>LPNX010286477.1:97534-135363 GCA_001517045.1 Pseudotsuga menziesii | reverse complement strand
ACATTAAATAAGTGGAGAGAAAATTATTTAAAAGTGAAAATAACAAATTGAATAAGTGAAGAGAAAGTGTAGTTGGGTATACCCAAGCTTAACAATAAATCAAAATTGAAATTGAAATTACATAAGGTACATACTACACTACTCACCCCACCTCTCGCTTATTTAAACAATCGATGTTTAAGTAAGTTGAGAATTCTAACAAAATATTGAAAATTAATTTGTAAGTCACATACCATGAGATCTATTAAATGAATAGACACTAACATAATCTCTCCTATATAGCATAATCATCATGATATATATATAACTAATATTAAATTGAATTTTTTTTTAACTAATATGAACTTTTCCTTCCATCTACATTTTATAAACAAACATTTCACTCATTATCATGGGTAACAATAACCATTAGAAATAAATGTTGTTAATGTTGGTCGAGAGTATATGTATGATATGTTGGGTAAAATATGATGATATCGAGCAGTTCTGTAAATTTTTTTTTTGAATTAATTGCATAAACAAACATTTCACTCATTATCATGGGTAACAATAACCAATAGAAAGCAATGTTATTAATGTTGGTTGAGAGTATATGGATGATATGTTAGTGAGAGGAAGATTTTGATTTTGATTCTTGAGAAGTGGGCAGGTAGAGTCAGATGTTGTGAACTTTGTTGTTGTGAATATCGTGGAAGTAAGAAACTTAGGTCAGAATGGATGTAAAATACAAAATCAAAGTGATGATCCAATCACTGTTTAGAAGGTATGGGAAAAAGAAGTTGCAATGTGCAATTGAGATATTTTGGATCAATTTGTTGTACTTTGTAATTAGAAGTAGTAGTAATGCCTTTGTATCCTTATTACTTTGGAGTATTGTTACACTCAAATTTGTCACCAGCATGTGATAGGATCCCTAACACAAACATTTTCCCTCAAATCCCAAACTTGAAGAGAATCCTTCTCTAGGTGTTGGTTTCAACATACAAAATTACAACACCGCTCTTACCCTCAAGCAGACAAGTGGTACCTTGTTCAGGACCTCCCTAGTTGTGTGAGAACCAGATAGTGCCATTGCCTTTAACCTATGTTGTTGGCGCGGTTCTTACCTATCACCGCTCTGTCATAAAAGGGTATAATCGGTGCCCTTGGTAAAAAGTGAAAAAAAGAGGTTTCTTGAGGCTTCTAGAACAAGAGCCTCGTGTCTAACCTTATCCCTAATCACTTGGGTTGGTTAAGGTCGAGATTCCTCTTTGTAGGATATTATGGCCACCTCACCCACCAATCTCTCAACCATTCCTATCCATTTGAGCCCTATAAATACAAGCTCATACTCCATGGTTGAGGGAGAGAGATGAAAAGCAGAGTTATGCTGTTGAATTGATACCCTGGCCTAATCCATCAGAGAGCAATTGTGGAGCAAGTTGGAGCTATCGGGGACAAGGTGCTAGTCTTGGGAAGGAGTGAATAGACACTAAGGCACATGGTTGTAAGCACTTTCATTTATTTTCTAACGCAAAGTTGATTTCCTTCCCACATGTTTGTTGCGTTAATCTCACATATATGTTATTGGATTCCTTAGTCACTAATATGGATGTATAGATGATTTTCTGGTAGCTTTGATGTCTTGGTATGTTTGATATGTTTTACTAGTATACAGGTCCTCCATCAAAGTTACATTCCAGGAATCTATAACGTTCAGGGACAGTATTCAACCAAGTTATTCACTCATTTATTTTGGATCTGAACCATTTAGACCAGAGGAACAACTTCTGTCCGCAGACGGTGATATATTCCTGATAACAAATTTGGCGACTCCACTGGGGAGAGATCCGTCTTGTTCTTCCTCAGTTTCTGAACTACTCTTGTCTGAATCCAAGCTCCAGCCTCCCATCTTTGCAGTTAGATCTACATCTGATCTACTGAAGTTTTGGTTTGAAATCTTCAGATTTGAGCCACCATGACTTTCTGTGCTTTGTATTGTTGTTGATTCATCAGTTTTTATGAATTTTTTGGCATTTCTAACTTAATTTTTCACTCTCCTTGTGTTCTGGGTTGTTATAGAGAACCGCACATGTGCCTTTGGCAAGAAGCGGTGCCATTGCATGAGTCGAGTTAGCAATAGGTGGTGCCACCGCCTGAGTCCAGTGAGCAAGAAGCAGTTTTGCCTCAAAATCGCTCTATCAGCAACTTCATCTGCGTGGTGCTAGATAGGCCTATCCCAGACTTTGATTTTCTCAAGTTTTTGCAAAAAATTTGTGATTTTTTGGATTTTGTGTGTTCAGTTGCTTTTGTCCAGACTTGTTTGAACTTGCTTGAGCGATTGAAATCTAGAATTTTTATGTGGAAATTGCTTGTTTTTCCAAATAAAAAAGCTAGGTTAGTTTCATCATTCATTGCTACTTGTAAGTTTGTTTTTTCTTGAAAGGAGTTAGTTGGAAGCTATAGGTCAGATTAGATCTCTGCTTGTTATAGACTAGCATGGAAAATAAATAATACATTAGATCAATTTGCTTGTTTCAATTTCTCGTTAAGTGTGAGAAATACTTCTTTTCGCTCTAAAAAGAAAATTTGTTGAGATTAGGTCATTATTTCGTTGAGCCTAAGCCATTGGATCTCTGATTAGCCTCACAAGCTTTCAGGACTCTTTTGTTCTTTTGTCTCTTTTGCATCATTATCTCATCAAAAGGAAAAAAGTATCAATAGTTTAAGTTAGATCTTTCCATGCTTTAGAAAAAATCGAAAGTATAGCTTGCATATGCATATTTTAGTGTTGTTTGTCTTTCTTCTTCATTTGAAAAGAGATCTTACCCTACATGTGTGCTTTCAAAAGAGATGATTTGAAGACAAGTGTTGTTTGATTGTATGCTCGAAAAAAAGGATTTTTTAGTATAGTTTTTTGGTAATTTTTTGCTCTTAAAGAAAAACACTCTCTCTCCTTCCTGTAATTAGGCATACTGAATGGTAAAGTGAATGAACTTGCATTTCATCTCTGCATGGTTTTACTTTTCTGTCAAAACCTCATGAATTCACCTAACTGTCCACTTTAAAATTAACGGTAGTTATAGGATTAAAATTTGTATAGAAATTTGAGTGCTAGGTTAGAGATGTTCTCGGGTGTTGTTAAGCGTAGGAGCTGTCATTACTTGTATGCACTACATCTTGGGACTCGTGCAGTTCTTCCACGTACCGTTGGTATATCGAACGCCCTTTCACGTACCCTTGAGGTATATATAAAGGTACTTCACGTACTCGATTTTATATTGGAAGGCCCCTTGTGAACGGTTGTGCATTAGACAACACTACTACCGATTTGAGCTCCCACATACCTTGAGTATATCGGGAGACCCCACTAGGATACCCTATCTATCTGAGAAAAGCCCTTTGGTCGTCTTGTGTGGAGCAATACACCAAAAACAACATTCGGGGAGATTACTACGCACGTACCCTTGTGGTATATCGCGAGTTGCACCTACTTGACAATCCTTGTGAGAGACCAACCATTTGAGCTCATCCTATCATTTAAATTTGCTTGTTGGCCTGTAGCTTGAGTAGGAGAAATTTTTGGTATGTTTTTTCTTAGCTTTGAAACCCTAGGTTAGAATAGTGACTGTGGAATCTGGCTGAGTTTCATTTGAGATGGTCCAGAAGAACACAGGGCTTACCACTCGACTTTCCTCCCGTTACAGGAGAAGGTCTTATGGAAGCTACTGACCAAGGAGCTATAACTACTTCCCATGTGGAAGAGAACCTAGTTGTAGAAAGCGGAGACCAATTCGCTTCTCACATTACTCCCTTGGTCCAACAACATCCTGTCAGTGACACTTCTTTCCATGGTCATGTGGAAGGTCGTGTTGATAGTCCTGTTCATCCAGATTATGGTCCAGATGCTCTGTTTTGGGGAACCTCTATGGGACAGGCCATTGCTTCATTTGGAGTACGTAGGCCCTCTCCTGAAGATTCTTCACCTAGTGAAGAGGAATAGAGACAAATTCAATTAGCTATTCGCCATGCACAATATTATCAGGAGAGAATGCAAAGACTAGATACTATATTAGCAACCCCAATCCCTGATAAATAACCTATGTCGGCTCTTCTTCCTCGTAATACGGACCCTTGACCAGATAGATATCGTTCACTAGCTGATTCTATGAAACCTATTGATCATGTTGAGACTTCACAACACCTAGGTCAAACTTTCGACCCTACGGTTGCAAATGTTAGGTCTGTTTCTAGTCCCCCTAGTTCTTCTAGGGCTGGGGGAAACCTTCAACTCCAATTGTATCGGTACCTTATAGTGTCGGGGGGAAACCCTCGACACGATCTACGTTACCTTCTAATGGAGTTGTTACTCAAAATAGACAGGCCTCTATTGCGGGCACATCCACAGTTTACGTTCCTCCCACAAGTATAATTAACCCTCCATTGAGCTCAGGTGAACCCTTAGGGGCACAACCTGTCGTTAGTCAAGTTTCCTGGGGGTATGGATACCCGAAAAATCAAGTGCCTATAGGAGATGTGAATTATCAACCTACCCCTACAGGCATGTCATACACTGGAATTCCATATCCTGGAAATACTTTTACTCCATGGGGGAAACCCAACTGGTCCTACATGCCATCTTTGGGAGGAATACCTATTCATACAGTTGGAGGTACCAGAGGACCACCATATGGAGGTCCTCCCCCCACAGGTCCTAGTGGTCCTGGGGGTCCCGAAGGGTCGCCTTACGGAGGCCCTCCCCCTGGGGGGGGCAGGTGGTCCTCCTCCCGATGGTCCTAGGATTTTTGGCGGTCCTCCTCTTGGTAGTCCTGGAGGTCCTGGTGGTCTTCCTCATGGTGGTCCACCTCCTGGTGGTCCTAGAGGTCTTGGTGGTCCTCCCCTTGGTAGTCCCAGTGGTCCTGGTGGCCCCGGTGGCCCTGGTGGTCCTGGTGGTCCTCCTCCTAATCCTCCTAATGGCCCTGGTGGTCCTGGAAGCCCTAACCCTGGAGGTCCATCTTCTGGAGGTTCATCGTCTCATCAGCCTTTTCAACAGCATGTGTACCAATCCACTTACGGTCCTACTGGTGGTTACATGCCTTATCAATATTACCAGTATGTTGAACCAAATCGTCAGTTATCTATCCTAGCAACTTTGGACTTGCCTGATTTGTCCAAGTTGATCAATGGTCCCATTCAACACAATCCCACATGGCCCCCCATTCCAGTCAAGTTACCATCAGATATCCCAAAATTCGATGGAAAACGGGGAGATGATCCCAAAAATCATGTTATGACTTTCCATCTATGGTGTTCATCCAATTACTTAATGGATGATTCTATTCGATTAAGACTCTTCCAGCGCACTTTGACTGGCATGGCCGCAAAGTGGTATATTGAAATTCCACGACACTCGTTTGTGGATTTTAGTGCTTTAGCAACTGTTTTCCTCACACACTTTTAGCTACCCATTCAATACAAAACGGGTACAGACCTTTTAACCTCTCTGCATCAAAACACCTCCACACACATTTCAGATCATATTCATGAGTGGAGAAGGCAGAGAAGGCTCATTAAAGCTCCTATCCCAGACCACCCATTGCCCGAGATGTGGCTATGGGGGGTGATGTTATTGAAGAGCAAGCCATTAGTCGCACATAGTATCTAGACTTGGGCTATTCCCAGTATGGAACTTTGTACGACCTCATTCCTCAAGCTCCTCGACCCAGCACTGACCCGGATAAGCCAGCTACATAAACTCCTGTTGATGGGGTTATTGGTTCAATCCAGCCCCCGTCAGCGGTAAAAGCTTCCAAACAACCCAATCCTTCCACTCTTGCTCCTTCGAACCCTACGGTTTCCACTGAGGTGAATGCTATTCAAAGTATGCAATCATCTGGTAACAAGAAGAAAGGAAAATGTAAAAACAAGAAACCTAGAAACCAACAACAAAACCCCAAACCTACAACCCCGAAGAATGACAATAAAGGAAAAAGAAAAGCTAAGTCTCCCTGCCTATTATGTGGTGGAAATAATTTCATGAAAGAGTGTCCTCGACATGATGAAATTAATAAGTTTTTAAAGACTAAACCCGCACCAACAGTTCTCACTGATCCTTTTCCTTCTTAGCAACAACTAGTAGACCACATGTCTAACCAGGGAAATTCTAGTTCCACAGAGGAAATTCGAATGATGTCATCGAAAACTATTAATCTAACAACTCGAAGTCAGTCATATGACAAACCGGAGGAGAAGAAAATTAAGAAACCTTCTCCTGATAAAGCTCTTTCTACTGGTTCTCCCACATCCTCGTCCAATGGTCCCCTAACAATCGAGAAGCCTAATCTTGACATGATTTTGCGTCTTCCCAAGAGTACTCTTAGGAAGGCTATTTTTAACCCTAATATCCGAGCTGCACAGTTTTATAATGTCGTAGAAGACCTAGCTTAGGCACCATGTGTGATGTCTACCTTAGAAGTGCTCCAAAGCTATCCCACACAACGCAAAAACTTATTAACCGCTTTGGGAGACACGGACCTGAGTGACACTAATCTGATTCATTTCAATCCAGAGAACCCTAAACCTAGATTACCTCACCAATTGGATTTTCAAGTCATAACTAGAGTAGTTGGGGAAAAGGTCTTTAGGATTGTTCTAGATGAAGGTGCTTCAACCTATGTTTTGTCTTTTTCCTATTGGAAATCCATTGGCTCTCCCGAGATTGTAAAATCATTGACAACACTAAAAGCCTTTGATGGAAAGGGTTTACAGCCCTACGGTCTCATGCCAACCCTTTCAGTTGAGCTGGGGGACAAAACGGTTTCCATTCAGGTGGAAGTAGTGGATGCCCCGTTAGACTACAATCTTGTCTTGGGGAGAAACTGGTTTTACGCTATGACCATTGTCGCTTTCACAGTATTTAGAACCCTCCAGTTTTTGCATTTGGGAAGCATTGTAACAATTGATCAACATTATTTCTGTACGCCTGATGTTACCACTCCTACGATGAATAATATCCCCTTGCTAGGTCAGTCCCCTCCTCCTTACCAGTCGATTGGGGTAGGGATGTTGAAAGACTCCACCCTCATGGGCGTGTTTTCGTCAACCCCTTCTAGCACAGAAACAGAAAAAGTCAATATGATCTCTTCATTTATTTATGATCCTAAGGGTAAACAAGTTGTTGAGACATCCTCCCTCAGCCTGCATGAAGCAGTTTATGAAGCCATCCAATTTTTTTCCGATGTTCTTACGGTTGATATTCATCTGGTGGCTTCGGATCCTTACCACCCGCCCTACTGGTTAGAACCTTCGCTTCCTACTCTGGATTATCTCTCCCAGACTTTTCCATCGGACGAGTTTATTATAGAGATTATAAATACAAGTACATCCGTATGGGAGGATCACCATCACAGATCTTCGTTCCTCCCCAATACCAGTTCGGAGGATAATGATTTGGTATCTCTCTTGGGTATTGATATTGTCGACAATCCGCAAACACTTGTCTTGTTTCAAGATTTTGAGTCTAAAGGAAATTTATGCAACATTACCAAAATAGTTCCAATCGACATATCAGTCAAGTTTGGAACTATTGAACATGTTCACATAGGGAAAAATTGTTCAATAAATGAAATTAAAGAGTATAAAGCACTTTTTAAATAATTTTGAGATCTTTTTGCCTGGTCTTATGAAGAAATGCCTGGAATAGATTCATCCATTGTAGTCCATGAGATCAAAACCTATCCTATATCCAGACCGGTTAGGCAGAAATTGAGACAAATCCATCCGTGAAAGGCTGCGGCTATCAAAGCCGAAGTCGAAAAACTTCTGATGGCTGGATTTATCTATCCTGTACTGCTAACAGAATTTGTATGAATATTGTTCCTGTGAACAAAAAACAGGGTACTATTCGAGTCTGCATCGATTTTCGAGATTTGAATAAAGTCTGTCCCAAGGACAACTTTCCGACTCCACACATCGATTATATTATCGATACATGTGCTGTGAGTGTCATCTTCTCATTTATGGATGGATTTTCCGGCTACAATCAGATTGAGATATTGCCTACCGATCAACATAAGACGGCATTTATATTCCGGTGGGGAATCTTTTCCTACAAGAAGTTACCTTTTTGCCTTAAGAACGCTGGGGCCACATTCTAGCATGCCATGTCCTATGTGTTTCACGACATTAAGAACATTGTGGAGCCTTACTTTGATGATCTCCCTACACATTCAAAGCTACGGGAAGACCATCCTCAACATCTTAGAGACATTTTCCTGAGATGTCACCATTAAAAAATACGATTGAACCCACACAAATGTGTTTTTTGCGTTGATACGAGATGTATCTTAGGTTTCGTAGTCTCCAAGGATGGTATTCGGATTGATCCCTTAGAGATTGATGCAATACTCGCTTTACCTACCCCAACCAACCTGCTTGAACTCCAAATTTTGCAAGGGAAAGCAAACTTTCTTCATCGTTTTGTTTGTAAACTTCGCTGAGAAAACACATGGTTATATGTGTCTCCTTAAGAAGGACACTCCATTCTTTTGGGATGACTAGGCCCAGCGAGCCTTCGATAATCTCAAACATGCTATGACTCATTCACCTATCATACACCCCCCGGATTACTCGAAGGATTTTCTCTTGTATGTTGCTGCCTCTACTACTACTATCAGAATGGTTTTAGCTCAAGAGGACCAGAACGGCCTAGAACATGTGATTTATTACGCCACTAAGAATCTTCTGGATTCTGAAACTTGATACTCGCATGTGGAGAAGCTAGCATTGGCCACAGTCATTGCTGTCCAAAAATTTTGTCACTACATCCAACTTCGCACCACTACTGTACTCGCAGACCAAAACCCTATGTACTACATCCTGACTCGTCAAGTGCTAGGGGGAAAATACTCTCGATGGATTGTTATCCTACAGGAGTTTGACCTGGAATTTGCCAAATCTAATTCAAAGAAGTCATTAGTTTTTTTGAGTTGATGTGTGATCTTCCTTGTAATTTCATGGATTCTGATCCCAGTGATTCATTCCTGGATTAATTTCTATTCCTAATAAGCACAAATGACCTGTGGTATGGATATTTAATAATTTATCTCAAGACATAGCGTTTTCATCCTACTATATCTCGTGAGGATCGTCGCTACATCCGTCACCACGCCAAGTACTATCTTATCCTCAATGATACATTGTATAGACGTGGTATAGATACCATTCTCTGACGATGCCTCACCCATACCGAGGTTGAACAAGTTCTTAATGACTGCCATTCTGGGGCATGTGGCAGTCATCTTTCTGGGATGGCTACAGCTCAGAAGATCCTGCACATTGGCTATTTCTGTCCTTCTATTTTTAAATATTGTCATGAGGTTGTTAAGAAATGCCCACCTTGTCAACACTTTTACTCGAAAAAGTGCACCCACCCTGGTCCATTACACCCCGTCATTGCCGTTGGCCCTTTCACCAAATGGGGGATATATTTCATGCATTGTAAGCCTACCTCAGCCGGGGGGCATGGTTACATCATAGTAGTCGTGGATTATTTCACTAAGTGGGTTGAGGCTATGCCTACATATGTAGAGGATGGTAAGACTACCTCCCTCTTCCTTTTTAACCATGTAATAGCTAGGTTTGGAGTTCCTCAGTCTATTGTCACTGATCATGGATCACATTTCCGGAATCAGATGATGGTAGAGTTAAGTGCTAAGTTAGGTTTTTGCCATGAAAACTCAACTCCCTATTATCCACAAGCTAATGGTCAAGTTGAGGCCATTAACAAAGTTTTAAAAACTATGCTACGTCGTATGGTTGGAGATCACAAATCCAACTGGCACTAGACTCTCTTCTCTGCTCTTTGGGCTTATAGAACTTCAGTGAAAACAATAACTGGTTTACACCCTTTCAATTAGTATACGGACTAGAAGCTATCCTACCTATTCAGTGTCAGATTCCATCTTTGAAACTTGTTGTTGAACTTCTCCCTAATACTTGTACCGAGGAAGAAAGGTTTTTATATTTAACCAACCTTGACGAAACTAGATGAGAAGCTGCCTTGGTTAATGAGGCACATAAGAAACGCGTCAAGGCACAATATGATAAATCTGTTGAACCTTGTGTGTTTAATGAAGGTGACCTAGTCCTGACTTATGATCAGAGACATGACAAGCTAGGAAAAGGGAATTTTGAATCAATGTGGTATGGTCCTTTTATCGTTTCCAAGGTTTTAGAGAAAGAGGCCTACGAGCTTGTGGATTATGATGGAGTCCCCTTCGGGCAACCTCGCAATGGGTTGTACCTGAAGAGGTACTATGCCTAGACCATTCATGTATGGTACCTTGTATATATGTACATTATTTGACTTTTTAGTGTGTTTTGGTACTTTGAATATGGTTTTGAGTTTATGTCTAGACTGTTTATACCATGTTTTGGTTTTGTAGATCAAATTGCTTTTTATGGCTTCGCCGATGGTGCTTGCTACCATACCCTGAACCTTGCTTCAGCTGCTTGGGTTATGTATTCCCTTGCACACGATCTAGTGAGTTTAGGATCAGTTTGTATTGGTCCTGCTACCAAAAATATCGCCGAGTATGAAGCAGTCATAGGTCTTTTGACTGAGGTTGTATCTTGGGACATTCGTGACTTGGTATTGTTCATGGACTCGCAATTGGTGGTTTGACATTTAAACCAGGTTTACACCATCATAAAACCTATACTACTCCGTCTCTATCGGAGGGTATGTTTACTGGAAATGTCATTTGAAGTCATTACTTATAGACATATCCCTAGGGCAAATAATGTCGTTGCTGATTCATTGGCAAATTATATCCTAGACTAGTATATTGCTCATTCATAGCATGAAAGTTAAACATGGTTCGTAACATTGTAAATAAACAGTAAAAACATATAAAACTCATGTAAATACATTTCCCATTTGAATCATAAACATCGGAGGGAAGAGTATATATATATATAAGTGTTTTTACAAAAATAGGTCATGAGACCTCATCTGAAGCACTCTGGCTTTCAGTCAGCATAAAATCATATAAAAAATATGAATCTATGGTAGCTTTCAGTGATACATCATGTAGGAACTAGTGATGCTCATGGTAGCACATCATAGTCTGCATTACTTTACGTAGCAGATGGTCGAAGCGGCCTAGCACTCTTGTTGTGTGCCTTTGATAGCGCATCGAGAGATCATCAATGGATGCATCGGGTATGTCCAAAGTCAACCTCTCTAGGTTCTCCTCTAGCTCTCCCATCATGTCATCATCTCGTTGAATAAATCGAGCTCCCACTCGTCTGTCCAGTGGGGATGATCCCCCAGGTCGTGCAGCTCCAACATCTGCATGAAAATTTCAGGTCTCATTACTATACATAAAAAACATAAAAAATAAAATCATTAAAAGACAAAAAACACAAATATCTATCTTAGGGTTTTTGTTTCTTACCCATGTCTCCCCAGTTCCCTCTAGGTGGAAGTGGTAGGTCAGGGTCACCCCTGAAATTAGTGCATGCATAAGCATAATCCTCAACCATGAGGATCTGGTCACTAAGCCATTGGAAGAATGGAGTCCCAAAATTCACCTTCCCTCTACCTGCTCTTGTACGGGCCATGATCCTGACCCACCTCAACATACGAGGGTCTCTTTCCCTCAGCTCAGTAAAAAACACTTGGGGCCTCAGATGAGGGATCCGCTAAAAAAAGAAACAGGATGAGGTAGAACCATAGCCAAACTGTTTTAGTTCTCCCTGCCGACACTTGGTCAGCTATTCATTAAAGACCGGTAACAATGCCTCTACCCAGTTTAAAACTGTAGGTTCCATAGCCTCTATCACATACAACATATGTGCCCTAGAATCTTGATGAGGCTCTTGGCTCCCAGCCAACCTCTGCATGGTGAAAAGAAGAGTGCGGAGAGGAACATCCACTACTGCCTTGATGGGAATCTTCTTCCTTGAAGTTCTAGTATCGGGAAGGCAGTAACGGTCAATCAGATCCTGGGTATTCACATCCCCTCCGTGGGATCCAGTCAATGAAATCAGGGCACCCCATCTCGATAATACGGTAAAGAAATAGATACATGTGCCCCCACCTTGAAGTATTGTTGTTCCGGGTTCCACATATGGAATATATACTCCAGCAATCTCTCATGAGACACCATACTAGGTGTGTAGAAGAATTTGAGGAGGCCACAATTCCTCAATGCGGCTATACATCCCGCACTTCTTTCAGCAAGTTCATCATCCTCATCATGCTATCGTTCCTTCCATATCACCATTTTTTACCACTGAAAACCTGCCAAAAACCATTAATGGACTAGTTAGAAACATGAACAATAATTAAAATCAATTAAAAGTTGATGCTTTTGCTTATCCATGCATTTTTTCAAGCTCATGGCCGACACTGCCTAAGCTCTGTTTTCACAAAGCAGTGGCACCACTTGAGCGCGGTTCTCACGGTGCACAGCCTGTCTCGTAAGGGGCAGGACCGGTGCCCGCATTTTGAGTTTAGAGCCTGCCTAAAATGACCCAAAACCCTCCTAAAATAAAAAATAAATTCTTAAAAATGAAAGTTTAGGGTTTTGTCATTTACCTGGCTCTGACGGCGCTCAAATTGGACAGTCGGATCTCCCAGAATCAACAATTGAAGATCTGGCTCAAAGTTGCTCCAAAATGCTCTTGACAAAAGGTAAATAGTAAAATGTTTTGATTTTTACTATTTGAAATGACTTTTATAGCTATTGTTACGATTTTTAATGTCATTTTAATATTTTAAAATCATTATCATTATAAAATCCATCCATATGACTCATTAAAAGTAATTTTTTGAGAAATTAACGTTGATATTGAGTTTTGCAGGGGTAGAAATGAAAATAGTAAAAATCTATGGGAAGTTTGTTTTTTACTTTTTTGTGCTTCTTCAAAATGGAAAAAGTCCCTGAGCATTTGTTTCGATACTTTGGTCACGCTCTCAGAAATCAGTATCAAAGTTTCGAGTCTTTTTTTTCTGATTCTTTTTAGGCTTGTAAAACTGTTCATCCTTAAAAAGAGACCTAATGGAGTCCCCTTTAAGTTCTTTTCGGACTCCCTAAATATGAAAATATTGTCGAGTACTTGTCTTCTTCATACTCGTAAAAGTATTTGGAGAGTCGTCTCTCCGACGGTAGGTTATCTCTTTTTCGGTTCGGATAGACTATTTTACGAAAAAGGACCATTTGGAGTTTTCTTTTGTCTTCGTTCAGACTCTCTAAATATGAACGATTCCAAGTTTGCTTTCATTGGACTCATTAAACTAAACACTGAGAGACCCTTTTTTGGGAACGAACCCCTCCTTTCTCAGGTTCATGAAATATATGGGAATGGACTTGTCTTCGGATGAGCTTAAACGAGTGTTTGTTACCCTCTTTGGACTCGTAAAAACAAAAAGAGACACTCATCAATCATGATGGGGAAATTAAGGGAAGGGAATCATTTTGCAAATCCAATGGCAGTTGTTTGTCACCTTTGAACATGGCACTTTTCTACATATCATTCAGTCAATTGGGTTTTCGGCTGACTTACAACTCAATCCACTTTCATGAGTCATGTCAATCCTTTGAGTTTTTCAAAAGATTGCATTGTCCACTGTCGCATTGTGTGTTTGTCTGGTCTAGTCATGTTGCCAAGTCTTTTTTCATGCCGCCCAATGTTCAAAGGAAGAAAGAAGTTTACCTCTGCAGTTAAAAACAACCTTTGTGTCAGTACTTTGAGTCAGTCCTATGGTTACATTATCTACAATATTCCAGAACTTTGTTCCAAGTTTTGTGTCGTCGATGTGGGATTCATCATGGCCCTCCTTTAACGAGACTATTCTTGTCGACATCAACTCATCATCCGGGAAGTAGTCTTAGAAACAAGTTCAGTACCTTGAGATCTGTATGCCTTAATGACAGATTGAAATACTGCTAGGTGTTCGACACCAAGACATCTATTCGTACTCAGTAGATTGTACTAGGGTACCTTGGGAATCATTGACATCAATGGTGATCTCCCTCGCACTTGTTAACGGTTCACCTTATTGACTGGTAATCAAGTGGTTTCTACCATGTTCGACTTCAGAACATTGTAATCACATGGATAGAATCGTACTTTGTGGAAGACGAGACGAAGACCCTGGGTATTTGTTAAGCGCTCATAGCTTGCTTTCCAGGTTGTGATGGAGTATATTCTATGAAGTACCAGCATGGATCCACATTTGTATGGTCGTGGCTATGCTCAAATTTGCGTCTGTATGACATAGATCTACATTGTATATCTGGTAGCTATGTGCAAGTTTGAGTCCTCTATCACATGGATCTACACTGTATTCTAGTAGCCATGGTTGTTTATTCCTCTCATGGATCTGTCTTGTATTGGTCTGCAGCCATGATGAGGTTACATCTATTCATGAGCCAAAGTATTGATGTATTGCAAATTCCTGTTTGATGACACTCTTTGATCAAGCTGACTCTTACCTTGAAGTGATAACTTGCTCTATCAAAGCTCTCGCCTATCGTATCCCTCTAGTCTCATGCTTTGGGGGGCATTCCGTTACACTCAAAATATGTCACCAGCATGTGATAGGATCCCTAACACAGAAATTTTCCCTCAAATCCCAAAGTTGAAGAGAATCACGCTCTAGGTGTTGGTTTCAACATACCATTAGAGGAATTTTGGGGTCTAAATGGGCCTCCTAAGGAAAATAATAAAATAATAGTTAAAATAATAAAATAATATTGATTAATTTTGGAGGAAGAAAGACAAAAACTACTTTTTGTGTTCTTATTTTCGACATATCTCCCTATGTTTTTACTCAAATTTTGATCGAGAGAGCTCGTTGGATGCGTAATTTGATTCCTCATCCAACGAGTACCCACACTTCATACTTTTGATAGACCCCGCTACCCCAAAAACAAGAAATACCTAAAAAAACGTGATGATGACATCATCATCACATTTTTTTAGGTATTTCTTGTTTTTAGGGTAGCGGGGTCCGTCAAAAGTATGCAGTGTGGGTACTCGTTGGATGCGGAATCAAATTACGTATCCAACGAGCTCTCTCGATCGAAATTTGAGTAAAAACGCAATGAGATATGTCGAAAATACGAACAAAAAAAGTAGGTTTTTTTAATGACAAATATGTCAATTCAACCATTATGGTTGACTTATTTTATTGAAATTCTATTGGTTCTTGAATTCCAACTCACAAAAACTTATTTTGGCACGTTTTCTTATAAGGCCCATTTTAGACCCCAAATTTCCTCTAATGAAAATTACAACACCGCTCTTACCCTCAAGCAGATAAGCGATACCTTGTTCAACACCACCCTATTTGTGTGAGAACTAGGTGGTGCCACTGCCTTTAACCTATGTTGTTGGTGCTGTTCTTACCTATCATTGCTCTGTCATAAAGGGGTATAAGCGGTACCCTTGGTAAAAAGTGAAAAAAAGAGGTTTCTCGAGGCTTCTAGAACAAGAGCCTTGTGTCTAACCTTATTCCTACTCACCTGGGTTGGTTAAGGCCGAGATCCCTCTTTGTAGGATCTTATGGCCACCTCACCCACCAATCTCTCAACCATTCCTATCCATTTGAGCTTTATAAATACAAGCTCATACCCAATGGTTGAGGGAGAGAGATGAACAGTAGAGTTATGTTGTTGAATTGATACCTTGGCCTAATCCATCAGAGAGCAATTGTGGAGCAAGTGGAGCAAGTTGGAGCTATCGGGGACAAGGTGCTAGTCTTGTGAAGGAGTGCATCGACACTAAGGCACATGGTTGTAAGCATTTTCATTTATTTTCTAATGCATAGTTGATTTCCTTCCCACATGTTTGTTGCGTTAGTCTCACATATATTTTATTGGATTCCTTAGTCACTGATATAAATGTATAGATGATTTTCTGGTAGCTTTGATGTCTTTGTATGTTTGATATGTTTTATAGTTATACAGGTCCTCCATCAGAGTTACATTCTAGGCATCTATAATGTTTAGGGAAAGTATTCAACCAAGTTATTCACTCGTTTGTTCTGGATCTGAACCATTCAGACCAGAGGAACAACTTCTGTCTGCAGAAGGTGATATATTCCTGATAACAAGTGTTTGATTTGAATGGATCCTTATTACTTTGGAGTGTTTGAAGTGAATGGATCCTTATTACAAGGTGTTCTACCTTGTAATTTGAAGAAGTTGTAGTGTGTATATTACTATATATAATATGTTCACAAGCGGAAGCTTTTGATTTCTGAGAACTTCACAAATAGAGATAGATGTTGTAGACTTTGTTGTTATTAATCCCAAGGAATTAAAAAAACTAATGTTATAATTGATGAGGAATACAAAGCCAAGTTGATGAGCCAATATATGTCAAGACTCATTGGAAAACAAAGTTGTAGTGTGCAATTGAGATATTTTGGATCAAGATGTTGTACCTTGTAATTATAATAAGGTGGTGTTTCTTTGGATCCTTATTACTTTGGAGTGGTTAAAGTTTATTGAGAAGTTATTTATTATGATAGAATACTTAGGCTGTATGGATAGTGAAATTGAGATTAGAAAGATAAATATTTCAAATGACAATGAGCCTAAAATGGTTATTATCAGGGATGATTTGTTTGGTAACTATGTAATTGAAATAGTTCTCTTGTTGAAAGAGTATGGAAATGTATTTTTGTGATTATAGAGACATTAAAGAATTTGCAACAAAGATGTGGGGATTGAAGTTATTTTTTGTGATTTGTGTTAACTCTCTTAAATAGAGATCTCGTTGCATCAAGAGAAATGAAGTTCTCCTATAGTCTAGGTGGAAAAAATGTGTCACGTGCTTAACTTAAGTAGAAAAATATCGAAGTCTGACTTCTAATGCGAACTGAAAAAGAATTGTTGTATTAAAATAATAATAAACTAGAATGGATCCATCTTAACCTTGAAATTTTTAAGTAGTGAGAGGCTTGTAATAAAGAATATATTTCCTCTGTTATCTCTCTCATGTATCCTTACTTTCTTAACAAGGTATCGACTGATACTGGACTTGCACTTCTGAAGACAGAAAAAAATGAAAGTGGGTAATCAGGGAGAGAATCGCATCCAAGGATTTAATGGAAATATCATTTTAGATTAAATTTATTTTTTAGAAAATAGGTTCTTAGTGCATACATTTTAAATAAAGCTTTGGAAGATATTTATAGTGCAGAGCAAAAGCCCTAGACACTGAGGCAAAAATACACAAAAGTATTTATTTCCTGAAGATTGTTTTTAGATTATAACAAAAAGGGCAGAAATACACAATTTTTTAGGTTCTCTTTCTGAAAATGGAGAAAATGGCATGAGATAAATTTAATGGCTGAAGAAGAGTGAGTCGGGGAAGAGGATGTTGGAGAAAAACCTTTCTTTTTATTGAAGTTAGTTAAATTAAGATTACAAAGGTGGAAGCAACAACAACAAAGGATAGAAGTGTCATTATCGTGAGAAACCAGGCCATAGTGCCTGGGATTGCAAAATCTAATGTATTGATGTACTCCAACTACCGGCAGAGAGTAAAACAGAAAGAGATTGCAATATGGTACTAGATTTTGACAACATATATTTAAACATTGAATACTAAGATGAATCTGATTATAATAATTATATAACCTTTTGTTTTGATCAGCAGCTTGGAAAATCAGCTTCTAAACCATTGATACTTGGGAAGGATGCTAGTTAATTGATTAAGTTATGGGAGTCCAATCATATTCTACCTTAAGAGAAAAAGGGTTATGGCAATCTAAGAATGAGATGGGTCAGAACCAGGGTGTTACAATTATCTTAAAATGTAATTGTTAACAGTATGATCTTTGTGGTAACAAGGAAGTTGGAACTTAGTAACTCCCACAAAAGTATGAAACGATCAAATACTTTTTTTGTTTCCTGAAAATTGGATATATTAACATTTTGGAGTTGAAGGGGAACAATTGATTTTTGTTGAAGGTCATTTACATTTTAACATATTTATTAGGAAATCCATCATGTATGTGACCCAATAAGCATTTGTAGTAGTGGCACACTTCTGAGCCCACAACCGTGAAACGATTTGTGAAAACGTTAAATAAACTAATAATTTCTTAAAAGTAAGATTTTATTGAATGTTTTACATCAATTGGTAGACAGTACCACTTGGTAATTTTACCATATATTTGGCATGATGAATTTCCTTATTGAAAAGTGCAAGCATAGAAAATTTCCTACATATTTTGGTTAAAATTCAATTCTATTGTTAGATAGTAGAAACTATAGATGTTCCTAGACATCATGCATATAGTTTGAATAGACAATGTTGAAATGGGAAAACTTTAATTGTCACTTAGAAATCAAAGTTATAAAAGGAAGTATGTGGTAGGATATATGGAAACTTATGGAAAAGTCATATTTCCAAAATAAGGGCTCTGAGCTTTCTCTATTTTTCTAAACTAAGTTGATTTGTAATCATAAAAAGAAAATGGGTTTTGACAAAGGTACTTAGATGTAGATAATGTTATTGTGAAAGAGTTTTTATTTTGGGAAAAAAGTTGGTCTCATCTTGCTTAATTTCTGAGACAAAATTGTCATAGGGACATAATGTGCTCCTCTTCTAGTAGTGAGTTCCCGTGGTACTGAGAAACAATGAACACAAATAAAAATTATGAAAGACTCTATCTTTCATTTATATGAGAAGTAAGTGATCCAATAGTACTATGTGGGCACAATCCCTTACAAGTATCCTACGTGATCCCTTGTAGGTCACACAAGTGAGGTGTCCACTTTAGAGTACATTGTCATTTTCTATTGATGATATTGTGCACAATAAGGACTCCAAGGTGATGTAGCTACACAAGGAAAGTCCACACCACTCCATCTTGAGCCTCCAAAGACTCTATCTATCCTCCAATTAAAAGCACTCTACTAGGGTAGTTACCTCTTGCAATAACACTATTGAAGTCTTAGGCATCCTCGACCCATCTCCAATCCTCTAAACAAGAACTCAAGTTTTCACATGTCATTTAGGGATTTAATACCTCATGTCGAGTAGAGTTCTTGTAGGGGTGGAGGTTCCTATCGATGCAGATCCTATATCAGGGTAGAGTTTCTATCGGGGAAAATTTCCAGTCAAGAAGAGTTCCTATCAGGGAAGAATTCTTGTTGTGTAGAGTTCATATCTAGAAAATTTCTTGCCTTATCGGTCATAGTTCCTATATGGAAAATTTATATTCGGTAGAGTCCATGTCGGTGCAGATTTCCTATCAGGGAGGAATTCCTATCGGGGCATAGTTCTTGTTGGGAAAAGCTCCTGTCGGGCAGAGAGGCAGAGTTCCTCTCGTGCAGAGTAGTGGAGTTCCTATAAGAAGAGAGGTGTATTTTTTTTCAAGGTAGAGTTCTTGTCAAGGAAGAGTTCCTATCTAGGAAGAGTTCCAGCTGAGCAGAGTTCCTATCAAGCCTCAAGAGGATTTATTTTTGTGGAATATTTCCTATCTAGGCATAATTCCAGCTGAGCAGAGTTCCTATCGAGCCTCAGGCAGAGCTCTTGTCAGAACAAAGTTCTTCTCATCATTGAGTTCCTATCACTGATTATAGTCCATATCAAGGAAAAGTTCCTATCGGAGAAAATTTCTTGTTAGGAAAAGTTCCTCTCGTGGTAGAGTTCCTGCATTATCAATTGTAGTTCTGATAAGGAAAATTTCTATTCGCTAGAGTCCATATCGATAGAGTCAAGGAAGTATATTTCCTGTCAAGAAGAGTTCCAGTCAAGGTAGAGTTCATGATGGGGAAAATTTTGTGTTGGGGAAGAGTTCATGTTGAGCAGACAGTTCCTATTGGGTAGAGTTCCTCTCGCGACAGGATCAGTGAAGGGAAATTCCTTCCTTGTGTTGTGTGGGGCAGTTGGAAGGAGTGTCATGGCTATGATGGGTTAGTGAGATCTTTGTAGAGCTTTGGATGTGATTTTGGCTAAGCATAGAGAGAAGAACGGGTAGTGGGATGAGAGAGAGAATCTTGTAGGTGTTTCCTTTGCCATAGTGGCCTCATAGCCCAGCTTGGGGGTGGCCTCTCAACAGAAATAGTATATGCTAGACAAAGTGCCTATAGTTGGGTGGAAAATTGCTCTTACACAACCAATTGTTTGGATCTTCTTTGTTAAAGGTAAGTATTCTCTTGTATATGATGTGAAATGATATTATTATTATTCCTATAATGATTAAGCTTGTATACGCATGCATGTGTGTGTGGATAGATTTTGATTTTGCTATGTATTTTTATTATACATTTGCACATGTATTTTAGATGTTATAAATTCGTAATTATGGTTATGGGAAAAATTTAGAAGCCCGATTTAGTTAATGTCTCATTCTACTAGTCGGATTGAGGGATGGGGACATTACAGAGTGGTATTAGAGCTTTTGGTTGCAATACTGGAGCTGTATGGACCAGAACTACACACTTAGAGGAAAAAATATGAGGTTGCAAATGAAATGATCCTATGAAAACGCATGGTTTCAATAATTAGATATGATTATAACCAAGTTGCGGGTTATATTTGTGGTCTACCAGCGGGCGAGGTAGACTAATTAATGGACATTTTCAAAATTTTCAAATTTGTAATCGAAGGGTTCTATTCTGCAACGCATAAAACAACCTCTTATTACCTAATATAATTTCAGAAAATTTTGAAATTTTGGAAAATTAGGAATTTTTAAGTGGGGCCCTCCCATGCCACATGGATAGGTCATGTGGAGGAGCCACACGGGCATAAGGAATGATGTGTAGGATCCATGTGAGCTAGAGGTATGATGTTGACCCAACACATCAGGTCCACACATAGGTGATTTCATATGACTGCATGCGAAGGTGGATGGATATATGATCATCGAGCATCCGATAAGATCAACAGTTGTAGTTGATAATGCAACAACAACTTAAACAATGGCTCGTAGTAGGTGGAAATATATCTAACCATTAGAAAATTGGGAAGATCGATGGAAATTATCATAACACATCAACAAAATGCGCATTGGTTAATCGTAGGTGGAGGAACCATTGGGCCGAAACCATATTAACCACATGTCCTTTCAATGACAACGACTCCCCAAGAGATTTTCCAGAACTACTTTTTCGGAGAACCATTACCACTCATAGTAACGGGAAGTAGCTGACACATTGGCACCCAAGGCTAGTTGGTATGGTGATTAGGTAGCTGGTGCAAGGTGGCATGGAAACACCATAGGGAAACACATGGGACATGTAGGAACCATATGACAAATTGACAAGCATGTGTCAAGACATGTCAACACCCTTACTAGGTCAACCGAAAATGAAGTCATACTTATGCGTCATTTTGTGCCAAATCAAATGATTTACAAAAAAAATGAGGGTGTTTCCCTCGACCCGCCCTGTAGTGGCATAGGGAGGCCACAAGGGGGAAATCCCCCTTGACCCTCATTATTATTATTATTATTAAACAACAAAGTTAGTTCTTAATTTTCACCACAACTAATGGAACAATATAAATTTGGGAAAATTGTGGATTATGAGGGGACTGTTATAGAACTAGCAAAATTCCTAAGCCTGGAATTAAATGAACCTATGGGAAAAGTGTAGGAATTCGACAAATTTGACAATTTCTGAACGCTATAACTTTTTACTCATGAATCAGAAATGGGAATACTTATAGTCATTGAAAATATTATCCAAAAGGAAATGGATTTATAGAGTCAAATTATGAATTGGTAATTCAGATGTTTCCATAATTTGATTAGAAAAATGCATGTACCCATAATTTGACAATTTTTTTTTGTCAATATGGGTATTTTCCAAAATACATGAAAATTGATTTTTTATTTTATGAGAATGTAAAAAAATAACAAATGTGTTTATATGGACGCTTTTTCAGATTCAAAATTATATTAAAGACAATTAAGGTTTCAACATTTCGTATAGTTCAATTTGGGACCCTTGGTCTTGATTGGGCCAAGAGAAATCATCATGGATTATGCACATGGTCCTTATGAAGTTGAGATAGATGTCATGGGTGGGAACATACATGTTGAAAATGCAGAGATAAAATCCAATGGTAGAAGAAACCAAGTGATTCCCCCAGACATTATAGAAACCATGAGGGGCCTAGGGGTGGAAATGCAGAGTTACAGAGAAAACAATTAGAGGCTGATTATAGTTCAAGAAGAACATAATCAACTAAATGAAACTATGCTTCAAATTTTGACAGGAATTCAAAGGAATATTAAATCTATACATCACTCAAAAAATTAGGAAAAGAGCAAAAGTAGCTCAAGAAGGCACTCTTGCAAGAGGTCCCATAGTTTAAGAAGAGTTTTTAGAAACAAGACATATTCTCTAGAAATATCTTCTAGTGAGTCATTTGACTTAAGAGACTCCATTGAAGGATCAATATCTTCCTCTCATAGGAACAAGAGGAAGATATTTTTCAAGAATTGCTTACATGGAGAATTTAGGAAGGCCAAACCTCTTACATTTGATGACGAGATATAATCTGGTCAAGAAGCTAAGGCTTGGCTTCTTGGGATGATGAATTATTTTGAAGTGCAAGACTACTCAAGAAATATGAAAACAAGGGTGTCTATATTCAATGTGAATGGAAGAGCATCTATATGGAGGGATCACCTTAGGCAAGTGAAGAATATCTCAACAATGATCTCAATACCTCGAGTTTTATGTCAAAAGACCGGTATGATAGACACCTTCAATGCTTTCATTTGGAATATCTCAAGCACCACTTCAAGTTCAGTGACATATATCATGAATTAATTTGGTTTCATTCATTTTAGTTATTCTTTTCCATATACAAAATAAGATGCAATGATATATTATGGCTCTGTGCTCTTCACTAAGAATGGTTTTGTCTCCATTAACATGTTTACAAGGTTGTACAAGGGATAGCATGGAGGATCAATTTGTACCTAGGTATGACAAGACGAAGGTAACAACTAAATTCTTTTGAACCTTTTATGAACTTGAAAAAGACTTATGATCAATCCATTAGCTATACTCTTTTATCCAAATTCTAATCAATCCATTAGCTATAATCTTTGAGCCAAATTCTATGATAAACAATCACTGGAGAACAATGACTAACTTATATGACTTCAATCCTATCTTGTGAACTCAGATCTCAGGAATTTAAGGTATGTTTTTGAAGGAAAAGATTATATAAAAAAAACAACTAGGTTGAATTTTAAAATTGGTACTTTGAAACTTGATATTTCAAAGCATACTTCTACCTTAAAGCCTGGAATTTGAAGGTTCCAATGATTTATTTTTAGAAAACTGAAATGTGACAATACAGAAAGAATAGTAAGTTTTAAAAGCTAATGTTTTGACAAGGAGTCCATTTGAAATTGATAAAAGACTTGTTACTTTTGTATATTATGGTTATAAGTAAAGTTTTATGCAATCTTGGTCTCTCTTGATCCATCATCCAAAATCTTGATTTTTTTTCCGTTTCCAAACCTATGCCCTTGCATCATAAATGATATGATTACTGTAATCATGTAGCAACTTAGCAAGGTCATCAAAACATCATTACCAGTATCACTCTACAGTCGAGTTATCATTGCAAGTTACTTCCATCGTTGTACTTATAACTCTGCCAATTATTTCAAATTATGATTCAGTAGACAAGACCATTTTCATTCTCATTTGATAAGAACAAGTGAATAAAGAATCTGTTGACCATTTACACAATGTATTGCGGCCTTTTGAATTACATCGCCCGAAACAAGGTGTGGAGAAACAATTTCCTTAAAATATGAACATGTAATATGATGCAAGCTGTAAAAAAGACAACACAACTTGTATGAATATTTTATTGCAAGTTCAAAAACACTTGTAACTTTGGCTAATGGAAACTTTATTGGTCTAATTAATGTTTTGATGCAACTACGTAAAGTGTGTAATCATCCAAATCTATTTGAAGGTAGGTTGATTATAAGCTCTTTTGATATGCTCTGACTTGAACAACAAGTATGCTCAAATATTTTCTCCATACACCAAGGTGTCCCATACTCAACTATTGATGTAATGGGAATGAAGTTGGATTTCACTCAAGTTGAAGTGGTGGTGTTGGGATAAGTCTTGTTGGTGTTGATACAATTATCTTCTATGATAGTGATTGGAATTCTGCAATGGACCATCAATCCCAAGACATATGCCACCAAATAGAGAATACACATGAAGTGCGTATTTATAGGATGGTTTCTAAGAAAACAAATGAAGAGAATATTATAAAGAAAACAAATAGAAATGTGCACTTCATGAATTCATGCTCAACACATGCATTTCTACATTTGAAACCAGGGATGATTTTAAGGAACCATACTTATTTAAAACTGTATAAATGTTGGCAAACATTACCAATTCTTAAAATGCCAACTATAAAATGATTGATGATATTTTTCAAAAAATATTTTAATTTCCAAGGATTTTATATCGTTTATATCATAATTTGGCGATTTTTAGGGTGAAAAATTTTTACCCCATCAAAATTGGGCGAAATAGGGCTTCAAAAAATGCAAAATGGAGAATCTTTTTTGGGAGAAAAACATGGAAAAAAATCCCACTAGGCTAAAATTTGCCCCTAAAATTATCCCTGGTTGAAACCAAATTTACCAAATTGAAGAAATATGGATGAAATGTTTGACTTAGGGATCATTACTAAGACAAGTCACTAATAGTCCATACAACATTAGAGGAAATTTCAACTCAAAATGGGCCTCTTAAGAAAAATAATAAAATAATAGTTAAAATAATAAAATGATATTTATTCATTTCGGAGGAAGAAAAGAAAAAAACTATTTTTTTGTTTGTATTTTCGACATATCTCCCTGTGATTTTACTCAAATTTCGATCGGGAGAGCTCGTTGGATGCGAAATTAAATTCCGCATCCAACGAGTACCCACTTGGCATACTTTTGACGAGCCCCAATACCCAAAAAACAAGAAATACCTGAAAAAACATGATGATGATGTCATCATTATGTTTTTCAGGTATTTCTTATTTTTGGGTTAGCAGGGGTTTTCCGAGTGGGTACTCATTGGATGCGAAATTTAATTTTGCATCTAGGTAGCTCTCCAGATCGAAATTTGAGTTAAAACAAAAGGAGATATGTTGAAAATATGGACAAAAAAGTAGTTTTTTTATGATACATATCCCCAAATTTATATTAAAAATTTGTTTAATACCTATACGGTATTTCAAATTTAAAGCAATTTCATTGGCTAACACATAATGACATGGAATTTGAATAATGGTTAAAAGGCCCATTTTGAGTTGAAATTTCCTCTAATGAGGCTTAAATAAAAAAGGTTTGTTATGTATGTCACACAAGAGACCAAGTGGAAATATAATATTCAAAATTACAACATAAAGGCAACAACAGGTGCAACATAAGTGCCAACAACAAGTGCAACATAAGTGCCAACAACAAGCATTGTCTTGTAGAGATGCTTCTAGAGTTTATGCATTGTTCCTCCATGAGAGATGGAGAATGTTTAGATTTCAATGGACATCAACACATTGGGATGAAATCATAGAAATTGCATAGTGAATTCAAGCAAAACAACAAAGGAATTTGGGTACCCAACATACAACTAGAGTGACATTCATGCGGGGTTTTTGGAAAGGGAATGACAAGTTGCATGGGTGTATTCAATAGTTTTGGAAGGGGGGAATGACTCCTCCCAAAGTGGCATACTTTTCTCCCATCTTTACCTATCCTTATTTTTCCAATACCCTCCTTAGAGATGATGTTCATCACAAGAAATGGTTATTTCACCAAAAGTTAGCTCTTAGATCTTTTGAACTGAATTATGGTATTTTCTTGTTCATGGTATTGGTATTAATATCTTTAGCTTGTTGTTTATAACTTTTTCTAGATTAGGTACTCTTATTACATGCTAATCCCTTGTGAAAGATTGAAGATGATTTTTATTTGCTCGATTGAGTGATTAAGTAACATATTTCAAAAGATTTAGCAGGGGATCATTCAACTAATACAATGAATACACGGTGATCAAGGATGAACTTCACAAAATAGAGGATCACTTTGATTCAACATGGTTGTGTTGTCAAGCATTAGTAATATAAGTAATGTTTAGAACATTACTAACAATATCCTTACAAAATGGTTAAATATAATCAGTGTTCCACGAGGACATGTCCCCCAAAGTGGGGAATGTGTGCCCTCGCTCCCCCATGCTTCCGAGTTAGGGAAAATCCTAGGGAAAAATTTCCCTATGTCCCCCTTTTGGGGGGGATGCAAGGAAACATATGTGAAAATGTTTCCCCAATGATGACATGTGTTTCCCCCTCTGGGGTGTTTCTAGGTGTCCCCTCAATGTGAGGGGACGCCCATAAGCCTCGTTGTGATTTTCATATTTTCCAATGAAAATAAATGCAATTAATTTTTTTAAAAATGTGTTATGGGGATAATGCTCCCAAGATCAAACATCTTGCTACTCACTTATTGTCACATATTGCTAGTTCTTTTGCAGCTGATAGGAATTGGTCCACATATACCTTCATTCATTATATTAAGAGAAAGAAACTTACCTCCAGGAGAGCATATGAACTAGTTGCAACACATAGTTCCCTACGTCTTGCAAATAGGAAGACACCAGATTATCAAATGGGAACAACGAAACGATGGGATGTGAATCCAAAGGTGGATGCACTGATTGATGAGGAGGATGGACCAAATGAGATGTGACATGGTTTGGTTGGTGTGTCATTGGTTACAGATGAGTGTAATTCAAACTCGGATAGTGACACTTCCATTGATGCTCCTAATTCCTTCATGTTGCAGATGGATGTAGAGGACCAGTCAATGGAGCACACTCCTTTATGCTTATTTGATCATGATGTTGATTCATTTCAAATTTTTTTCATTGTTTCAGTTTTGACGCTAGATAGTATATATTGATGACAATCCTTGACTCTTTACTATTTTTTGAGAAATTTTAATTTACTATTAAAATTTTGTCTATTTCATCATTCTAACTCCCCTGTTCATTGTTCAGTATCTATTTGACTATTTCAAACTTCAACATTTATTGCATTATCTTTTACAAATTTGAAATTTGATATGGTAATAGATGTACATTCCATAATGAGGAATTTAGTTTTTAGTTTTTAGTTTTTATATAGTAATAGTTATTTTTGGGATTTATCATTTTTTTATGACTCCAGCATCCCTTCTTTCCCCAAAATTGCCCTAAAATTTTCGGTGGCTTCCACACGTCTCCCTTGTGTGTTTCCTTGATCCCAAGCTCCTTGTCCAAGAAACTCCATGGAACATTGAAGATGATATCACTACAGAACTTTTCCATATCACAACTATATGAACACGATAGAGTAATTGTATTGGTTTTCAATGATGAGAGAATTGGAGTCATGCCCAACAATAAATGAAGGTACACACAACGCTTTGAACATGGTTTTACTAAACACAAAGAATCAATGGATTCTCCTACACCAGTTAATGAAATTCATGACCTCCCAAGAATAATTGCAATATAATGATTCCATTATAAGTTGTGAATTGCCCATCTTGATGTAATCACATGATGGTCAATTTGTAAATAATCATGGATTACCCACCATGGCACAATTAGAGGGGGTATTTAATGCATTCAATAGAATATTTTATATAGGTCGAATGGATCACATGGGGTCATTTCCAGAGCAACATTTTCAAAACCAAGCATCTGAGAGCTAATAAATACAAGGCAGGAATCCACGAAAGGGCACCTTTTATTTGTTTTATTTCTCAAATTTGCATCTAAACCAACATAGTAAATTTGTGCATTGGAATTTTGATTTCATGTAAATATAATTTCCCTCATGAGGTATAACTGTGTGTTGAACTCTGTAACTATCACAATGCCATTACCAAAACCATGGGGTTTAGTTTTGAATCTATTTAATGTTTACACTAAGTAGTTTTGAATCTAGTTAATGTATATGCCAAATCAAACCTCTCTATATAAGCAACGACCCAACAATTGTATGGGGGGGGTGGATACAATGTAGAAGTTAGAAATTTTTGGAATAAAACACGGAGTCCTTCACACCGCTATTTTGAAATTTCGATGATGTTCACTATGAGTTTATCCTCATGGTAATTTAAGTTTATTGTCGTAGAAAATCCCAACATCTATCTTTCTAGAGAGGCCCCACTATAGAGAGTAGGATATCACTACATAATTTGAGGCCAAAATCCGACGGCTACCATGTCTGAAATTCGACACTAACCTGTCGGGCATTCGACACATACACTTTTTTTTTGCCGTCGGTGGTGTAATGTCGAATCTCTGACTGACTACTAATAAGGGTCGAAGCTCCAACAGACCATTGAGTCGCATATTCGACCGTTATTCCTTCCAAAGTGCTAACCAAAATTGCATACCCCATCGGCCGAGTCCTCCGACCCTTGAAGCATTGGTCGTCCGACGGACAAAAGTGTCTGAGACATGTTGGTGTCATCGGACATCTGATGCCCTCCGACCCTTGAAGCATCGGTCATCCAACGGACAAAAGTTTCTGATACATGACGAACTCATCGGTTTTTAATTCGGACAATGTCGGTAATCCGACTCCCTCCGACACTATAAGAGTCGACCTTCCGACGCCGTCCGACACTTGAACCGTCGGTCGTCCGACGGGACGAAGTGTCGGAATCATGGCACGACCGTCGGATGGGTTGACCTTAGTCTTGGAAGAACGTTGGAAAAGCGACGCCTGTTGATGGATTTAAAAAAAAATTCCAAATATTTCACTTACAGCCACATGGTTTCAGCCTAGAATTCAGCCATTGAAGGAAGCATGGTAGCAAACTAGAGGATTCTATGTCAAGTATATATTTCATCCTTGCACATATAGTTATCACAACTACTTTACTCTTAAAGTTACTTTTCGCAAAATAGAAAACTCAAGGTAAACAACTCACAAAGTTAAAGTTAGTTTGATCTTCAACTTCTTATGGGGCAGCTCACAAGGTAAACAGAGATATCATCTTACTGATTGGTCTTCCATTTCCAGACCTTACTCACTCGGGGGTTGGAACATCAAAAATATTGAGTGTTTCAGCTTGGAATTACGAACCAAAGGTCTCTGGCTTATTCTAAATGGCACTGGGTTGTGGTCACACATTATCAAAAATAAATATCTCAAGAATATGCCTGTGGATGTTTGGCTCAGATAAGAGTCCTTTGAATTACAAGGTACTTCTCATATGTGGAATGGATTCATCCGGGCCATGTCCTGGATTACTAGATGTCTTGGTTGGAAAACTTGCGATGGTAAGCTTATAAAAATTGGTCTTGACCCCATCGCTGGTGTATCATCAGATTACACTCTTCCTGCAAATCTACGTTTGTATTTGGAGGATTATGGTATTGTTACACTCTCGGATGCTCATAATAGAGGTGAGGCCTGTACCTCTTCTGATTATTGGTTATCTGCAGATGATCTTGAACTTGCTGGTCCTTGGAAGGATGATTGGAATCTTTATATAAAGGGCTTGATGCATGGTGGAATTCACATCAACAACAACCCTGATTCTTTGGCTTGGTTGTATAACAAGACTATGGGCTCAGTAAAATCCAACTTGATGTATGATTTTATTGCTAACTCCATGGTCTCTGATAGACCCGAAGGCTTTCTGACCAAAATTTGGGATCTCCATATACCTCTCAAAATCATATGCTTTAGCTGGCTCATCCTTCGAAATAAAATCAATACCTATGATAATTTGATCAGAAAAGGATGGTCTTGTCCATTTTGATGTTGCCTTTGTAGATATGCCTCCGAGTCTGTAGATCACCTTTTTCAGAACTGTAGCTTCTCGATGAGGATTGTTGGTTTCATCAGAGTTAATCTTTCTATCCCTCATTTTTGGAAGGAACCCTCCTTGGCACACAATGTATCAGTCTGGATCAGTAGAAGGGGATCTCTGATGTATCTTCCTTTTTTTCTTATCTGGCACATTTTGTTGGCTAGGAACCATTGCATTTTTGAAGACAAGAATCCTGATCTTACCTATACTGCTCTTTCCATCTTGAATCACCTCCGACTCTATCCTGCCAGAACTCAGCATAAACTTCACAGGAGGAATATCGGGTCTGCTCCTATACTGAGCTACCCTATGGGCTTATTTGATGGTGCCTCTGCTAAGAACATGGGAGGTGTTGGTGACCAGCTAATGATTAGTTAGGATAACTTTTTTTTCTTCAAATTGGGATAAGGCCATAGCACTAACACCAGATCTGAATTGCTAGCCTTGTGGACTCTTTTACACTGTGCAAAATGCATGGGCCTGCCCCATCTATAGATACTTAGTGATTCTGTTGTCATAATTAACTGGTTCAATCATCAATCAACACTCTCTCTACTCACTCTTGATGGATGGTGCCATCTCATTAGAGATCTGGAGTGTACTCCAAGTCTTCAATGATACTTTGAAATTTCCTTCAAATTATGGTTTTGGTGTGTACTCCAAGTCTTCAATGCGCCACCCCTACACACTCAGGAAACAAACGAAAAGGAATTGGAAAACTAAAGAAGAGCAACGATGTTCATAACAATCAATGCAACATCAATTTGCAAACAATAAAAATCCCAAAACATAGCTGAAAGAAATCCCAAAACAATGGATAGGCTGACCAATGGGCATAAAAAAATGGCAATTGTTTTTACCTCTCAATTTTTAATAAGATATCCTTTCCCATCCACCATGTGTGAAATCATCATTATCATTTCATATTCGGCATTGGGGAACTTGAAAGGAAGCTTGGTTGTCTCTATATCAAAAGCACACACGAACTTCAGCTCGTTGAAGAAGATCTACCCTATTTTCCAAGGTAACCTTTGAAGAGTCCACTTTAACAGTGTACCATTGTCCACATCTTTCATTTGCAGGACTACAAAATCCATAAACAAGTAAATAATGAATGTTAGTTTTTCGGTATATACAAACTCTTGCTGCAAAGGTTGTTGAATGTGGACTTATGATGTAGATACAAGCCATTCTTTGTTCAAAAGCATCTTCCAAACATTGAATGTGGACTTATGATGTAGAAACAAGCCATTATTTGTTCAAAAGCATCTTGAAAACATAAAATGAAGACATGAGTGTGTTGCGAAAATAAATGCATCATGCTACAATTGACCAAGTATTCAAACAATCTATCTCTGAAGCTAGCATACCCAGCTATTTATATAAACGTGTTATATAACATCTATCATTTACTAATTCAATTCAAGTAACTGAGTTCTTTAAAATCCTCAAGAAACATTAAATGACACTCAATTGCTTAATCTAATCAAGGAATTTAAAATATAATGATCTAACATAAATTATGTAAGCAAAAAATTATAATTAGTAAGAATATATCGCCTAATGAAACATGGATAACCAAAAATACTATGTATATAAGGCCATCGATCTAATCAAAACTCCATTTCTTGCCTCTTAAATATGGAAATGTTTCTCAATGCTATCTACAACAAGTTCCAATGGAGGAGTCAAATAGCAATAGTGAAAATTACACAGTAAAAATTATATAGAAATAGTTTTTTTTAATGTATTCTTCCCTACCATTCATTGAGCTCCTCTCTGTTTCGAGAATAATTTAATATTCTCTACTAAATAGGACCAACCACGTGAAGGTGGAAGCTCTTATGGCCCCTCCCCCCTCTCACATCACTCTCAACTCCCCAAACCCAATGCCTATACTTGCAAATAACAATTTATTTAACTATTTCACAATGCAAATAACAATGCATCTACAATGCAAATTTTTTCACTCAATAGTTGAAAAATGATTTCCTTAAATCATTATTTATAACATTCATTAAACCATTCTATCATTCAACAGCTGAAAAAACCATTCATTAACTCGTTCATTAAAACATTAATTTAGTCAATGGCAAAAAAATAATATCAGTAAACAATTCAGTAAAGCATTCATTCATAGAACAGAGGAAAAAGCATTATTTTTTTTTTATAAATGAGAATTACTAAAAATTTGTTTAGTCACTTCCTTTTTACTTTTCTTCTCTTTAATTATTTAGTTAGAGTCACATCTTCGGGAATTTGATCATCGGTATCCCTACTAGTATGCTCAGGAGGTTGAACTTCAGGCGAGGGGCGATGAATTTCTTCAATAATGTCAAAATCTTTCATTAATATATTTAGTTTTTTTATAAATACGAGTAATTCATTAAAAAAACATTATGAATGTGTGTTTTTACTTGCCATGTGCACATCAATATGTTCAACATTATCCTGTACTGGCCCAACCTGTTCCGTGTTATGATCTGCAGCTACATGCTCTGTAGTTGAATTGTGTAGAATTAGAATTAATGTTCATCATCTGCAATGGTCTATAAAAAATAGTAGCACATTAATAAATTCATTACCAAGATGAGAAGCATGATCTTCGTTTGGTTGGTCATGTTTTTCATCCTCGACATGAATGGGATCGTTACTTTCTTGCACAAAAAGGAATAAATAATTTACGTTAGTTGATTTATAAGGAACAAATTGCATGAGCATTAATAAATTATCATTAAACTATACAGTTTTCACATACCTGGGCACCAGATGGACCAGCAGAAGATCGTGCAGTATTCACAGACAAGCTTCTCTGGTGTTCAACAACAGCGTCAAAGCCATGTTCGAAGCCAAGCTTCATGTAATCTGCACTGGGCAATTCTTTGAACAGGTCGGCCTTCATATTTGCATGATGTCATTAATTTTAAATCCTTTTGTCAGAACAAAACAAAAATAATAACCTGTATGATATTTGGATGCGGATTCGGGTTTTGCGATACTTACATATTGGGCCGCCAAGTTGGAGTAACCACCAGGCCCAAGCTTTTGTTGGCCAATTTTTTCAATTCTTGCCTTTGTGGCCTTAGATGTGTCCGAGAGCCTAATTAAGTTTTTAAATATATTAGTCTATGTACCAAAATTGATATAAAAACTAGTAATAATAAGGCTTACCACTACATTTTGGAATGAATTGCATACCTCCCTGTTCCACCTGGTGGTATCTTTCCTGATTTTCTCAGGCCCTTCTCTTTTCCATCTTCCACTGGGGATTTCCTCTCCATAGATGGAATCATTGGAGGGTGCTCATACCTAGGGTTATTTTCTAGGTGAACCCTATATTGGTCTCGGACAATCTTTAGATGTTTTCCAGCCTTTTCTAGTACCTTTGATGTATCAAAGGTATCTTTTCTGAATAGACTAACCAAGTGATTAGTCAGATCATCCTTTAAAGCTTTTGTCTACTTGTTCCGCATTGTGCGGATGGTGGGCCCGAAGATCTCCAAGGCCAAATCATATAGATGTTTATAAAATATATCATTTCCTGCAAAACATTATCGCCATCATTAGTGAACATTAGAAAATATTATCGGTATATTAGACACAAATTATAAAAAAATAAATTGAATAATCTATAATGACCTGGAATCCTCTCTATCTTTATTGGAACCAGTTCTTCATTCACCAAAAATGTACACTTTATTGAACCAATGCTAGTCACACGAGAAGATCTAGGAAATGCTTCCACATCTCTATCTAGCCCTGCATCCACCCCTTCTTCTATAACATCTGTTGTGGGTGGGGCACCATCGGCTACACCCTCCGCTTCCCTCGGCGGTGTTGCAGAGCGTGTTGCCGATTGTTCAGTGGACAATATGGGAGCAGTATGTGGTGTACGTGGAGTGGTTTGGTCACTAGGACCAACATTGCCTTGACAACCACTGATAATCTCCATAGCACGCTGTAAATTAAACCCATTGTATTATAAGTTCAACAACATATAAAATCAAATATTATAAAGTTTTTATAAATTAATTTACATTTTTATTCGATAACTTATGTCCAGTTGTTTACGTTGCTGTAACAACAATTGAAGCCTTTGTTTGAGCTCTTTTGTTAGTGGAACTCCCAATGTCAGATGAACCGGTTCCTCATTTTGTTTTTCCCTTGTCCTTTGTAGCACCCTCAATGGGTCTGTAGACTCTCTAATTTCACTATCTCTCATCAACTGAGAGACCTCATTCTGTAAAGAGTTTTGAGACATCGTTTCATAAACAGAATCCCCTGTCTGCAATTGAAATATATAAAAAATTGCTTGTCTTTGAAAATATAGTGTGCGCAAATAATTATATTAGGGATTACATCTAGGATTACCTGACACCTAGCCGAGGGCGTGGTCTGCTCAACAGATGGGGATTTACCTCGATTAGCCACCTGCAAAAAAAGTAGAGAACATTATCACAATGAACGCAATATGTATAAGCTAACGAATACAGAACAAAAACAAAAATAAACATTATGCTACATGTTTTATATATGTACATTTTTTAAGTATTTAGAATGTGGAATTACATTTAGGTTAAATGGTTGCCTCAAGTCTCTAGTTGTCTGATCAACAGCTGGGGAGTTTCCCCGGTCAATCTGCAAAAAAGGTAGACAACATTACCATCATGAACGCAACCATAAAAATGAAAGAATACATAACAAAATAAACATAATGCGTCACGATAGACATGTTTACGATTTTAAAGTATTTGAAATGGAGAATTTGATTCATGTTTGGCTATTGCCCTGATGCTGTAGTCAGCTGATCAATAGCCGGTTGGATTCCCTGATCAACACTCTGCATGAAAAATCGATAATATTATATAAATGAACCTAATATACTAATGAAAATACATAACAACGTATTTGTATGTCCATCCTAAAATTTAATATTACATTGGCAATATCGATGTATACCTGCTACCTTGACTCGGGTCGACAAACATCTACAGAGATGGAGGCGCCCCTAAAGAACCCTGCATCAAAAACATACTAAAAGTTACATAAGGAAACATGAAATTAAGTAGATAATTTCAATTATATGCTAACAAAATTTCCTATAGACGTTAAAATAATTAATAAAAGGACTTATAAATTGTTTGTTGGACCACAACCATACTAACATTGTTTGTATCTACACGGTTCAAATTGTAATCAATAAGCAGTTCTTCGCCAGCAGCTATTGATTTAATTGCACATACAAAGACACGGTTTCCTTCACGCGACTCAAATATGCAATTGGGTTGCTTTAATGTAGACCCTGGTTGTGTACTGTTTATAAACCCCTCAATATTACCGGTTGTTTTTGGCCTTCCGTCCATGTAGATCGTTTCTCCTTTATTTTGAGCTTTGTATTTCAGTTGTATATAATTCGCTGACAACCCATATCTACGCATACTTCGTGTATATTGGACCAAGTGCATCCAATCACTGTAGTTGTAATAGGGTCCAACATACTCCATCAATTCTGTACATCTACTGTACCCAACCTTTATGATGCCCATGCAAAACAAGCCCAATCCATGCAATGAGGACGGTGCAATTCTATATATCCTCTCATTCACACAAAAATCAGTGTTTACTTTAGGAAGATCACTATGCACCCATTGTTTCACTAGGTGTTGGTACCTTAAGGGCACGTCGATGTCTTCCACTGTCTCATCATCATAGGAACATGACCCCCCTCCTTGGAGAAAAAAATTTATGCGTTTGTCGAATTTTCTTCTGATCTTTTGACATTTAGTTGATTTAGCCCATGTAGACCTACTTGATGTCTCACTTTCCTATAGCCTTCCCAAACTCTCTTCACTGGAGGAAGACAGGTCTGACAAATACATGTTTGGTTCTACCTGCACCGTAGCCAAAAAAAAAATGGCATAAGCATAGCAAAATACCAGCAAAAAAACATCGAAAGACTTATAAGAAAAAAAACTTGGAAAAACTTGTAAGCCAATAAATTGTTAAACAAAAAGCTTGTCAAGAATGAGTTTGGTTAATAGGTGTGGGAATTTGGTAGCCCTAAAAATTCTAATGTATGCCCCTCTTTTGGTTACATACAAGTCTCCATTCTAACTTATTGCTTTCATTGCCTTTTTTTAACATGAATTGGGTAGGCTTCATAAGCTTCAAATGTATGCTTGTGGCCATTGTACTTTAGCCTTTCAACGTTGTCAAGCTTGAGATGATATGTTATGCATATGCATCACATATAACACTCCAATTTATGCCAATATATGTCTATACAAAACCTGGAGTTTCTCCTTTAACGGACTATCTTCTTCAAAGAACATATATCCTTTAAGTGGTTTTTAGTTTTTCCATGAATGATTTTGTGATGTTGTAGATGATTTTAGTTTTAGAGTGGATGTTTTAGCCTCTACGCTACTCTGAAGTGCATAAGCCAGCACTTCAGAGGCATATTTCCCAGTGGTGGTGAAGAGTGGACATTTCCAGATCTGGCTACTTGGCACGTTGAATACATTTATATCAGTCTGTAATATTTGTTGATTTATTCCTTTTAGCTTGTCTTGATGATGCTTGTTTTCTCATATTAATTTTCAACCCTAAGGAAACGCTAACTTGTTTTCCCATACTAATTTTCAACCCTAAGGAATACAATTTATCATCTTCACAGGAATACTGGACAAACATTCAAAGGTAACACCTTTAATCTAGGAATCTTGACTACATCCACATCACTAACCTTCAACAGACTGAGAATTCAAGTCTAATACTGAAGTAGCTAATCCAAAGAAGCAATAAATAAGAGAGATCAGTAATATGAGGGGATCATCCACCTCAATCATCCAAAGGATGTCAATAGTAACAACACATAAAAGACTCAAGTGTTAAGGGCTAGAAAAGCTAGAAAGTGCCCTGACCAATACATTCACCATTAGTGAATTCAATAAACTGAAAATGGCATGAGGCAAAGGTTAATGCTTCTTTGGATAAGCTATCGGCCTTAGTATTGTGTTCTCTGAATATGTGAACTGCTTTTAGCTGGATGAAGTAAGGTTCCATATCACGGATACATTGACACCAACCATCAAGTGCAAGTAAAGTTAGTTATGATCTTCTATTGAACCAATTAATGATGGTTGTGGAGTCACCATGAATGTGTAGAGTGGGAAGGACCATGGATTTAGCACAATAATGGAGAGTCCATAAAGTAAGTAGTTCAAATCTGGTGTTTGTACTCAGACCAACACCCAATTTGAAGCAAAAATAGTGGTCCTGGGTGATCAAAAGATGAACACCTATACCTCCAACTTGATTAGTTGAAGCCCCATCAAAGAAGATGTAGGTACAATTATAGAAATAGTTTATTTAGTCAAACTCAGAGGTTGGCTGGAGTGGAATAATGAGTATGTGCCTCCTCCTAAGGTCGGGTCTAATGGTCATGCTGTGAACACACCTAGCAGCTCTTCATCTGGCGGAGAAACCGAAACCCTACTCTCAGTTCCAGCTGTCTAATTTTCCAGCGTGTTCTGTACTGTGTCCGGGGACGGTATACTGGTAATTTCCGGTGAGGAGAATATGTTGAGCTGCCACAGGTCAACAGAGTTGTCTACCATGTCTACCAGACCTACTCCCAAATTCACAAAAACCTCCAAATTGAACTGAACTGTCCAAAACGAAACGAGTTGCGACAATGTCCAAATACACTTATCATTTTTTATTATATATTATTATATATTATATGTATTTTATCATTATTTTATATTATATGTATTTTATTTTTATTATATGTTATTTTATATTATATAAATTGCCATAATAGTATTAGGATATTTTTATTAAGCAATACTTTCGAACTAATGCAATGATTAGTTTTGAACTAATCTTTGCTGCTACTGTTACTCACTAGCAGTTTTAAACTAATTTATGTTGTTGTTGCTACTCA
>LPNX010286477.1:78589-97268 GCA_001517045.1 Pseudotsuga menziesii | reverse complement strand
TTTATTTGCCATAAGGAATTCTTTTACATGTGAAGGAATATTTGACACAGTATCAATTTCACTTCAAATTGTTGTTACATTTCATTGGAAAAACATTTTTACACATCCCTTTTGATTTGTACAGAAGTCTAGTAAAGATGGCACATAGGTGCAGCCGAAACCTAAGAAATATTTTGTTGGAAAAGGTTTGAAAGCGTCCAAATAAGTTTTTGCACAAAAAATGCAGTTTTCATAACTGTTGCAGTGCCAACAGTGTAAAAACAACGAAAATTCTACAAAAGTTCTGAACGTGAAACTTTTGTAGCGCTTGCAGTGTAAAACAGGGGAAAATGCTACAAAAATTCTGGAAACGCAGTTTTGCAGTGGAAAATGCTACAAAAATTCTGGAAACGTAGTTTTGCAGCGGAAAATGCTATAAAAATATCCTAACCAAATGCTATACTTTTACTTTTATAATAAATTGCTATTGGATTCGTTATTGTTTTTCATAACTTAAATTTAAAACCCATTACTCATTATAAGCCAGTCCAATGGCTCTATATCCTTAAGGAGTCTAATATGATCTCAAATAATTAATTCATAGTTGGAAAATAATTAGTTCACACTTGAAAACTAGGGACTTATTCCTAAATCATATCTTTTGTGAGATATAGTTCATGTGGACAGAGTTCTTGAACTCTATCCTCATGGACAGTTTTTGTTTGACGATGATATTAATAGGACTTTGGGCCCTGAACTAGTGTAAGCATGCTTCAAATGATGCCTCAATGAGTAACCTCCTGTAGAGTGGATGTTTTAACCTCTGTGCAGCCACGTTGAGCCAATACAAATCCAAAAGTTCTATACTCTGGCTAAAAACACAGTGTCCATTTTAACGCCAACACAGAGCATACAATGGCAAGCCAATGGGCTGCGGCACCATTGCTACAATGGCGTAGCCCATGGCATAACGCCCCAAGCTCTAGAAGCTTTCCCGACTTAATTTACAAACAATAAAATCAGAGTGTCATGCATACTCCCAAAGCCAAACCATTATTAATGCACAGAGTAAATCCCACAGGATGAAAGCCACGAATTGAACCCAGTAAGTTAGCAATTCAAAACGCAGCAATAAATATACTACACAGTCCCAAATATTTACACAGTATAATATTTTATAAACGTCGAATGAAATCGTATATACCAAATCACATTGCAGTCCTTACATAAAATCCAATGCACAATGTATTTACACAGTGAGGCACGAAGCCTCTTTTACAATAGTCAAACTATTAAAAATGTTAAGTGGCAAAGTCGTGAGCTATGGCACCATTACAAGTAATGGTGCAGCCACGGCCCAAAGATGCCAAACCTCCCAACAAGAGTCCATTAAAAACCAGAGCAAGCTACATTATAAACCCTGAAGGCAGAGTCAACAAGTGCCACACGAAACCCCAACCCAGTAAAGTTTTCCAACTCAGAAATGCCCAGAATGAGAGGAGGCAAGTAAATCTTGCTAGCATGCTTACCATGGCCATGAAGAAGAAATCCCAAATCGATAGTGTATCCTTTGCAAACCTCGGAGCGCCTTCGCATTCACCTGTAGACAAACCAACGATGGCATGAAAAGCATGACCATGCCATGGAGAATACAACGAAGCAATGCATTTTTACACAGATTCGATCTAGCTTACTTGCGAATCGATGGGGTTGTCTCCCTTATCCAAATGCGCAGAGGTAACACTAAACCAAAATGCCAAAAACCATATTGCACAAGCAGAGGCCCTCACTATTAACGCATGCACAAACCCTCACCATAGTGTATGGAATCAACATTATACCATATACCAACCAGTCATATGTTAAACCCTCTATCCTATGGTTTCGCCACCCTTTAAATATCAGAGTAGACTTAGTACTTAGGACATGGTATTTATACCATAGTCTCCCAACCTTATGGTATGAGAAGTCCTTAACACTATCATATAGTATTTACAATGTTTATCAAGCCTGTCTGTGCAAAACTAGAGAAATTGCGTAATTACATCTATAGATGCACTACAAAATGAATGATCACTATAATAGTGACTCACAGATACGAGAGGGGGTGAGGTGCGAAGCCCTATTCTAAGTTCATGACCCGAACAACGAGTTTCTCATTTGTAAGGTGAGAAGGTTTGTAAATTGAATCCCTGAATAACCCACTAAATGGGGAAGGGTCTATCTACATTCAAGCTTGTCCCACAAAGGAGCAAACATCACAGTGCGCACAAAAAACCCTCGTCACCCAAAAACCCTTATCACAAAAAACATTATATATTATATGTTTTTTATTTTTATTATATATTATTTTATATTATATGTATTTTAGTTTTATTATATTTCATTTTATATTGTATAAATTTCCATAATAGTATTAGGATATTTTTATTATATCCTAACTTGAATAAAGAACCTTCGCATTAATGAGGGAAGAACCATCTACATAACGACACATCCCTATCTTGGATAAATGAAAATATATCTTTGAAGGATGATTGAAAAGTTGAGCATGTGAGCTTGTGAGCTTGGTGGTGATGATGATGATGATGATGTTGATGATGATGATTATGATTATGATGTTAATCCCGATGATGACAATGATGACGATGTTGTTGATGATGATGTTTATGATGTTGATGATGATGATGATGATGTTGATGACAACGATGACAATGATGATGATGATCTTGATCTTGATGATAATGATTGTGATGACGATGATGATGATGATGATGACGACAACGGTGATGATGATGACGATGATGATGAAGATTATGATGTTGATGTCGACGCTGACAATGATGATGATGACAATGACGATGTTGATCGTGACAACGATGATGATGATGATGATGATGATGATCAAGATGATGGTGATGATGAAGATGATGGTGATGATGGTGATGATGGTGATGATGATGATGACGATGATGGTGATGATAATAGTGATGATGATGGTGGTGGTGATGATGATGATGATGATGACGATGATAATGATGACGACGACGATGATTATGATGATGATGAAGATGATGACAATGATGATGTCGACGATGACAATGATGATGATGATGATGATGATGATGACGATGATTATGATGCCGATGAAGACGATGATTATGATATGACGATGATCATGATTATGATGATGATGATGATCTCGATGATGATGATGTTGATGATGAGTATCCTCATCATGAGGAAGACTATGATGATGAAGATGATGCGCCATTTTTATCATCATCTATGTCAACATTGTAAGGATTGGCCATATCATCATCGTCATCATCATCAGTTACGCTCATCGTGTCATCGTCGGAATAATCTTCAATGGAATTTTCTGCTACATCATCTTATTCAACTATTCCTTTGACATCTTCTGTTGGATCATTATCGTCAGCTAACTCATGTTGATCATGCTCTTCGTCATCATATTCTTCTTCCAGAGAACCCTCATCATTACCATCATCTAGGTTATACTTTACTAGCCTTCCCCTTAGATCGTGTCTCACAACAAACGACCAGCCCGCTTTACCTGGAACCTCTGAGTAAAATACTTAATGTTCACATTCGCTTGGAAGAACATAGGGCTCTGTTCCTGGCTCAAACAACCTTGTGTTTACCATTGTAAATCCATTATCATGTTCAATAATAGTTCTATCGGGATCATGTTGATTCAATTGTAACCTATACCATTTGACAACGAATAGAACTACCTTAAAGGATTTAAAGTCACATTGTATAATATTTTCCAAATACCCATAGTATCAATTTTTTGAGACTTCTGTATGTCTGTCAGTTCTAGATGAAACATTGGTAACCTCAAGGACAGCCGAAACCCCAAAATCTGATGTTTTCTTTGTCTCATCCAGTTTTTTGATCCGATATCTACCTCCATTGCAGACCATAGCCTTATGGTGTTTTACCTGCAATAAGCAATACACGAAAAAATTACACAACCAATCAGTCCTTATGCAACAATACATGGAAAAAAAGAACATGTATGTCAATAAGTATCAAACAAAATAAAATATTTAGAGGGATATTTGATTAATTGTATACTTGCCATTTTAACTTTTACACCATACGCCAAATCGATTTCCCTTTCTGTTAGATTGTTTTCTCCATTGCGTTGTGCTTCTTTTACCAATGAAGCCACACCTTCCCATGATATTACATGACCCGATTGTGTGCATTGGTCAATCCATACCTTCATCCAGTCAAGATTGTTTGCGATGTATAAATGAATTGCATCCCATTCTCGACCAACTGTTTAATGACAATAACCATTAAAATCAAAGAAAGGTGTAAATCTCCTGAACAAAGACGTATATGCTCTTAATTGAAGCAATTATGACTAGAAAATACAATTAGAATATGAAGGATATAATAAAAATACAGTAGCTAATAATTACCTTTCAGCTTCCTCAATATACCTTTCCCCTTCAGTTGCTCCCCTTCAAATTTGTTATTGGAGTCCGGATCACAAATGAGACATAAATTGAGCTTTGACGCTAAAATAGGAAGATAGTCACTAACATACAACATGTTTTGGTATACCGTATATCCTTCCATCATAGAACCCTCCGGATGTGCTAGTTGTCTCACCAAACCCTTCATAAATTTTAAGTGCCTCTCAACCATCCACATGGACCTTGAGTGCACAGGTCCACACAACTCAATCTCCTCAACTTGGTGTATGAGGTAGTGTTCCTGTGCATTGAAAAATGCTGATGGTAGATGCTTCTGCATTTCACACATGAGACAAGGAATTTCTCTCCTCCAATACTTTATATCTTCTTTATGGATTTCTTTAGATGTTAACCATCTACAAGTGATGCAAACCAATAACGATATTTAACAAAAATAAACATTAAATTACAATAAATGCTGAAATAATGCACAAAAAAAACAAATATAAATTATTATACGGAGAATTAAAGAAACACTAAGCACATGCAAGTAATTGCTAGTTACCTCATGTATTTACCAAGATTATATATAACTTGTTTGAAATTGTTGTCGAAGTTGTCCGGGAGAGAGAGAGGTAGAACATACTATATCAATATACAAACCACGCCATTTATTAAAAAAAGAGTATACAAACAAGAAAAAATTATATGGACATAACAATAATAATTACCTTGATGAAGACATGCCAATCATGTGTTTTGACCCCCGCAAAATCACATTTTTTAGCTATGATATTCTTCAAGTTTGCACAAAAACCGGTGGGAAATTTAATTTTCCACATTACTTCTTTGACAACATTGCTTTGTTGCTCCGTAAACATCCATGGAACTGAGTTTATATTAATGTGTTCTTCGTTGGTATGAAATTGGATGAAGTCTTTCATTGCATGGTTGCTTTCTTGAATGTCTTTGCACACTTTCACAACTTTATCTTTCTCCCTCCTTAGCTCTAGTAGTCTCCATAAGTTTTCAGTAACATTCTTTTCAATATGCATTGTATCAAACAAATGAGCAATTTGTAGGTGCTCATAGTAGGGTAACCTGCTGAATTAAATAGGATAACTTTTCATTCCTCATGGAAGACCATTAATGCCTTCATGATCATGATGGACATCATGAATATTAGTTTATAATTAATAAATTACATCATAAATCAAATATGGCCATGCAAACAAACAACTCACAATAAAAATTAAAATACATAAAAATTCATATACGATGATCCATATGTACCATGATGACGATTTCTATTGTATTGCATCTTCAAAAGGTGAGGTGTCATTCTCTATGGTTTTAATGCAGTCTCCTACTTCCCATTGAAAATATTTCTTTCAATTGTTCTATACATGTGATTCTTAGAGAGGAAATGCCTATACTCATCAAACACCTCATTTCTTAAGCTTTTTGAACGTCGAGATTTTATCTTAGGACCACAAACTGGACATGCAAATTTACCCTTTGTTTGAAGACCTACAATATTTACATATGGAATATATATGTCAAATATAATCATTTATAAAATATTCTAACTACTCCATATCATTAAATGCAATTAAAGTGGAACTTAAAATTACAAACCACAAAAGGAAGTTAACCCATGGGCATCGTATATTGTCCATACAACCATTGCATGGAATTGAAATTGCCTTTGTCGTATTGGTCTAGATATGTCACACATAGTTATGCCATTCCATAACTTTAGTATATCATCTATAAGAGGTTCCATGTATACATTCATATCTTTGACTTGGAACTTACCTGATTCATAATTTGAAGAACATATAAAATATATCATTATCAGAACCATTAAGATATATAAACCATGCAGAAGAGTAAAATAATAGATATATATATGAAATTAATATACATATTACGACAAATGAGATGCCACAACTACATTATAAATAAAACAGTTTTCGTCAATAAAACCTGGAATAATCATCGACAACATTATGTGCTCCCTCTTTATTGACAACCATGGAGGAATGTTATTGTCGATAATAAAAATAGGCCACACTGTGTAAATGGATTTCATCTGTGAAAATGGATTAACACCGTCTGCTGCCAAAGAAATCCTAAGATTACGTGGTTTTTCTTTAAAGTGAGGCCACTTTTCCTCAATATCTATAAAAGCAGTACCATCTACAGGCATTCGGATAACATCATCTTGACTTCTGTTCTTGGCATGGCAATCCATAAATTGCACTATGCTTTTGCACCTAAATAGTCATTGCAAACGTGGAATGATGGGAATATAACGAAGAACCTTCTAAGGCACCTTTTTTGTTACTTTATTTGTACGATATATACTTAGATGACATTCCAGACATTCTGTTGAAATTCATGCTGATTATAATATATAACATGGTCATCGGGGCATGCATGAATTTCTTCATAATGCATTCCAATCTCTTTCATGATGGAAGATAAATCTCAAAATGTGCAAGGTAAAATATTTGATGGTGGTAACAAAAACTCAGCTATCAAGCTACAAAAAAAAAATGTTAATGTAATAAATAAATAATATTAACGAAACACGCTTCATCCGTACGATGATCAATAAGGACTTAACAATACAATTATTAGAGGAATGCAAACAAACTTCATCACGATCCTATATATGCGATGGATTATTTTAGATACCTTAGCATACATGTGATTGCAATGCTTGAAAGACCATTCATAACCTTCAAGTTCATTATCAACAATATAGTCGAGAGAAGATTTGTTTTGGAGCCATCATAAAGGGGTTCATATGCCTTATCAAGAAGAAGTTTATCGTGAACATCATCAAAGTCATCATCATTTTCATTATCAACATCATCCTCATCCATTATAACGTTAAATGAATCATGGATCAATGTATTTGTACCATCATCTTCAATTACATCATCGGCATGATCATCTTGTTCAATATGATCATTCACTTGTTCTCCATTAAACATACACACTCCATGATCCTGATCCTGAACTTGTTCTGAAAGCACTTCCTGTGGACGACATGCTATAGGGTGTCTTTCCTTTAATATAAATACATGGAAACATCAATAGATATACATTAATATATGAAAAAAAATAATACATACAATTACTAAAAAAATGACTATAATAATGTTTATAATGCTAAACCTACAAATGGACGATATTCGTTCCCCCCTTAGCGTGTCCATGTTCCCTGCAATTTTTTGTGGCTGTTGAGATCAATATTCTTCTCCTCTTAAATCCCCTGCATTGAGTACACGGAAAATAACATTTTCCATCACCCCTTCGTTTTGTTGCATCCCATAGACTATTGTCGGTTGTCTTCGTTTGGATTCGGAATATTTAATCTATTTGACATTTTGTCATAAACTTCGTTAATGAATATAACCAGTTGTCTTAAAAAATCAAGTTCCACACATCAACCACACATTAAGGTTTTGTCAAACGGAGAGAAGTCGAAGAATAAAAAATTCCGACAAACTGTCTATCGATGAAAAAAAAAATTCCCACAACTGCCCTTTGAAGAATAAAACTATTCCTGAAAAACGTCCGTCGAGGAAAAAATAATTTTCGCAATCGTCCGTCGCTTCTACAAAAAACATGCTGAAATTTTTAAAACACTTTATATTTATAATGGAAATGCGTCGGATATTCGACGCCTTGAACATAGTTACCGTTAGAAGTATGGGACCATAAAATTTAAAATTATGTAAACCTTAATTTTTTATCACAAAAAAATCTATACTAACCGTCGGTTATCCGACGCTTATGTGTCGGATATCCGACTTGCTTTTGGTTCATAGAGGTCGACGATCCGACATGGAGGTGTCAAATAATCGCCACTGTTGGAGTCGGAAATCCGACGCCTATCCAGCACGAAAGTGTCGGGTAATCACCACTACAAGTGTCGGAATTCTGACGCAAAAGTGTCGGATAATTGATGGTGATATAAATATTTTTTTGTCGGCATTTTGTAGATTGATTGCTGTCTGACACATCCGTGCAAAGTGTCGGATGTCGTTGGATTTTGTCGTCGGATTTCAGGTTCAAATTATGTAGTGTCTGTGGGTTATTCTATGTTTTGTAGAGTACATGTTGTAGCTTAGCATTTTACGAATATGTAGATAGTTGTTTATTAGAATACATATTCATTCAATTCTTATAGCTTAGCTCATATTTAGTATCCACTACAAAATGGTTGTATATCTAGTTTCACAAACAGAGAAATAAGGGGAATCATGACTTGTTACTAGATTTAATTATTGGTAATCCCAACTAAAGTAGCACCACCAACCAAACTAGTGAACAATCAAAGCATTTTTTAGTTCAATCATTTTGAATGCATGTCTTTAAATTTCATTTACATTTCGGTAATTATAATGGCGTGTTTGTTTATTCCCTGTAAACTCAATTTCCTTCGTAGTCTTTTCCTTTCCACAGTAGCTAGCCCACCATTAATGGGAGTGGTGATTCATGGAAAAATGAATTATTTAGATCATGCGAAGAGATTACCTAGTAATAGAAGGGTTCCCATTCGCATGATCGGTGTTCAAGTACATGGGACACTACAAAGAGCGATTGGGATAGCCTTTAATTTATGAAGTGTGGCATGATGCAATTTATTTTCATAGAAGCATGTAGAAAACCAGATGTAAATAATGAACCTGGATTTTGCACATATAGTGCACGACATCTTGTAAGTTTCTCTCAAACTTCGGATTGATAAGTAAATGCATTGTTTCTTTCATTGCTCTTTTTAGGGTAATAAATTAACTCATCATATGTGAACAATCCTCTTCCCATGAACTATGAAACTTGTTCATAAATTATTTCGCAATCTTCTTGGATTGATAAACAATACAAATGAATCTCACTTTGCACATTTACCCCAATTAATCCAATTGACTATGGTGTACTAAGAAAGTCATACCCCATGAACTTGAACTTATAATTAGGCCTTAGTCCTTGAAGTTGTGGGCCAAAAATGTTATTTTCCAAATTTTATTGGTTCCAAAAGATTGCGATCTATTCCAATTAGCATATAACATCAACTATTTTGTGCTTAGATAAGAGTTTTGTCTTCTCTTGCTCTAATTTTTTTTGGAAGCTCTCCAAACTCATGTTAGATTTGGAGTTGATAGTGAACATATTTCCACATTTCATGTCAAAGGAATTCTATCTGGAAGTTAGAATTACTATTTGTGTGTACAAATGTAAGGGACTAGAAAGAATATTTTTACTTTTCCAAGACACTATCACTATTGATGTTGTAATAATTCCTTAATGTCACATATAGGATTGTGGCCTATTGGGCATGCCATCACAACCTTTTTTTATATCCTTGAGACAATGAGGAGAATATACATAGATTTTTGGGCATGAACTCATGAAATTTGTTGTCTTCCATTTTTACCACTCGTTGTTCTGCTAGAAATGATTTTTTTTGTAACACTATAAAGTTCCTAGATGTCATCCATGCTTTGAAGCCCAATCAAAAATCCATATTCACAAGGCATGATGTATCATGGATTTCTTTTTTCATCTACTAGAAAGCTCCCATATGCTCACATTTAAGTTTGATAATTGTGGAATCATATCTGACTTTACGCAAGTTGTTAAGGAAATAATCAACGGGAATCTTGAGGAGCTCATAGGGATCCTCCATCAAATGTAGCTATCAGAAATAAAGTCTAGTGTTATCTCATGGATGAATATTACTACAAGTTGTGCTAGAATGGTCATTGTCATAATGCCCTCGAGAGATTTTGTGAAATGGAATTTGTAGGTATAAGATAATGTTAGCTCATGGAATTCCATGATCACAACTTATGCCCAAAATAGCCATTGGGATGTGGCCTTGGGTTTCTTTCATAAAATGCAAATTGTAGGCTTGAAATCTAATGTAGTTACAATTGCAACTACACATACTACCTATGCCAACTACCAGCGAGTTGAAAAACTAGAGTACAACCCAACATGAATGATGAGACATGAGAATAGACACCAAGAAGAAAACAATCCATATGATTAGTGTCTCTTCTTCATATTGAAAGACAATTAAAGAATGAAGAAATTATAATGAACCAGTTATTGAAGATGGTATGCTAGATTCATTCAAACAATTGGCTATCTCTACTCCTTTCTCTTTGTTTCCTTTTATTTACATATCTTTATCTCCAAAGAGAATAGTTAGCAATTATCCCAAACACGTTGGTTGAGGTAAGTAACAATGGGCTAAGTGAATTGTGATATTATCCACATAACATCAACCCCCATCTGTAGGTTTATCTTCATCTTTGTAATCCACAAGCCAAGGTAACACCATATTTTACTTTGCAATTACGCCACATTAACCTTCATGAGTCATATTCCACATGTAACTTAATCTCTATTCAAGAGTAAAACCCCATGAATAAAGCCATGATTAAAAATAAATCTCCTCGGATATATAAAAATGAGCAATAGTTATCTTCTCTATTGCCATTAGTGTAGATGGTACCTCCAACTTTCCATCTTTGTCCATGAGTCATTAATCCACTCCTGAACTTTGATAAAAAAACATGTTGCAAGTAGTAAGAAATTAAATGCACATCTAGAGTAATGTCACTTGAGAGTCAAGACATAGTTTGCAAAATTCATAATGATTTCCTTCTAATTTCTAGTACCTTTTGACAGTGAGGAATTGAATGTTCTAATTTTACTATCAACAGGTTTATTACAAGAATGTAATAAGTCTTTATAATTTTTTTTATTATCAATACTTACAATGTTTTCCCCATTCATTTTATACATTTGTTTTTCCATATCTGCCTCTCATAGGATGGTGTGCCCTCACAAGAGAGCCATTAATTAGTGGATGTTTTTATGGCTGTCGAGGGAGGATGGGTGGTCACAGTCTCTTATAAAGAGCGTATGAAAGATCCCACATCTTGATAGGTGGTTTTCAATGATTGACACTTGGTTAAAGGAAGCTCATTCACACTTCCATTTGTATAACACTTATGTTTTGTCCTTCGAATGTACATGTATGAACTCAGAGTAGCATTGGTAAGCTTCATCTTCAACAAGTCTGAACTCATAGTATCAGTGGTAAGCCTCATCCTCAACCCTTTTTCATGTGCCATTTTTTTACCTAGAAGAATAATTTTTTCTAAGAAAATAAAGATATTGAATTCTAGTGGGCCCATGCAGTCAAAGAAGAAAGGGTATGGATTCAACCGATGTAATCACAATATGTTTCCATACATGTACATTAGCAATATTTTGGGGAGATTACAAATGCAAACTTCTGTCTTTTCCCTTCCTCAACTTATGCCTTACATATTACACCAGGAAAATGCTAGACTAGCATAAAATTGTTGATAAATGCGAAAATCAAATTCAAGCATCTCTAGAAGCTTCTTTTTTGCCTCATCCTCATAGAAACATACAAGAAGATGGTAGAAAATAGTAATCCCTTATTAATATATGAAACAAGATATATCCATCATGCATTTATTAAAAAACAAGTACTAAAAGAACTTGAATGCTTATCAAGATCTCCAGACAATGCTTTGAGTTTTCCCTTAAAGTGCATACCTTGGCAACCTGACTTAGAGACACTAATGTTTGACCTGCTTTTCCTTGGAAATCCACTTCCATACAAATGGAATCAAAGTGTTTATATAAATTACTTGTTTCCTACTTCATTCTACATGCACCGGGGTGTTATCTCTTCCAAAATGAGGACCTCATTTTGTAGCATGTATGTGCCTTGATATATACATGTCTCAGCCTATTAAAAAAAGCTTTAAGACAACATTCTAATTCCTACTTGTTCATAGCTGGGATGGTATACAAAGTGAATTACATGGTTTTAAGGTCCTTAGTCTGAGTCATTCCTTTAAGGTTGTTTTTTCTTTAAACTCTTCAATTGAATTTTGTAGTTCTACATTGCAGCAGACACAAGTATAAAGCTAAAAGTGGCCATAAGTTTAAAATTTTGTTCAAGGACCGTACTAATAGACAACGGGATTGAGAAGCTACTAGTATTCACCAGAGACTCATCCAAAATAGTTGGAAATCATCCACAAAGCATAGTTAATAGGTAGATAGGATGATATAGATAATTCTATTAATGTCCAATGAATGACGACAAAAGTGGGTAAATGGGACTAAAATATTATAATCAGTGTAATACATAGTGGGAGTGCACAAGAAAAACATATAGCTACACTAACAACAACATGAAAAGATCTATGATATAAGAAAAAAGCTACATAAAAATAAAAGGCTGGTTCAAAGAAAGAAAGATGGAGAGACATAAAATGAGTACATGAGCAAAAGACTTGTCAAGAACATGTCAAATGATGCTGGAAATAGAAAGGAAATATTTAAGAGATAAGAGACAAGTTGTCTACTCATTTGTGTCCTCAATCACCATGGAGGGGTGAATGATCTGTAGATATAATTCAATAGGATGTACTCTAATGAGCATGTCACTATATTTAATCAGTGATATCCTACAAAACTATACATTAGGGTTTAAGAAGTTCCCAAAAAAGGAACATAAATTGAAAGTGCGTAAATTTTTCCACACTTGGAAGAAGTGCTATAAAGTCGCCAATATAGAAATTTGAATAAAAAAACCAAGGAAAATTTTATGGTGACAACTTCTCCAAATGGCTATAGTTGATCGTTTGCTCATTTAGAAAACTATTAAAATAACAATTTTATCATCTCAAAATTTTAATTTTATTATGTTCATCAATAGCATCCACTGTTATTTTACCTAAAAAGCTTATGTTTCTCTTTTTATGAACTTGGTATGCCATCCAAACACAATTCACATATTTTTATTGTCAACTATTTTATTATTAGAGTTTCCAAGGCTTTCCTTGCCAGAGGATTCAAGTCTATGTCTACAGTAAGTTGTTTTAACAACACGAAGTGCACAGGGAAGATTATCATTGTATTAGTATTGCATTAAGTGTGTCCATAATATTGCATAGAGTGCATTTAATATTCCAAAGCTCATCTTTAGCAATAGGAAAATGCTTAAAGCATGTGAACCTTTTCACTTCCCTCTTATGCACTTTGAGAATTGAGAACTGATTGAAAATTCTCACATTGCAAGCATTTAAAGAACTTTACACAGTAAATGCAAACACTCTATAAATTGCACTCGAGATAGGAGTAAATGCAAACACATAATGTTTATTGATATAGGAGTCATATTTCCTTATCCGTTGAGTTTTTATCATGCAGCCTTTTTCCAGCTTACCGGTGATAAGCCAAAACCCACACATTAGGGATAAGCAAGCCTCCTCAAGAAGGCCACTATACCCATATGTAAAAGAGTTTGACTTTGTACTATTGAAGTAGCTGAAATGAACCATTTGAAAGTCATACAATTTGTTGATTTTATGTTACATTTGATGATATTTAGAGAGATTCAAGTGCATTTCTTACCAAGTATTTTAAGCCCAAATACTTTAAAGGGACGATAAAAAGGAACATTGTTCTCTATACAAAAAGGGGGATCATTTTCAAATAACTAATGGAATAGGGCTTAGATTTATATTTTATGACAATATTCTAAGCCCATGTATTGGAATAGGGCTTTAAATTTATATTTTTTTTCATTATTATAAGCCCTGGACAAAATAACTAGAGAATAAGATCTATGTAAAGCTACAGATTTGAACATTGACAAGGTCATAACCAATATAAAAGACATTAGAAGTTGCTGAACATTGACAAGTTCATAACCAATATAAAATACACCTTACAACTTACAGGAAAAAATAATTATAATCACAGCAACAACATGTATATTTCTCAATAGAGATCAAACAATCTCATCTATCCTACCTATAACAAAAACAAGCTTTCAATTTTCTTTTCTTAGTAAAAGTCAAGCAAAGAAGTAACACATGATAATTCATAATGGCAAGGCTAACTCACTTGAGAAATGGTGTTGTCGCAAAGCAACCTTCTACCGAGCCTTTATTCAGTGGTTAGAGAACCAAATCTAGATGAACTAACCATCAATTGTCAAATTAGGATAAAATCTGATGGAAGGAAAAAGAGCAACCATTGAAATAATCCATGGTAGACTTCTCTGTAGGACCATCAAACTTAAAGATAGTTGTTTCACCCTTATATAGTTGTAGGATTAGAACAATAATTAAATTTTAGAGGTAGAGGGGGTGTGACACTGAATATCAAATCGGCCGTAACCAGTTAACACATATTGGTCAAACTCTCTGTCCCATTATTTATTAACTTATCAGTCTGTGCAAGATAAGCTCCATGGATATAAGAAAAACGGCCCAAATGATCAGCTAAGGTCCCTACATAATATTAATTGTAGTCAGAAATTGATAACTCAAAATAGCTAGGTTGTTGGCTCATAAGCAAACATCCTACAGTGTGTTATATCGAGTTTTAGTAGCATATAATTAGATCACAGGCAAGCATAGATACTACAGAGCAGAAAATAACAGATAACAAAGTATGCGTTCAATGAATTTTAAAAATAAAATTGCAGCAAGGTTCAATGACGCTGAGATGTAGCAAATTGATATTCCGGCACTACAGGATAAAATGTGAAGCAAAGCTCCATACTCAAGTGTTGAGCAGCCATACCACTAAAATTGCTGCTGGTTTTTGAAAACTTATCATTATCTACATCTTCCTTTGCTTGACACTCCATTTGCAGTTTGGTTTCAATAATGTTTTACAACCAAATAACATGCTAACTAATTTTCAATCTTCTCGACCCCTTCTTCATACTCCAATATGAGTGAATTTGCACATCTGATAGCTGCAAGTTTACCCTGGAATTTTGTTGATTCCCCATGTCATATAAAATCCAATCCTTAAAACCTCCACCAATTCTGGAGCAGTTACAAAGAAGATTTATGGCACTTCAAACATCCTTTTAGTACTCTAACGCATTATTTTCATCCTCCGTTAGCTTTCCTAGAGCTTGGAACTCTTCTAAAGTTCATAAACTAAACTTTAAACCTCATCAATTGGTAGCCATTCCAGCAAAATTCCCACAGAGCATTTTTTTTCAAAGACCATGTGCTGCAATATGCCACAGCAGTGTCCACAAAAATTTCTTCACTGAACAAATGATCACACCATGCCTCTAAAATAAGACCTCTTTCTACCATCTTTGAAAATTTTAAGGCCGAGGGGAAAATGTTTTGGATTACTCTTCATGAGCTGCAATTACTCCTTAAAATAAGAATCTCTGATATTTTTCAGGGAACTCTCGTACCTGTGTAGTGCGCAATCTACATTATAACACATAAGAGGAGACGTGTTAAGTTCCTGCAGAAAAGGAAGGAACTCTTTGGATCAAACTAGGTGTTCGAGGAAACAATCTCTACAAGATGCAAATTATAAAGGACTCACTTGTAAACACTGAAAATTAGTACAGGTACTACAAATAATCCAACCATTTATTTTCACCTGCAATCTGCCATCTTCAACAAGTCCAAATATCAAGACCTTCAACTCTCCATAATCATAAACAGGAATAGCGCACATCCAAGGGCAACGTGACAAAACACCATTCAAATTTAACTACTTTTCATTATACATCTCTGTGGGTGCTATATATATCCAGGCTTTTGATCTGGTGAAACAATATCACCATTCCCCATTGTGAAAGCTGCACATTTTTTCATAAAATTTGCAGCAATGGCTTCACCAAGATTTCTCTAATGGTCCAGCAAAACCATGAATATAAACAAGCCTGATCACCATCACAATGCATTACACCAAGAAGAACATAGGAGTGTAGCCATGTGATATTGTATGTTTCAACGTTTACAGTCTATTTAATAAGATTGTATGTATCAACGTTTACAGTCTGATATACAAGGCCTTGCAACTGATCCCAAATATCCATATTTTCAAATTTCACAATTCTTAAATTGCCATCCAATTGCCAAATCATTATCTGGGCCTCTAGAAGTGAAGCCACTCTGAACTGCAGACTGAAACTTGAGATTGAAGAGAAACGAGGGAAGAAGCCTAAGAAATTGAATTGGAAAGGTTGTAAACCCATCACAAACAGCACTGCTCCAGCAAAGATTTAGAGAGCTAACTAATCCATAAGCAGTCCAGAAAATACCATGCATTGGTCTTTCCGAGTTCAGGCAAACATTAACTAGTTTTTGCCCAAAGTAACTCCATTTTCGTTTCAGATACCAGTGATAATTACCAAAACCCCAATTTCGGATGCTAGACAACTCTTCATCTCTCACCAATGTACTTGGCAGCTCTGAGTTACAGTTCCACTTCAACAACTCAATTCTGGCTCCTATTGGTCCATATATATCAAATAAATCCATCCAAACAGAGCCCCCTAAAATGGATATTCACACGAGACTTTTCCAGAGTTATTGTCCAAGTCATATCGAACTGTACAAATTAGGAAGAAATCTGAAAAATTCACAAAATTAAGGTAAATCAAGGCTTATAGATGCATTGAAAAAAGCAGGAATAGAAAGAAATTAAAAAACAAAAAAACATAGCCAAAAAGCATGGGAGCGTTTTTGCTTTTATCAGCTTTTATAGCCAAAAAGCATGAGAGTGTTTTTGTGAAACGACTGTTCAAGAGAGAGGAAGGCCAATGTATCCGTGAAAGGAAGTATATATATACTATCAAATCTTACCGAAATTTTGCATTTACTGCCTCTGCCTCGGCCTCCCCTATCTCAGGTCTGGTGCAGTATTTCTTTGTGTGATTGGGCGTCTCAGTATATATATGGTCTTTGTATGTGGCTTGAGTCTGTCTCTTTGTCTATGCGAGTGGCTGGTGTCATGTGTGTATGTGATAGAAGAGGATGCAATATTTGGATAATCCACTGCTGGAGCAAAGAATTTTAAAAAAAAGGCGATTGAGCTGCTCAACCGTTACTGCTCTCTCTCAACAGTTACTGCTCTCTCAATACCAATACCAGGTGCACTTTATCAACAGAAACCATGCTTGTGATTTCTTTCAGTTCAGATACATTTTATCAAGAAGCTCCTCAATAAGATGCTGGTGTCTTTGTCTTGCTCTCTTTAAAGTGGCTGGTGTCTCCCAATACCAGGTGCATTTTATGAACATTTTTTTTAAGGATAAGAAGCTCCATTTACAAAGAATAAACAACGCTCTCTCTTCATTATAGCGGGATTGCTCTCTTCAGCAATCCCGTGTCTTGTTTTTTTTATTCAATTTTCTTCAGCAATCCCGTGTCCAGTTTTCTTTCTGTTTGATAAAAACCCTAATCCTTCCATTTCAGCAAACCCTAGTCCTTCATGAAGATAGGCCGAATCTCTGTTTCTGTCTATTTTCTCTGTTTCTGCCCGTGTATTTATCCAGTGTGTTGTGGTAGCTTTAGGTTTAGTTTGTCCGCTCCTTTTTTATTTTATTGTTTTGCTTTTTGGGGTTTAACCCACCTCTCTTAAAATGAATTTGAACTTTTTGGTTCTGGTTGTTTTATCATATTTTATGAATGTGTTTATACTTTTTTATAAAATTTAATAGGCAAAACAGAGATATAAATATTAAGGTTTAGAAGTATTTAAATTAAGATAAATGTTATTAGTGATATGTCTATGTTTCAATTCTTTTTATAAAATGTGATGGAATGAAAAGTTAATATTAGTTAATTTTTTTTTCAATTTAATATTAGTTATATACATAGTAATATAACTATATAGGAGATATTATGGTAGTGTCTATTCATTTAATAGATCTCAGGGTATGGGATTTACAAATTAATTTTCAATATTCTGTTATAATTCTCAACTTACTTAAAAATCGTTTAAATATGCGATGGGTTGGGTGAGTAGTGTAGTATGTATCTTATGTAATTTTAATTTCTTGTTAAGCTTGGGTGTTTTAATTTTAATTTTTTGTTAAGTTTGGGTATACCCAACGACACTTTCTCTTCACTTATTCAATTTGTTATTTTCACTTTTAAATAATTTTCTCTCCACTTATTTAATGTGTATTTATTATATCTAGGTGTTATATGCAATTTATTTCTATGATTTATGTATGTGCCATTTTCTCTATTAATTTGTATAACTATATGTTTTATAATAAAATTATATATGTTTTTGTTAAATTTGTTCTTTAAATGGCATGATATGTGATTCTTTCTTCAATTATAAAATAGGTCTCATATATATGTTTACTATGTGGGTAAAGCTTT
>LPNX010286477.1:55920-71084 GCA_001517045.1 Pseudotsuga menziesii | reverse complement strand
TATCCTACCACACTTAGAACCATATGTCATCATCTTCATACTTTCTCTCATTTCTTTCTCACACTCAATGTTTTTATCAAATTGGATCTCCAACCAAGCTATGGAAATTATTCCCACTCCAAAAACCCTAACACCAGCCTTGGCAACATGGTTAGCAAGGGCCTCTTTTTGGTACATACCCCAACAACCAGCCCACCTCCATAGATCCCTATGCTTGAACAATCCTCCAGAAAAGGCCTCATACCTTCCTGCTCATTCCACACCTAACCCACTCAATAAAGTAACTCAACCCACTTACAACGTTGAGCTACCTGGCTATACTACTTATTTCAAAAAGAAAGGAAGATGAAAAAAAAGGATATTTCTAGTATTGAAAACATGTTATAAGCACTAATAGACCTTGTGATGCTTGAAAACCAGTATTTGGTTGGCATCACTTGGAAAAAAAATCCAACTGTGAAAAAATCTATGAGATGCAAATGGACAAGCCTTATCTGAAAACCAACTTGTTGGCAAGCAAGGTTTGAGAAAAAAAATGGAAAAAAGAGAAAAAAGAGAGAGAAAAAAATGGGTTCTTCGAAGGATGGTATACCTTATTTAAAGATTTGGTTTCTATGTGAGTCAAGTTTTTCATAAGCTATGATGCTCTCTCATTATGTTCCATTTTCAGAATTATTCCTTACAACCACAAACTCTGTTCGAGCTCATATTTCTATTCCTCAAAACTTTTTGAGGTTATCTTTCGAATTACTTTCAGGTTTGAAGCCAATCCTGATTGTCCTCAATATGCTACCAAATTGGCCTTCTTTTGCACATTCAAGCTACCGAGATAATTTTTCCAATAGAGTGTTGCAATTAAGTCTTTTCAATTTCCAATGGACTGGAAATCTTGGACAGATTGATGCATTACAAAATATGGAAGACATTGATGCTAGTGGGGCGTACAAAGTAATGATACCAATTCTTGTCAAGGTTAATCTCTGTTAAATAGTGATTTGTTATTTACAATGATTGTTCATAAAGAAACGTTCCTTCCAACCCCTAATTATATTTTCTAAATAGAGCATCTCTCATATTTTAAAGGTGGTAGCAAAGGTTTCGTTTGATGCTTGTTTTTCAAAGCTTTGAAGACTAGAAATCACCATTACAAATCACCTTTTATTGCTTTGGAACATCTTTGAATTTGCAATATTGTTTCAGAATGAATTTCAAACTCAGCAGTGGAAATATTCTAAAGTTATTAAAGGCCTTGGTTTTTGAGAGAATGGGGAATCCAGATGAAGCATTATGATTACCCCTCTGCTTAAATACTAAGGATTCTTGTCATGTTGATGATCTTACTCTTATTACATTTTAGATTGTATTCCAATGACTTGGTTGTTCGTATATTGCAACATTTTATTATGAGTATGCTTGTGGGAAAATTCCAAACAACCCGGGGCTACTGATGGGTCTCTTCAATTGTTATTTGCATTAATATTCCTATTTTTAAAATCAACATACAAATATGAAAATGTATAAGCTTGTCCTTGAGGAGAGGTTTTTATTGTGGGATGTTTGTAGCATTCAATTGTAGGTATCTTGTGGAAATGGAGGTGAGGAACTATTATCACTAGCAGAAGCGTATTGATTTGCATGGTTTACATGAACTAGAAACCTTGCAACAAATTTGGATGTGCTTGATAGCAAGCTAGGAAAAATCTTTAGCATTGAAAATAACAAATTAAGGATTCAACTGGTAGGGAAAGCTACTTATTTGAGCATGTGAATATGTTGGTGCAACAAAAAGTTTTATGGAATGTCTTGGACACATGCTCAGATGTTTGGGAAATGTTTATATAGTATCGTGGTTTCTCCTTGGAAGATGGATCAGATGCACGCTAATTTATTCAAGAGCTATAGGAAAAATATGTTCATGAAATCAAAATATGGCTCTATTTAAGGGGTATGAAGAAGGCATTAAAATCATGACAATTCATATCAACAAAGTTTGTTGTAAGTTGGACATAGTGGGTATTAATGATAATAAAGGTTGTAGAGGATACAATTGCTTTTGAGGCCCAAATAATAATTTTTTGATATCTCAAGATTTAATATATGGGTATCCATGATTTTTGGTATAGAGAATCATTGAATTGAGATAAATACACCCAATAAAATTTGCAACTACTCGTATTCTGGTTTGTGAGAAATCATGTTTTGATTTGACCTGTAGAAGCTTGTCAAATTTGATTTGCTACTGAAAATACTATGGGTTACAAAACTTCTCCCAATGAAAAATTCAGATGAAAGATCCCTTAAAATTATCACATCAATTCAAAAGCATGGTACCTCAGTTCAGTGAATATTTTACAATTTCAGTAGGGCTATAACTTCATCAAATATACACCTATATTTTGCAGTCATGACTCAACAACTATCTCAATACCTTGACTTTTATGTCAAAGGACCAATATGATAGACACCTTCAATACTGTCATTTGGACTCTCTCAATAACAACTTCAAGTTCACTGACGGGATTCATCAATTACTTTGGTTTCATTTATTTTAGTTACTTCGTTTCCATACCCAAAATAGGATGCAATTAGATATTATGGCTCTACACTCTTCACTAAGAATGGTTATGTCTCCATTAACACTTTTACAAGGTTGTATAAGGTTGTACCTGGGATTGAAAATATGGAGGTAACAACTAAATTCTTTTGATCCTTTTATGAACTTGAAAAACTTGAATCAATCCATAAGCTATACTCTTTGAGCCAAATTATTTAATAAGCGATCACTGGAAAAAAATGATTATCTTATATGACTTTAATCATATCTTGTGAACTCGGATCTAGGGGACATAACGTACGTTTTTTAGGGAAAAGATTATATAAAAATGCCCCCAGATTGAATTTTAAATTGATACTTTCAAACTTGACATTTCAAAGCCTACTTTTACTCTTAAGCCTAAAATTTGAAGGTTCCAAGGATTTCAATTTAGAAACCTTAAATGTGACAATACAAAAAGATTTTAAGTTTTAAAAGCTAATATCCTGACAAGGAGTCCACTTGAAATTGATAAAAGACTCGTTACTTTGAAGCATATTCCTGTAGTACTTTGAAGCATATTCCTGTAGGATTCACTTTGTGTATATTATGGTTATAAGTCAAGATTTATGCAATCTTGGTCTCTCTTGATCCATCATCCAATATCTTGAAATTTTGTCCTTTGTAAACCTATGCCCTTGCATCATAAACAATATGAATATTATAATCCTGTAGAAACTTAGCCATGCCATCAAAACATTATTACCAGTATCAATTTGGAGTCAGTTTATATTGCAAGTTACTTCCATCATTATACGTATAACTCTGCCAATCATTTCAAATTATGATTCGGTAGTCAAGACCATTCCCATTCTCATTTGATAAGAACAAGTCAATAAATAAGTTGACCATTTACACATTGTATTGTGGCCTTTTGATATACACTGCCTGAAACAAGATGTGGAGAAACAACTTCCTTAAAATATGAACATGCAATATGATGCAAGCCATCAAAAAGACAACGTATATTCTATGAAGATTTTATTGCAAGTTCAGAAACACATGCAAATTTGTCTATTGGAAACTTTCTTGGTCTCATTAATGTTTTGATGCAGATACATAAAGTGTGTAACCATCCATATATGTTTCAAGGTAGGTTGATTATACACTCTTTTGATATGCTTTGACTGGAGCGACAAGTATGTTCAAATATTCGTTCATAAGAAAAGGTGTCCCATACTCAACTATTGATGTAGTAGGAATGAATTTGGTTTTCTCTCAACTCAAACTGATGGTGTTGGGATAAACCTTGTTGGTGCTGATACCGATATCTAGTATGATAGTGATTGGAATCCTGCAATGGACCATCAAGTCCAAGACATATTCCCACCAAATAGAGAAGACACATGAAATGCATATTTACAAGATGGTTTCTGAGAAAACAATAGAAGAGAATATTGTAAAGAAAACAAACCATAAATATGCACTTGATGACATCATGCTCAACACTTATGCATTTCTACAGTTGAAACAAGTTTACCAAATTGGAGAAATATGGATGAGATGTTTGAATTAGGGATCATTGCTAAGAGAAGTTACTAACAGTACATACATAAGCTTAAATAAAATTAGTTTGTATCATTGCTAGGAGAAGTCACTAACAGTCCATACATCGGCTTAAATAAAAGTGGTTTGGTATGCATGTACCACAAGAGACCAAGTGGAAGGATAAGATTCAAAATTACAACATAAAGGCAATAACAAGTGAAACATAAGTGATAACAACAAGCATTTCCTTGTGGATCTCCTTCTAGAGTTTATGCATTGTTCCTCCATGAGAGATGGGGCAGGTTTAAAATTCAATGTACATTAGCAAATTGGGAATAATTCAGAGAAATTGCACAATGGATTCAAGCAGACACTACCTTTGGATTTTACACAACAGAGGAATTTGGGTACCCAGCATACAACTAGAGTGACATTCATGCAGGGTTTCTGGAAAGGGAATGACAAGTTGCATGGGGACATGCAATAATTTTGGCAGGGGGAATGATGGCCCCCAAAATGGTATACTTTTTCCCGTATTCACCTACCCTTATTTGTCCAATACCCTCCTTATAGTTGATGTTCATCACAATAACTGTATATTTCACCAAAAGTTTGCTCTTAGATATTTTGTATTGAATTGTTTGTAGTAGTGGTCTTAAGATGATAAGCTTATTATTTCTAACTTGTTCTAGTTTATGTACTCTTATTATATGCTAATCCCCTGTGAAATATTGCAGATGATCCTTTTTTTATTGATTGAGTGTTGAAGTAATATATTTAAAAATATTTAACAGGGAATCATTCAAATAATACAATGCATACATGGCGATAAAGGATGAACTTAACACAGCAAAGGATCACTCTGATTCAACATGGTTGTGTTGTTAAGCATTACTATTGTTAATACAAGTAATGAATATATAATTACTAACTAGATCCTTGCAAAATGGTTAAAGATAATATCACTGCAGAAAATTTTCCATGTCACAGCTATATGAACAAGATAGAGTAATGATCCTAGTTATCAATGTTGAGAGGTTTGGAGTCATGCCCAATAGTAACTCTAGGTACACACAATACTCCTAACATGGTTTTAATCCACATAAAGAATCAATGGATTGTCCTGGAGGTCATGAAAATTCATGGCCTCCGAGGAATATTGGCAATATAATGATTCCATTATAAGTTGTGAATTACCCATTTGGGCGTAATCTCTTGATGGTCTATTTGTAACTAATCACAAATTACCCACCAGGGCACAATTAGAGGAGGGAATTTAATGCATTCAATAGAATATTTTATGCAGGTCGAATGGATCACATAGGGGCATCTCCAGAGAAACATATTCAAAACCAAGCATCTGAGAGCTAATAAATACAATGTGGGAATCCAAGAAAGAGCACCTTTATTTTTTTTGTTTCTCAAATTCCCATCTAAATCAACATAGAAAATCATGGGTTTGCATTTAACTTTGATTCCATGTAAATATAAATTCACTCATGAGGCGTAACTATGTGTTGAACTCAGTGATTATCACAAATTCGATTGCCATAATCATAGGGTTTAGTTTTGAATCTATTTCATGTTTACACCAAGTAGTTTCAAATCTAGTTAATGCAAATGCCAAATCAATCCTCTCTATATAAGCAATGACCCAACACTTGTATGGGGGGGATGGATACAATGTATGAATTGGCAATTTTTTGAATAAAATACAAAGTCCTTTAAAACTCAATTTTGCAAATATTGTGATGTTCACTGTGAGTTTATCCACATTGTAATTTAAGTTTATTGTTGTAGAAAATCCCAACATCCAACTTTGTAGAGGGGTCCCATTCTAGAGAGTAGCAGCTATGGATTTGTAGGCCATTTCTATGTTTTGTAGAGTACATGTTGTACCTTATCAATTTACAAATTTGTAGATAGTTGTTTATTAGAATACATATTCCTTCCATTCTTGTAGCTTAGCTCATATTTAGTATCCACTACGGAATGGTTGTATATCCAGTTTCACAAACATAGAAAAAAGGGGAATTAGCCCTGTGATATCTTTAACTATTGGTAATCCTAACTGAAGTAGCACCACTAGTCAAACTAGCAATTAAATTCAATAGTTTTTTGTTAACTTTCATTTTGAATGCATGTCTTTAGTTTTCCTTTACATTTCAGAAAATTCTAATTGTTTGTTTGTTTATTTCATGCAAGCTTGCTTTCCTTCCTAGTCTTTTTCTTTCCATAGTAGTTATTCCACCAACAACGGGAGCTGTGATCCATGGAAAAAGGAATTATTTAGATCATACGAAGATATTTCCTGGTGACAACAAGGTTCCCGTTCGCATGATTGATGTTAAAGTACATGGGTCACTCCTAAGAGTGATTGAGCTAGCATTTAATTTATGAAGTCTGGTGTGATGCAATTTCCTTTCATAGAAGCATGTATAAACTAGTTGTAGATAATGAACTTGGATTCTGCACATATAGTGCACGACATCTCACAAGTTTCTCTTGAGCTCCATATTGATAAGTAAATGCACTGTCTCTTTGTTGCTCTTTTTAGGGTAATAAATTAGCTCGTCATAGGTCATGAACAATCCTCTTCCCATAAACTATGGAACTTGTTCATAAATGATTTCTCAATATTCTTAGATTGATAAACACTACAAATGAACCTCACTTTTCACATTCACCCCAACTACTCCAATTGACTATGATCTACTAAGAAATTCATATCCTTGTGAACCTATAAATTAGGCCTTGATGTTGTAGGCCAATAATGTTATTTTCCAAAGTTTATTGGTTCAAAAGATTGCGATCTCTTCCAATTGGCATACAACATTGACTATTTTGGGCTTAGAGAAAGGTTTTGTTTTCCCTTGCTCTACAAAAGCTTATGGAATCTCTCCAAATTCATGGTATATTTGGAGTTGAATAGTTAATCTACTTCCACTTTTCATGTGAGAGGACTTCTATCTGGATGTTAGAACTACTAACATTGTGTAAAAATGTAAGTGACTAAAAATAATATTTTTACTTTTCCTCACACTATCACTATTTATGTTGTAAGACTACCTTAATGCCATAGTTAGGATTGCGGTCAATTGGGCATGGCCTAGCTTTTTGGATATCCTTGACACTATGAGGTGAATATACATATATTTTTTGGCATGACCTCATGACCTTTGTTGTCTTCCATTTTTACCACTCATTGTTAACTACCTTACTGCTAGAAATGATTTTTTTGTAACACTATAAAGTTTCTAGATGTCATTCATGCTTTGAATCCCAATAAAAAAACCCATATTCACAAGTCATGATGTATCATTGATTTCTTTTTCCATCTACTAGAAAGCTCCCATATGTTCACATTTAAGTTTGATAACTGGGGAATCCTATCTGAATTTACATAAGTTTTTAAGGAGGTAATTAGTGAGAATCTTGAGGAACTCATAGAGCTCTTCTATCAAATGTAACTATCAGAAATAAAGTCTAGGGTTATCTCATGGAATAATATCATTACAAGTTATGCTAGAATGGTCATTGTTGTAACGCCATTGAGGACTTTTGTGAAATGGAATTGATAGGCATAAGATAATGTGAACTCATGGAATTCCATGATCACAACTTATGCCCAAAATAGCCATTGGGATGTGGCCTTGGGTTTCTTTCTTAAAATGCAAATCATAGGCTTGAAAACTAATGTAGTTACAATTGCAACTACACATACTACCTATGCAAAAACTAGAGCACAACACAATATGAATGATGAGACATGACAGTAGACACCAAGAAGAAAATAATCCATATGAGTAGTGGCTCTTCTTAATATTGAAAGACAATTAAAGAACGAAGACTTTAGAATGAACCAGTTATTGAAGATAGTATGATAGACTCATTCAAACAAGTGGCTACCTCTATTCCTTTTTCTATTTCCTTTTATTTACATGTCTTTATCTCCAAGGATAATAGTTAGCAATTAATCCAAACATGTTGGTTGAGGTAAGTGACAATGGGCTAAGTGACTCGTGACATAATCTTTGTAATCCACAAGCCAAGGTAACACCATCTTTTACTTTGCAATTACACTACATTAACCACCTGAGTCATATTCCACATGTAACTTATATTCAAGAAGAAAATCTCATGGAAATGATTAAAAATAAATCTCCTTGGACAAAAAAATGAGCGATAGTTATCTTATCTAATGCAATTAGTGTAGACAATACCTCCAACTTTCCATCTTTGTCCCCGAGTCATAACTCCACTCTGAACTTTGAGAAGAAAACATGTTGCAACTAGTAAAAATTAAAATGCACGTTTAGATTAATGCCACTAGAGAGTCGAGACATAGTTTGCTAAATTCATAATGATTGCCTTCTAATTTCCAGTACATTTTGACTGCGAGGCATTGAATGTTCTAACTTTACTATCAACGGGTTTATTACAAGAATGTAATAAGTATTTATAATATATATTTTTTATTAATACTAAAAATGATTTACCCATTCATTTTATACCTTTCCTTTTCCATATCTTCCTCTCATAGGTCAGTGTGCCCTGACAAGAGAGCCATTAATTAGTGGAGGTTGTTATGGTTTTCAAATTAGGATGGGTGGTCACACACTGCTATAAATAGTATGGAAGAGACAACATCTTGATAGGTGGTGGTCAGTGCTTGGCACTTAGTTAAAGGAATCTCGTTCACATTTCCACTTGTATAACACTTGTGTTTTGTCCTTCGAATGTACATGTATGAACTCAAAGTAGCAGTGGTAAGCTTCATCTTCAACATGTATGAACTCAGAGTATCAGTGGTTAGCCTCATATTCAACCCGTTTTCATGTGCCATTTTTTTTACCTAGAAAAATAATTTTATCTAAGAAAATCAAAATATTGAATGTTAGTAGGTCCATGCAGTCAAAGAAGAAGGGGTATGGATTCAATAGATGAAATCACAACATGTTTCCACTCACATACATTAGTAATCTATTGGGGAGATTACCAATGCAAACTTTCATGTTTTCCCTTCCTCAACTTATGCCTTAGAGATTACACCTGGAAAATGATCTACAGAGTGTGCACGACGGATGAGAGAACAATCACACACCATCTATAGAGCCTGGATCTCACGCTCGTGCACACTCTATATAGTGTGCATGACATTCTAGACTTGCACCATGCAGGCTAGAGGAACAAGCAGTGTACGCACTGGTTGAAGTATTCCTAGAAACAATTATGAGAGCCCAAGACATGGAGGACATTGTGCCCAAGAAGGCACCAATGAATGTTTTTATTCCACCTCAAGGGAAGGAGACTAAACCTTCCTAGAAGACCTGGACTGGGAGGGACATGATTTATGAGGAGACTTAGAGATAATTGAGAAGGAAGAGGCTTTTCTACAACTGCAAGGAACCTGCCCACAGGTGCATGGGAAAATGGCAAGGTGCACTATGTAGAGGTTCTTTCTAATGATGAGGATAGTGGTGGTGAGGATGAGGTACTTAACTTACATCATGGAGATCAATACAAGAAGCAGTCGCGACACCTGGAGTCTAGAAATCTAGTGCAACCACAAGATGGTGTCAAGAGGATGGCTATTGATACTCTTTTGGAGTACCTAGGAACTACACTTTCCGGATTAGGGGGATCTTGCACGGTTGGAGAGTTACAACACTAATTGATGGTGGGGCAAAATTGGTTTCTAAGAGGCACAATCCCACAAATGGATTTGATGGATTTGAGGTGGTATTGGCAGATGTGTATAACATGACTTGTACTTAGAGGATTAGAGGATTGAATGTGGCCATGGGTAACTAAACCTTGACTGATGAATTTTATGTAGTTAACTTAGTAGATACTGATATGGTATTAGTGGTTATACTTACGTGGTGACATCAAAATGAACTATTAAGTTATGAGGATGGAATTCATGGACAAAAGAGGACAATGGATTTTTTTGAGAGGTATGTCTACAAGATCCCCCATGGTTGTGTCCAACAGGCGCATGGAGTCCTTTTTCAGACACAGTGACATAACATGGGTTGCAGAGTGTATGATCACTACACAGGACTCTTCACAAGGAAATAGACCATATCATGTGGACATCAGGAAGGTGCTTGGGAAGCATGAGACGGCTTTTGGGCCACTACCCATAGGGATACCATCGGAATGAGGATTTGAACATGTTATTGATCTAGAGGAGGGGGCCAAGCCTGTAAACACCATCCCATATAGACATCCAAAGAAGTTTAAGGACAATATAAAGAAATTCATATAGCAATTATTAGATATGGGATTTATCTAGCCTAGTTGTAGTCCTTTTGCTCCTCCCGTGGTGTTGGTGAAGAAGAAGGATGGCACAATACATATGTGCATTGACTACCGAGACTTGAACAAAAACACCATAAAATACTAGTACCCCATACCTAGGATCGAGATATTAGATGAGCTACATGTGAAGATATTTCTCGAAGATTGATCTTCAATCAAGTTACCATCAAATCTGAGTGAACGAGGAGGATATCCCCAAGATGGCATTTAGATGTCACTATGGACATTGTTGCCACCTAATTCACACCTCGGGTCATGTGGCATAAATCTTCAAGCCACTGGTTGTGACATTGGGGGCAAGAAATATTCAAGTGCTATCACTTGATCTTGACTCATCTGTCTAGGCTCTCTCCTATCGAAGCTTGGGGGGTGGTCCCTATTAAAACAAACTAAGGTTGTTAATCTATGAAAGGAAAAACAACTAATATAGGAGATATGATGATATAAATTACTAAAACTAAGATATCCACAAATAATTAATGTCAGCAACATATAAAATAAACATTCCATTCAACACATCAATTAACTTAAATGCCAACAATTAATAAACAATGCAAAAAAGACCAGTGCTAATGGAGTGCTTGTGTGTAAGTGGGTTGTTGGTGATGTCTCAAGAAGTATTGCACTTGTCTTGGTTGGTCAGTTTTAAATTAATTAAATGAGTGAATTAAGGAGTGGGTTGATTGTTGATCAATTTTATTAAAAAAAGGTAATGATTTGATTATTAAGGGAAAAATAGTATTCTAGATATACCCAACGGGTACGAGGAATATGCTCGGATTTACTTGGAAGTGGCTCACAGTGATGTGTGGTATAGATGGATTCATGGGGTTGTGTTTAACATTACACCAAAAAGGATGTAGCCTAACGGGGCCACATAATCACTTTTTAGTAGTTCTCGCTCCACTTGAAGAAGTTGTCCACAACTTCGTAATAACGAATGAATGTTGGATTTTTGCTTTTGGGAATTAATTGGAGTGTGAAACTAATTACTAGTCACTCCAATCCATTTATGATTATCCCACCGTTCTAGCCAGAGGCTTGCAGTGTTCACAAGAGCATATAAGAATTGAAGCCTTACCAATTTTAAGAATTTTAAGAATCTTAAAAATGAATGTGAATTGTTTAAAATCTCAATACGGATACTCTCGTTTTTGAGAACACGGTCAGATTTATTAATTTTAAATATAACAAAAATAAAAGCTTGAATAAAATTAACTAATCTAAAAAAATGAAAAAGATGTGAATCCCCCCAGGGGGATGGGGTGTAGGCACTTGGATGCCTGCTTGCTTCTTTGTTATTAAAATGATTACAATGAAGAATTCTTATGGTGCTTTATAGGTTAAGATCATTAAGATTACAAATATTTAGAATCTTTAGAAGATTGATGAAAGGTACATAAACAAAAGGAAGTCTCAGATCACTTGATTCTTCAAAAATTGGGCAGTAGTTCCTTCTACTTATTCATCAAAATGAAAAAACCAGCGACTAAAGATTATGCTAAGATGCCAAATAATACTTTAAAAGCATAAAAATTTAATAGCTTTAAGTACCGAAAGATAAACTTTTTTGTTAGACTTTAAAACTAGATGCAAAAGATAGATCTATAATGAAATATTTAAACTTTAAATGCTTTAGATCTTATCTTAAAAGAACGTATACCAGAAGAGTATTCCTAAAATCTGATTTGAATATTTAGAAATAATTCGTAACTAGAACAAGTAAAGTACCCAAGAAATAATGTGAATTAATCGAGAAAGTAGTAAGAAAGCCCCGATTCAAGAAACTTGGGCAATGGAGTCCTCAAGTGGAGAGCGGAGGGATTAATATATTCTTCAAATGAACGTAGAGGTGTGATGGAATCGAACAAGAACCAACACTCCTTTATGTTAGATATCCCTACACAGTTTGAACAATGACTACACCAAAGCGTTATGCCCAGGAGTACCTACACAAAAGATTAGAAAGCATGTATACAAACAAGTAAAGCATACAACTCTAAGATCTATTCACATAAATAAATCAGAGAAACAAATAAGAAACTACTTATTTATCCTCTTCCACCAATTATCATTAATCCTTCAAAGACTGGTTAGAACAACAAAGAATGTAGCAATAAACCGATATAGTTATACCTCATGTAACACTAAAAACCACCACACACTGATGCTCGACGCAAGTATGCCTCTAAATCCTTTTGATTTCATTAAATTATTCAACAATCGTTACAGTGAATACATGATCCACACTTCTTCTCCCAAATGAAGAGAACTTGCTCTCTTTAATAGAAAAACTTAGAATGAGTGGGGGGGGGGGAACACTTGCTCAAGGAAAGAGCTGAGCGTTGAGGAAAGAGTCAGGTGTTGAGAGCTTTGTAGTTGGATGGTGGAAACATCTCCATGGAAAAATCATTACTTTCCAAAATCGATAGCCAACTCATCAAAGATACACGCCCTCATGGAGAATGTGCCCCACCTTGGGAAATGTGACCCTCTTGGATGAGAAAACTTTCCAAAGCTTGATCCTCTCCGAAACGACAATGTTTGACTTCACAAAATTGCCCAGGTACTTGCCACCTTGCTTTTCCAAGTCACCAAAATTGATTTCGGCAAGTTTCTTTTATTTTTTGAGTTGCCGAATTCTTTAATTAATTCATTTTTTGGGTTTTTTTGGGGGGGTTTCGAGTAATAATTAATTTTGGAGATAAATAATTACTTGAAAACTTAGGAAAGTGGATTTAGGGGTTAAGTGGTTTCTCTGGGTTATGAAATGAGCACCCCCATGAAAAAACCAGCCTCTTAGCCCCACTTTTATGATTTTCCAAACTTTTACAATTAACTTATTAAAAATAAGCCTGTAAAAATGGAAAAGATAATTTTTCCAGAAATTAAAAAAAACCTATGGGGGACTTAGTACATGTTCATAATGACTCAAAATAATGATTAACATGGTAATATACATCAACACTTACGTTTTAATAACCTCCCAAGGCCTAACTACCAAAACAATTATTCCAACTTTGAGGCTTGATTGAAAAACTCGAAAATTATAAATTGTTTAAAAACGATATATAATTAACAAGGAAAAAACACCCTAGAATAATGTAGTGATAACTAAGTCATAGGGATCGAAACGTTTTTCATAAATTCATCATGCTAAGTCAATTTATTACAATTCCCCGTGGGGTATGAACATGTTGAAAATAAATAAAAAGTTCCTAGGAAGGCCTACATGGACTTCTAAACTCGGTATTTGAACAAGTAATTGTTCATCTTTGGTGGATCACTTGAAAGTCCAACTGAGTACAACTCAAGTGCTAACATACATTACAAGTTTCTAGTCATTCATTTCAGTCATGTATGAACCACATCTTCAACAGGAAGTTGAGGAAGTTTGTACAAGTGTTCTTCAATGATCTATTGATCTATAGTAGTAGAGGGGAGGAGCATTTAAGGCATGTGGAGGAGGTTGTCAGAATTATGGAGGTGTTATCACATCCATAGTATCTGGGATACCATGGTGTAGATCATCTTGTCAGAGACATGAGCCAGTCCATGCTACATGAGATGAGTATCTAATTTTCCATTGTCAGTGGAACTATATTTTCGAGCTATTTAGAGCATCTAGAGAATTATTCTAGTATTCCCTTGTTATCTTTGAGCCTTGCATGGCCTATGAGATGTACTAGTTGAGTCATGGTTCACTTTGTCAAAGTAGCAGAGAGAGGCAGTTGATGTAGTCCTTTGTCGTTATGTACTAAGAGTTGGTCTTCATGGTTACTTTTAGTGACAGGTATATGGCTGAGCAATTATACATTGTTGCATTTGGGTGCCAGTGTTTGTCTCTTTAGTCTATCTTACTAGATTTGACTAGGCATGAGTGACTAACAATGGTGATATGATATGTTTTTGCTTATATTGTGGATTTGGGTCATGAGAAGTTCAATGGCTTTGATTGTCAAGACCCGAATATATACTCACTAGTATATCTTACCTCATACAAACTTGAATATTCTCCCTGCTATGCTTGGCACCATTTCTCACCTCCTTCATCCACCCATTACTTCGATCAATGAGACTTTACCCTTGACTTGGAACCTTACTTGTGAAATCAAAGAATTTCCCCCTTTTTCTAAGCTCTGTTCATGATAAACTCCATGCTTTGCAAGTGTCTTGGCTCTGGAGTGTGTGGTTACATGGTTTGAATCATTGATCAACTTCTAGTCAGTTATCCCCAATGTTTGGTGCGATGTAGGACCATGTAGTTCATCGGGTTGCCTCTTTTAGTTCTCAAAGAAAGCACTCCCCAAAATGCACATGTGGAAAAATGTTATAACAAAATGATTGCAAAAAGGCCAACTGTAATAAGTTGTGTTTCTTAACACTAGGCCTAAGTGAAATGAAATTAAATAAACCTTTTGTAGCTAGTCAATGGCCAAGGGATGAGTACTCATCCTTTGTATGATGTAAGGCCATTTGTCCCTACAATGGAAGAAAGTGGTAAGTCCATCGCACCTATAGATGGTGGAAGGAAACGGAGGTTAGGCAAGTCATTTTCTGAGGCCTCCAAGGCTATCTAGGGAACCTTCCCTTGGAGGTTGGCAAGTGAAGGAAAGGTCATCTTATGAAAGTTAAATCAATTGAATTGTTAAAAGGATGCTTGATTAGAGTTTATTGGAGGCAACTCGAGCACTCTATCCCTACGTGAGACATTCCCTCCCCTATTGTCACCAATCTTCCACATATCACTGTGGCT
>LPNX010286477.1:0-55651 GCA_001517045.1 Pseudotsuga menziesii | reverse complement strand
ATGGATTGATTTGGGTCACCATTGTTTATGTTGCTTATGTTTTAGTTGGATCCCAATATAGATTAGAGAGCATTGTTCACCCCTTTTGCATGTAGGATCAGTCAACTCTTAGCGTGGTCATCGATTTGACTACTTTTGACTTGGTCAACCTAGTTTAACCATGTCAACATATAGGTTTCGGGGTGGACTTGACCAAAGAGTTTAAAGATTGCATATTTGGTACCCATAGACATTTGTTACATCATTCCATGCTTCAGATGTAGATTATTGTCCACAAGAATCATTATTATTATTGACCAATATTTTTATTGTTGAAGATGGATTGGCTTACATATTGTTATGTAGATGATCCATGGGGTATTAGTACTCATGCTTAGTGGATTTGGGGTCTTTGATTTCATTGGTACACTCAATTTGATGATTTGGGCAATGAAAAAGTAGTTATGAGTAGATTTATCTTCAAGTAGAATATATTAGCATTTTCAATGTATAAAAAGTGACCATGGTTCCAATTAGGAAATCTATTTGGCTTATATAGGAAAGGAAATGACTTGGACATGATATCTTAGGTTTTATTAATGCTCTAGGGACCACACTTCATGTTTATATCATTCTTGGGGACCACACTTTTTTTATTCCTCACCTAGGGAGGATGACTCCTCCATGGGGGTGCATTTGGTGATGAATCACCTTGTATTATCTTATCATTATACTTGGGGGTGCCTTAGGGAGAGTTATACACCTAGGAAACCCCCCATCTCTCATACTTATGTTATGTTGTATACCATGTTACTACACTTGGGCGCATCAGGGACATCCCCCCCCCCCCTCATTTAGATAGTTCAATGTGATTGTAGTGAGACTCTTTCCACCGTTGATTGAGTTGGTTATGATTTTATCCTAGTTGTCCTCATAAGGATGCTAGGGACATTGCATTTGGATATCTATATAAGAGAGATCTCACTCACTGTATTGAGACTTTTGGCTCTTGATTGATAATAGAGAAGAAATTTGATTTGGGTTCTACTTGTGGATGTTTGAAGTATATGTTGCATTGATCTTGCCTCTGTACTGACGATCTATTTCCAACATTTTGGCAATTATTATCTTAACATTTGCATGTAGAAACAAGATCAATTTTGTGAGATAACAACTTTGTAGAAATCAACCTTCTCTCTCTCTGTGGATCGATTTGATAGAAGGGGGTTTTATTGTTCATTTTTCTAGTCATTTGAGCAAGAATTCTTCTTAGTCTTTCTTGTATGCATTTGCTTTCTCTTGTCATCAATTTCATTTGATGCTTATGCACTTGATGTTATTTGACAGGGGCACACTTGTGGATTTTGAAGGGCAAGTTGAAGTGTGGGAATTCTTCACTATTTTCATGGATGTGTGAAGATCATTAACATAACTTTGTATCTCTTAAATCTAGGTAATACAAAATCCATTCTCCTTTGTTTTATTTCTATTTCATTTGTCATCACTAAACAAAGTATAAAACACTCTCTTAGTTTTGGTTCTAGTCATTTAGCATCTAATATTTTGAAACCAAAGTTAGGAATCTTCTAAGCATTCTAGGGCAATCAAATCGACTTGATATTTCAATGCTTATTACTCTATTTACCCAACAATTTGAGCATTGGTATTTTTGAGGGAAATCACACTGCTTAGCTTGGTGTCATTTTGTTTGTCGATGGCTACTTGTTTTTCTTGTTGGTTGCTCAAATTTTCTTCTTAATCATGCAAATAATCTAAGGTGTTAACAAGTATAAAATTCTAGCTAGACCCATATCTTGGCACTTATTGTTCACTTACTTTTCCTCGAGGTTTTGGTTAAAGCTATCACTTTTATAACGCCTTTACCTAGGTCTTTCTAATTTGATAAGATAGTGAGATACTTTTGTATTTGGGATCACTCTCAATTATTTACATTTGGCATATCTTTAAGCCTCACTCATTGTCTACTATCTTGACCTAGGGTTTACAAACAAGATCTCATCATTGTCATTGCTCTTCCAAATCTGATTTGTGTCTTGTTTATTAGCTAACCTCTAGTAGGTTGCCTAGGATCTCCCCCTTGGCTTAGATTTTGCCCTACCTAAAGTGACAAGATATCGTTCAATGTCGAAACTACTCAGTCAATAGTGAATGAGGCCCTTGTGGTGTCAGTGGGTTTAGTTTCCCCTCCTCTACCTTCCTGGACAGGATACCCTTCTAGTGGCAACTACAACTTAGGTGCAACATGAGGCACAGTCGCTATTTTCCAACGAGGAAAAATGCAAGTTTGGATTGAGGGAGATTCTCTACTTGGGGCATGTGATCAATGTGCAGGGAGTATAGGTGCACCAAAAGAAGATCCAAGCGATAGTATACTAGCCCAAACCCAAAATACTCATAGAGTTGCGAGGTTTCGTTGGCTTGTGCAACTATTAAAAGCGGGTTGTGAGGGGGTTTTCATAGTGTAATGCGCCATTGAAAGATCTCAATAGGAGGGGATCATTTTGATGGAAAGAAGCTTCATAGATGGATTTTGATAGGGTGAAGGTAGTAATGAGCACTTGCCCAGTACTAACACTACCTGTTTTTTTCCGTCCTTTTGTGTTGGAATGTTATGCTTCCGGAGAGGGGATCAGAGTCGTATTGATGCAAGATTGACATCCCATGGCTTTCGAAAGAAAGAAGCTAATGGAGTATGAGAGGATTTATCCCATCTATGACAAAGAGATATTTGCCATCATGCATGCATTAGCCAAGTTTAGAGAGTGTTTGATTGGAGGACATTTTGTGGTGAGGATAGACCATAATAGCTTGAGGTACTTTTTGGAGTAGAGGGATCTCAGTGAAAGATAGTAGAAGTGGATCAAGTGGGTGCAGGCATATGATTTCGACATAGAGCATGTCAAGGGAAAGAAGAACATGGTTGTTGATTCCCTTTTCAGGAAACCTGCAACATTCTCAATGACAAAGATTTCAACAGATTGGAGATTCATTCTATTGGTGGAGTATTCCAAGAATACTTTCGCTTGTGAACTCATGGATGGCATCATTCAAGATGATAGATACAAGGTAATGAATGACATCATCTACTACAAGGATAAGATTTATCTTGTTCTTGGGTCCACACTCAAAGACAAGATTTTGATGGAATTCCATGATGCACCTTTAGCAAGGCACCCAGGGTATTTGAAGACTTATAGGAAGGTGCAAGAGAGATTCTATTGGAAGGGTCTCAAGGAGGATGTACTTAAGTACGTAAGGGAGTGCATGGCTTGTTAGTAGAACAAGTTACAGATCACTCACCCAACGAGATTGCTTCATCCATTACCCATTATGGAGTAGAAGTGGGAAAGTATCTCCATGAATTTTATTACAAAATTGCCAAAAGTACAAAGCAAAGATTGCATCTTTGTGGTGGTCAATAGATTGACCAAGTTTGCACACTTCTTTTCCATGGCTACAGATTATAGTGCAACTCAAGTGGCAGATCTATTCTTTAGAGAGGGGTTTAGACTCCATGGTCTTCCAAGGACTATAGTCAATGATCATGGTAGCAGGTTTCTCAGTGGATTATGACTGGAGATATTTAGATCGAGATAGAGTTAATACCTAGTACTATTCATCACCCTCGGATATACGGGATTGAGGGATATCTATGGAGTTGTGTCAGGTCAGCATATGACTTGGATAAAGTGGTTTCATTTGGGAGAGAACTGCTACAACACCACATATCACATGTCCATCGGGATGATCCCATTCAAGGCATTGTATAGGTACGACACTCCGTCATTCATGGATTTCGCTTTTGGAGAGAGTCAAGCCCCAAAGGCCAAGGATTGGTTATAGGATAGCCAAGAATTCTTGAGGGTCCTAAAGGAGAACTTACATGTAATGTCCCCGGTTTTGACCCCGTTTGCATGATGTATATAATGTAATTAATCATGGTGAGGAGCTAAAGGCAAAAGCCCCACCATCGATTTGGTTGTGTATGTTTTGGCAATGGGGATAATTGCCGGTGGTATCTCGTGCTATTTGGCCCATTATAATTCGGCATCATGTAAATCCGCACATCAATTAAAATAAACCACAACCAGCTACGACAGTGCAACGTTGAATGAAAAGGGCATGATTCCAAAGGATAAGGGGTGGGGGATGTCAAACCTTAGTTACGGGAGAAAAACCCAAGTTTGGTCACCTTGTTGATTTTCCATCTTCCCTTGTCAACCTCTTTAATGTTTTGTTGGGCAGTTGAGGAGTAATGGCTGAGTGGTTGAGGCAGTTATTGCCTTTGGTGGTGGGTGTGGCAGGACTGTCAATCCTTTTCCCACATGCCCACTCCACCCACGTTTTCCATTCTTCTTCCTCACGCACTCTTCCCTGGCCAGTTCACACTCACCACGATTTTGGTCTGTTGACTCCTCACGCACAGGCTCTGGGCGATTTTGGTTTCACGCAGGCATTTTCTTCCTCTCCACGAGTTGCTAAATGCTCAGGCACTTGCAATTCGCGTCCTCCTGACTGCTGTGCATTCTCACGCAGAAAATTTCCCTCCTGTTTCTCATTTTCGCGCACAGGAGTTTCCTAGGTTTTACCCACGTCGTTTTCCTCTGCAGATTGGTGAATGGAGTGGCTGAATCCTTTCCCCATGGGTCGAATTGTGGGTTCTGCGTTGATTATTACCCACGCCCAGGCTGGGAGTCTGTAAATTTGATCCCAACGTGGTCTGTGTGAGTCTTCCCGTGGCTCAATTGCCTTGGACGAACTGTTGATTTTCCCCTGTTGTAAGTGTGTTTGCTGCTACGTTTGGGAATTTGTGGTATGCCGCTTCAGAATTCGTTTGTCCTATTTTAAGCTGTGACAGCTGATTGGTTGCCTAAGTGCAATGGATAGTCTTCGGATTGTGCTGGCTTGGCTTGGTTGTTGAAAGCCTGTGAAACCCAGCTGTGTTGGTTTGTTGTTCATGTCCCCTTGGCTATGTATAAGCTTGCAATTGACCCTTATTCCGGAGGAATCATGCCCAGCTCGGGGGTGGCAGTGTTGCTGAGAGACTGATGAGCACGCCGGCCTATGGTTGGGTGGAACGTTGCAGCGACGTAGCTGGTTGCGGGTGAATTCTTCATCAAAAGATAAGTGCTGCTGTTTACTTCATCTCTGTAATTTATACTGATGTTAAATGCTGGAAATGTGTTGGTGTTGCTTCCACGGTATGAATGAAGAGTTTTGCATCTATGGATGCTTGTAAGTTTTAATTTCAGCATTGATATCCTCTATTTCATGTTCATGGGGCGGTTTTCCCGTCTGTGTTGATGTGTTCGTCGCGTCCTCTTCGCCGGTTGAGGGACGGGGACGTGACATTACAGTATGCCCAAAATTGAAAGAAGATGTATGTAGATAGGCATAGGATAGAGCACAACTTCTAGGTTGGGGATTTGGTCTTTTTGAGGTTGCATCCATATAGAGAGTCCTCACTAAAGGAGAGTGGCATGGAGAAGTTGAATCCTCACTTCTATGGACCATATAGGGTGACCATGAGGGTTAGAGAGGTGTCCTATGAGCTAGAGTTACCTGAGGGTAGTAGGATCTACAATGTATTTCATGTATGTTGCCTCAAAAAGGAACATGGACAACAGGTCACCACTTTAGCAAACCTACCTCACTTAGATGAGGAAGGATGATTGTTTTTCACTCCAGAAAAGATCAGTGATGTCAGGGAAAGGAGATTGAGGACCAGAGTAGTTTTTGAGTCCCTGGTTCGAAGGAGATATTTTCCCGCAAAGGATGCTACATTAGAAGGGGAACAAATCTTACAGCATCCCAAATTAGAATTTCTTGAGGACAAGCAATCTCGAGAAGGGAGGACTATGATGTGTCCTCTCCCTTGATGTGCCTAAAAGAGCGATTAATTAGCGTTTTAGACTCCTATAGGCTATAGTCACCATGTATGGGAGTTACCTTTAGAAAAGGAGTTTTGAATGTGATTAGTGGTTGAATGGTATTGAGTTCCAAAAGAAGATAAAAGAGAGGAATTCATTCATTATGGCATGCTTATTGATTTGGACATTGTATTTTCTAACCATCTAGGGGTGATCCTCAAGTTTTTGTTTGGGTTTTGACAAAACCCATCCATTTCTCTTGCTTAGTTTCAATGGTGTGAAATCCACCCTTGCTGGTCTCCTTCAATTGCATCTACTAGAAGGAAATTAATCTCGTCTGAGAGATCGTTTATTGGTTCAGGGATAATTCAAGTAGAGGATCCGAGTTAGTGGCTGGGCAAATTTGTAGGTAAAAAAATTGAAAGAGTAGGCTTCTTTGGGAGGAATCGATTTTTTATTTGGGATCGATTTCATCTTGATCCCAAATCACCCTGACATCGCATACACCGAAAAGGGAAAGGAGGGCACATCATTTCTGTGAGATCGCATTCCTTAGGGCAAGGCGAAATTGTGAAGAAAGAGGGTCAGGTTAGATAGACCGAATCATTTCCAAGCAAATGCATGTGGGATCATTTCGCCGTTGAATGAGAGCATAGCTCATTTGGGACCCTGATTTCACTTGAGAGTGTCGATACCTACAGCAGGCCAAACTCTCTTGGGCCATCAACACATGAAGGGCTAAGCCAGTATTGAGGCCGAATTTCGCTGCTTGGAACCATTGAATTACGAGTATAAACCACTACAGGAGGAAACCCGAATTGAACAGGGAAAACATGGGCATTGCTGAGTCGACACCATCAGTGGAGAAGGGAACTATTCTGCATTTATATCAGTAAATGGGGACGAATTCATTGACTGTGTTATCTGTGGAGGAAGGGTTGAATTGTGGAAGCAATCACTGGAAGCATTGGGTAGGTCGATCTCCTCTACAACAAGGGACAAATTGATCAAGGACTTGGCATTTTCCATTATCAGGTTCATTTTTATATTCTGTAGCAAACCAATATGCTACTTTATGTATTTCTGTGGCAACCAGTATCTATATCCATCAGTGCCATAATAAAGCCAAGATTCCTTCTCTTTCTTAGTGCGTGCTTAGTATTTGATTAAATTACCAGGTGTTTGTGATTCCTTGTTTCTTCATGTAATAAAACAAAAGTCCAAATCTGGTTAGCAAAAACCACTCTACACTTGGAAATAGCAGTAAACTGAGCACATCATAAATTATATTTGGTAAATCCACAGTCAACGTTTAAATAGCAGTAAATTGGGTTTTTTTCGTGTCAAACTGTCTGGGTACATCACAGTGGATAATTAATTATATTTTCTAACTTTAGTCAAATGTGAAAAGTATTATGTTTTATAGTTGAGTCTAATAAAGTGTATTTAATACATTAATAATCTAGACTAGGATTTAATCAGAAAGTATTATGTTTACAGTTGTTTCTAATAAAGTGTATTTAATACATTAATGACCTAGACTAGGATTTAATCTCAACTGCCAATCTCAAATTCATATTAGGGTTTTTGTATATTTGGTCTTTGAACCAAGCATAAATACAGACAAGATAGAATGGTTCAAACACAATTTTTATCATATAGGGCAAGGATAAGACCAGAGTGCATCAAGGAGAAATGGAGAGGCTGTATAATAGCTATACTTGCAGGCCACACAACGAATCTGTGCAGATCTATATAGACCAGAAAGGATAGGTCGTATGAAATCCACACCTACAGGTCATACAAAAGATATGAATGGATCATTACAGGCCATATAGTTGCATCTTTTCTTCATATGCAGGCTATACTTTGTCTTGTTTGTATGTAGGGTGTCTTTCAGTAGTTGAGGAGAGAAAAGAAGAGGGTTTGTTGTCCAGAAGAGGCAGAAAAAGAAGCAGGCCATACTGTTGTACATTCATCTCTTATGCTGGCCATACACCTTAGTTTGGGGTAATTTGATCCACCATACAACTGCTATTTTTCTAGGAATCTGCAGATATTTCTTTGTGAGTTTTGATTCATGGAATGATTAGCTGATTTGAAGGAGAAATTACCTATGTATGTGTGTACTTGAATTATGGTTCTGTTATTTACTATTTCCAGCCATCTATTGTGTGATTGATTCTATGCTCAAAAATAAAATTTGGCATTATTTAACTTATATAATTAATTGATCTAATTGAAGAAATAAGAATAACTATCACCTCGGATAGGAAAATTTACATTTTCTGGGATAAGGATTTTTAGAACAAAGAATTTTAGAAATGGAAAACCTTGCTTGGAGATGCTCTAGCTATACTTTGAAACTTATATGGCAAGGGAATTTAACAAATTCTAATACTCTTTGGCTAAAGAGTAGAGAATTTTTGTGTGAAGATCAAGATCCATATAATTTTGATGGGGGTAGAAAGTTGCCCTAGTGGGAATAGTCTAGAGAGGAAACATGAGAGCATAAAATGGAAAATTCAAAAAAGGTGAAGGACATACTCAAATATGTACTGCAAAGTTCAATGTAATAGCTTAATTGCTCATGAGAAAGATTGTTAAACCTTCCTACCTAGGTCCCAATCCCTACAACATGTTGACCCAAAGTGGCTTGGCTGAAAAGTACATCTCAACCTTAGGCCAAGAGTATCTAGCATATATAATTTCCAGACTGTTGAACATATCCTAGGGGTATAGTTGTAAATTAATGTTAGTTTGATCTAATATATATGACTTAAGGGTTGTTGCATATATCCCAGGGAGTATAGTGGATCTAGTTTGACCCGAAGCCTACCCAACATCATTCTCATTGATTATTGATCCTGTTACCACTCATTGTCAACCAACGTCATCGGATTCTTCAAAACCCCCTCTGAATCAGTTTTCGAAACGCAGGGGAATCAAGGATCCGGATCGGACTCTGGAAGATTCGATGGGTTTTTTTAGAGGAACCGAATTTGATTTTGGATACTGAATCCTTGCATAAGGAAACCGTTTTGGAAATTCGGATTCTTGAAGATGATTAAGGGAACCGGTTCCCATTGGAGGAACCGTTTCGAAAATTCGTATTTTTTGTTTTAAATTTTAAATTTTGAAATTGATTTTTTTTTAATTGCGCCGAGAGGCGCTCTACAGCCCAGTATGGGGAAGATCTTGTCACGTGATGTCACGTGATGTAACGTTACTAACATGTCGGCAAAAAATAATAGTGAAAGTGAATATTATAGGGGATATCTTGTCACGTGATGTAACGTTACTAACATGTCGGCAAAATATAATAGTGAAAGTGAATATTATGGGGGAGATCTTGTCACGTAACGTTACTAACATGTTGGCAAAAAATAATAGTGAAAGTGAATATTATGGGGGAGATCTTGTCACGTGATGTAACGTTACTAACATGTCCGCAAAAAATAATAGTGAAAGTGAATATTATGGGGGAGGATGTAAAATTTGCAATATTGAATAACTAATGTAAAAAGTAGTAAACCGTAAGGCTATGTAACATAGGTAAGAATTCAAGAATTCTGCCGAATGATTGCAAGTTTTTTTTCCAATCCCAGGCATACATCAATTAAGGCATACTCAGGCAACTGGATCTTGTGTCTGAGCTGGCGAGACTGGTACAGAAGTACAAGGGAGAGGAACTGAGCATAACCCTAATGGGGCACAGTGTGGGAAGTGCATTAGCTATCTTATGTGCTTACGATATTGCGGAGCTGGAATTGAATCATGCTGATCATTATTCAGGTACGAGGATACCCATGGCTGTGTATTATTTTGCAAGTCACCGAATGGGAAACACCGCGTTCAGAGATCGATGCAAGGAGCTGGGCCTCTGGATCCTGCGTGTCGTGAATGTTCATGACGTGGTGGCGAAGATACCTGGCGTAATAATCAACGAGAATTTTCGGGTCACAAGCATTGATCCATGGAGGTATGCTCATGTGGGGGTTGAGCTTGCGCTGGATCATAAGCTGTATTATACGCAGTTCTCCAAACCGAAAGATTATCATCATCCCTCCTGCATTCACAACCTGGTGACGTATTTGGAGATCTTAAGTTACTGCTACAGCAACCATTAACTAACAGTGAACCTCTGAACCGTCGTGACCATAATGAATAGGAACTTCGAACCTTGTCCTTCATAATTTGCTAAGATTTCATATCATTTCTGTGCGGGATTAGTAATATATGGTTACTGATACATAATTTCATGTTTGAATGGTGACACATGAATAACTTACAAACAAGTAACATTAATAAAAATGTGATTAATTAGAAATTATCAATAATGGCGGATGTATTATTTTTATATTAATTTTTAAATTAATATTAGAACATTGGATTGTTGTAAAGTTAAAAGTTTAAAAAGAATACTACAATAATACGGAGGTTAGGGAGATTTGTATTTTATATTAGCTTATGATATTTTTTTAATTAATCTTTAATTTTTTCTAGTATCATATTTTATTTAACATTGAAATATTTCTTTATTTCTATTTTTTTTTACTACATTGAAGAGGTGCATTCTACAGCCCAATAAGGGAGAGTTGTGTAACTCCTTCTGTAGTCATCCTAGAGTTGACACATGTCCTTTATAAAAAATAATATACTAAAATCATAAACACTGGATTAGACATTTTATCAACTTTTCCATTCTAGAAAAGGGTATTTTATCAACATTTCCACACTAAAAAAGGGTTTACACCTTGACAGATTTGATCCCTCTCGGTGCTTGGTAGATCCCCTTTTAGATGGATCTATGCTGGTTTTTATAAGTTTAAGCTTGCTGTGTATGCTAGCAAGCATACACAACAAATTTTATTGAATGTGTATGCTTGCTAGCATATACAGCAAGCATGCATACACAACAAAAAAATTTCTTGCTTTGTTGTGTATGCTACAATAATTAAATAAAGTCTATTGTCTAACAGTTCTCAACTTGCCAGTAACACCATAGTGAATTGTGATACATCAATGGATTTAAATTTCAGTCATAAATTCATAATATTCGTCATGAGTCATAATGTCAACAAAACTAAAGGACCAACAGTTCTTCAAAATAACAAAAATTTACTGTGTATGCATGCTTGCTGTGTATGGTTGCAAGCATACACAGTCAATAAAATTTGCTATGTATGCTTGCTAGCATACACAACAAGCAAGCAATTATTTTTGCTGTGTATGCTAGGAAAATGAGTAACCTTTTTGTCAACTCATAGGAAAATGAGTTATGGGTGGAAATATTGACCTGGTAATCGTTGGAAACAATGAAATAAGTAGTTTTGGGCATCTGACAATATCATAAAACCAATTGTGGGCATGCAAACAATTGTTCTATCAGTTCTGTCCTCAAATCATCCACCTTGCATAAAATCTGGGCACATTGTCAACAACAGTCATGACGAAAAGTAATGAAATACTGGACAATCATGACGAAAAGTAATGAAATCCTAGACAGTCTTGGGAGGGAATAGTTAAGGGTATGTTTATAGCAGTATCTGTGAGGTAGTTGTCAGCGGTTCAAGCAAAGAAATGTGCTAGAAAAGGTTTCCAATAGTATTCTATACATGTCTTGGATGATTCAGCTAAATCCAAACCGAGATTGGAGGATTACCACATTCTCCAAGAGTTCAGGGATATTTTCTTGATAAGTGCCAGGCTTACCTCCAAAAATATATATAGAGTTTACCATTGAGCTTGTGCCTGGAGTGACACCGGAGTTTAAAGCCCTATATTGTATGAGTATGCCTGAATTGATCGAGTTAACGATGTAGCTACAAATTTTGAGCATACCTACAACCATCATAAAGATGAAGCAGAGTTGTCTTCAAGATAGTTCTGAGCAACCTGAGGACTAAAGCAACAGTAAGACCTAGTATCATTTTAGATGTCAACCTACAACAACACTATTCAAGCAGCAATGACTGTTATGATATTTCAGGGCAACCCTCAACCAATGATCCTATAGCAGTTTGGGTTAATGATGAATCAACACTGAAATACTGGGAGATTGGATTTTGCTAGACCTTCTCTCAGTCCTAGAAGAGTCGTCCCCACTTAGATCAACAGTTTCAAAGAGCCATGGCCCTAGATCAGAGCATGGCCAATGATTCTACTGGGCCACTTCCAGCCAGCAACTAGAGCACATGTATGCCTGAGATAGTTTGCTATCGTTGATATAGGGAGAAAAAAAATACAGAAAATGAGGGCGATGTTGCCCATGAATGTTCCTCTCCGAACTTAAAACATGCATATTGATCCAGTTTTGACAGTGAAGATCTATGGTGTGAATAGTTGACTGACAACAGCCACCGAGAGAGAAATGTTATTAGTTGTAGTAAGATACATACACTCTACAGATTTTGAGCACACTTCATCAGAAATTACTTCAACCGCTCCATAGATAATGAATTTAGATGAACAGAACTAGAAGACCACCGGAAATACTCTTTTTTTTGCAAACTGAATACCGCAAAAGGATTTTGGATGTAATGGACTTCCAGAGAATATTCAATATTGGGTCAAATTTGTCGCTTGTTGCTAGGCAAAGAAAGTCAAGATCATTTTTTACCATCTCTAAAGCAGAGAAACTGGCAGTCATGCTTTCCTAAGACACTATCAAGGCTTGGCTCGATCATGACTGATGGGTTTGACTAGTTCTCAAGGCAAGATACAAATATTTGAGTTGTGATCTGCATTAACGGGAGGATCCATTCAATGAAGACAACCCAAGTCATCGATGTGCCCATCTTTTTGGCAAGCAATACTTTATTCTTAGAAGTGCCATTTGTTTCAGTTTGTCGCTTGGGACAATCCCCTTCTCCATGATATTATAAGATAGCATCACCTCTGGCTTGTATGTGCAGGGTACTTGAGCTTTATCAATGGCGCATTTTTTCCCTTTTGGAGGTTGTGAGTTCGATGATTAAGGGGACACTTTATAGGTTGTCCCCGTTAATACATATGCTTTGTCTCTCTTATTCATAACTATGAAGGAGCTCTTTGAAAGTTCAAGATGGTGCACGTATGTTTCTTGGTGTAGCTTTGTGGACTTTTTTGAAAGAGATTGAGCCTAGGCGCTCTTGAAGTTAAAAGGGTCTTGTTAAAGGAGATCTTTTAAAATATTATCGTTCCTCATATGGGGGAAGGAAACTTTTGAGAGAGTCATCATGTGGGCAGGGTAGAAGGTCCTCGTCGGTCTTTCTCCCTTGTTGGTGGTTTTCTAAAAGATTTTGGTTACCTTGTCAAGAACAAGTTACCTTATGGAAAAGGTTTATTGTTACTATGTGGATATGAAGTAATTGGGGAAGGTTTTTGAAGAATCCATTTGTGTTGCAAAGTGGATATAGTAGACTTGATTGAGTGTTTCCAACTCCGTGGTTGGAGTTTGCTTGTTAGACATGTAACTTTGGAGAAATATTTGGGAGGCTAAAGTGGGAATCCAACAGAGGCTTGGAGCATTTGGTGGGTTTAAGACCCGATCTTGGATATTTCTTAGAGTTAGTCTTGTGGATGTTACTTGGAGCATGTTCTTTTGGATGGGCCTTTGGATGCCAGACGACATGATCAACCGTCTTATTCCTTGCTTGTTGGATATTTCGCCTCATTAAGGGGCCCCATGTATCTAATCATTGTACAAGTGGCATTGAACACCTTATTTTATTGTATTAGTTGCTTGAAGTGGGGCTTGTGTTGTATTTTTCCCCGCTCTAGCCTAGATCTTAGGAAAATATTGATATTTTATTGTAAAGGAAGTTTTAGATTCTCCTATAAATAGAGAGACACTTCCTCATTTCATTTTCATGGTTGTTGGACTTTGAGAGCTTCCTCTCTTTTGGAGCTTCAATTATATATCTTTATTTATGCAATTTGTTGAGGGTTCTTTATATGTGGTGAAAAGTGGTTGCCAACTCTTGAAGCTTCTTCTTCTTGGTTCTATTATTGTGCTTAAGGGTGTATGTTGTACTTTTCAATTGTTCTACAAACCACTCACGCTTTATCCTAGAATAGTTGGAAGGAGGGCATCCTAAGCTATTGGCTTGCACACTCTACTTTGTTGGTAGGAGTGAATGTTGTAGACCTTGTTTTGATATGTGTTTGAGCTCTTTGGAAAGGGTTTTAAGGTATTTACCTTATCCATAGTTAATCTTAGGTGGCTAAATATTTTACCCCATTGGAGCTCCTTCTTGAAGACCTTGAAGTCCATTGTTTATCCTTAATTAGGTGACGTGACTAGTGTGTCTCGACCCCTAACCTTTTGTTAGTTTTTCTTAAGATATGATTAGATTTTAGGATCTTTATATGAAAGAATAATAAGTACAATAAAATGCATAAGATATAAAAGATACACAAGACACAAAGATTTTCATTGGGGAAACCATAAAGGAGAAAACCATACAAACATCTTCATAATAGTAAGATGATCAAAAGCAGTAATAAGAAATGTTCAACAACTATATTTTTCTCCTCCTTTGGTTGTCTCTCTTTCTCAAGCACCTTAGAGAGTGTGTGTGGTGTGTATAAATGAGGGAGAGCACCTCCCTATTTATACCCTTTCAAGTCACTAACCAAATATAACATTCGAGCCTCCATGTCATCTCACATGGGGCCCACTTCTCCTAGAGAGACTATAATTACATATTACATGATGTTATATTGGGGACTATTGCCTCGAATTAAAACAGAGGTTGTATTTCAAGGTCTAAACACAATTTAGACATTTTGTAAATGGGTAACACACATCCCCAATGGGGGTACAAAAACATACGATGATAATATACATCAGAATATATTCCGAAGTTGCAAATACATCTGTAGTAGGGATTTCTCCTTACTACAGGGGCAAGAATGGCTCCCTTCTGTCTATAGGATAGAAGGGTAGGTTCCTACGTGTGGGAAATGCAGAAAGAAAATGGAATGGACAGAAAGCAAATAACAAGAAAGAAAATGGCCATGAGCCCCTCTGCAACAAGGTTAGGGCTTCGTCGTGGCTACCTACAAACAACTACTAAGCAAAAATAAACTTGCAAAACATGTTAAAGATCAAACCTGCAAACAAATGGTGGTCAGAAAAAAACTAAACTAATAAAGCAAATACATAAACAAAATGATGTTATGCCTCTCCTTTGGTGAAATGGGCCACCATGCCCTGGCTGGAAGCACCTCCCTATCTCACTCAGCAATGGAGGAGCTATGGCTCAATGGGGGAGATGAGTGGAAGAGAGGGGGATGTAGGTGGCTTGAGAGGCAAGGAGGTCTCAAGGCATCCACGGGTAGCATAACAGTATGCAAGAGAGGTGTTGTTTGAGACTGACCCCCCACCCTCCTTTTATAGCTTTTTTTGGGGTTTTAGGGTTTTAAGCCCTTGGTCCGGGCTTTAGCCCCTTTTTTGGGCTTTTAGGCCCTTCCTCCCTAAGTTTAGATCATTTTAGGGTTTTAGGATCCTTTGAGGGGTTTTAGCCCCTTTTTGGAGGCTTTAGCCCTTAGGAGAGTTGTTTAGGCTTCTTTTTCGAGTTTTTAAGCCCTTTTCTTCATTCTTAAGCCTTTTTGAGGGTGTGGGGGTCTAATGGGGTGTTATGAAGGTCATGTATGGGTGTCATTGGGTGCTGTAGGAAATATAGAGCCGAGTGAGGGATTTTTTGGGTTAATATATTACCCCCTGATGTGTGAGGGAAGGAGCTCATCGTATGGCCAACAGACATCATAGGATTTACTGCGTAGAGTTGGTGCTTTCGGGGCTGGGGCATGGTGGCTTTTGGTTTTTGTATTAATATGGTTCCCATCAATGGGTGAGATACAAATAATGTGTGACATGTATATGGAAGAGGCAGGCATCCCCATGCTCGTGACAATGTCAAAAGAATAATTTGATCTATGCTCTAAAATACAAGAGCCGATCATATACAACTGATGGTACATAGTGGTTGCCTCAATGTAAGGCTGAATACAATACTGATCTAAAGAACTGGTACATTGGACCCATGGCATTCTCATGGAATGAAATATCTTCATGACTGACGGCCTACTGGATCTAGGACGGTACATAGCTGTATGGACTCGCTGATTGAGAGTCAGAGTCTCCGTGGTACAAGTGTGCTGCATCAATCATAAATCTATATAGAAGCACTGGTGGGGCTTCTGAACACTGTCTCCAACGCAACCCGAAAATCACAAGGGACATAACCTGTTTAGGTCCCTCGAATAGACTCATCAATGTGCTAGATTCAGGTGAAATCCAGGGTCTTCGACCAAATACTGCGTGGACCAAACCCTGTACGAATCTCAAAGATGCAATGACGTAGTTGGAGTCGAGCATGTGAGAAACAACCATCCCGAGAGGCACTAAGGACTCCTCTCAAGTGGTCCAAGGAACTCATCAATGAGGTTAATGAAACCGGGATACAGGGACCTCTGGGTCTATCCTCTGGAGTATATGTGTTGTCGTCGATAGAGGGAGACCTGCCCCTAGTCAAGGCAATGATGTTTCCTTGACCAGGAGCACGAGGGAGATAACCGAAAGGTGTGAGACAATCTGCGGACTGACCCACTAAATGGGGGGGGAGGGAAAGAATTGAACAAGGGCAGGGGGAGTGTGGTAGACTCAAACTTCCTTTGTTTAGAGTATGACGGCAGGACAGACCAGACAGCAAATGAAACTTGACTCATGGGAATGGGATCATAGCTGTAATACCGAGAATGTCGTTGCAGATGGGAAATACTTGGAGGAGGTAGATGCTTTTGATATTGGTGGGAACCAAGGAAGACACATTGTAGAGCACTCTGAACAAATGAAACCCAATTTGGGAATTCTACCAAACTGTTTTCTGTGGGGTGGTGTCTAGGGACACCGTTGTGGTACGATCTCGTGGATTTTTGGCGAGCCCGAGAAAGTAAATGCTCGATGGTGCTTTCAATTTTAGAGAGTCTGAAAGCACGAATAAGACTCCAGTGGGGGCTCTTTTTCGTTGGTAGTCTCCTATGCCCGAAAAAGGATAAAAGTATACATAGGAGAGCTCACCCATCCTATAGGGGATGAGATACTTCTTTACCGTTGGTATTCCAATCAGGCCGAAAAAGGTTAAACGTATACTGACTAGACAGTCATTCAGATACTTTTACGAGCATGAACGAAACCAAGTTTGCTCGGAAATCTTTTCTTGATGAGAAGGCTGGAAAAGAGCTTAACGACAACCCGTGGTGAGTTTTTTCGTAAAGTGTGGCCCCTGTGCCTGAGAAAGCATAAAATTATGCAGAGGGGAACGATCTTGGCTTGAGTGTGCCAAGGAGGTCCTTTTCAATTGATGGTCTCCATGGTTCTCAAAAGGAGGTAAACAAGACGATGTAGACGCCCTTTCCTATACTTTAGCGAGTGGGAAAGGAAGCAACTGTGCTCAACAATCTTTTCATTGTTTTTAAGAGTCAGAAAAGAGCTTAAATGAAACTCTAATATGGTCAATTGACTGTGATGGCACAGGCGGTGCCCCATGTCGGGATGGTGGATAGTGGTCCAAAGGTCATTCACGTATTATGGACGGAGCAGAAGGCTCTCAAACATACCAATACACGTGCAGGATAGATTGCGGCAGAGGCTCGTGAGTTGATGCAACAGAGGCACGCAAACCGAGGTGGATCTCAAACAGAGGTCAAGAGAGCGTGTGTGTGAGTTACGGTGGAAAGACTTGACTACATGTGATGTGAGTGCAAGTTCGGGGGCACTTATATGCCAAATACATGCAAGAAAAATAAATTGTTTTTTGGACAATGGTCCAGAGGTCTGCGTAAGGTGCGGTGGATTAAAGAAGACAACTAGGTGTTAAAATACAAAACAAAACTAAAAAAAATGGTAACCCTTAACGGGCGGTGGCCCGAAAACTCGCATGAGTCGTGGTCGAGAAGTGTTATACAAGTACATGTCCGTAGACACTTACGTCGTCATGTCATGGATTTTAAATCGAGGTGACTTGTGGGAAATGGTCCCGAATTTTATTTATTAAACATGAGATGATGGTCTCATAAAGAGATATAAATTTGATCCCAGAGGTGTGAGGGGTGTCTCAAACTGATTCCAGGTGACTTTGGAGTAGCAGCTAATGGTGCTACCCTTGATTTGTGGTTAAAAACATTGAAAAACAAGAAAATAAAATGAAGCGACTGATTGGTGATGTTAAGCGTAAAATTTCTTAAGGTAGAGCCCGTTGCGGGGGTTCTCCAAAAGTTGTCCATTAGAGTCAATGAGGGTGTATGCCCCTTTTTCGAGGCAACAGTGGATGACATACGGACCATACCACATTGAATCGAACTTGCCTTTTCCCAGCTTATCATTGGGTTGGTCGTAGACTAGAACCATATCGTCTTCGTTGAAGGTGCGAGGATGGACATGGGAGTCATAGTGGACCTTTGACCATGTTTTCGCTGCTTCAATGGCTTGAAGGGCAGCTTGACGGTATTCGATGGTTTTCTCAAGTTGGAGGAGTCGTTCTTCTAAAGGCGAAGTGTCAGGGAGGAGTTCCATTGCAAGGCGGAGGGACAGGATTTGGCATTCTATAGGGAGTACTGATTCCACGCCATGTACTAGGCAGAAAGGAGTGAAACCGGTTGCAGTTTTTGTGGATGTACGATAAGCCCATATGGAAGAGAATAACATGTGATTCCAGTTGGTTTTATGGTTTCCTACCATCCTTTGGAGCATTGTTTTGATGATTTTGTTGACTGCTTCAACTTGGCCATTTCCCTAGGGGTAGTAGGACGATGAGTACTGGTGCTCGAATTTCAACATGGTTGATAGTTCGACCCATACGGTGTCTTGAAAGTGTGCTCCATGGTCTGAGACTAATTGTTTAGGTACACCAAATCATGAAATAACATGGTTAAAGAAGAAGCGTGCTGCGGTTTCAGCTTTGCAATCAAATGTGGGCATGGCCTCTACCCACTTAGTGAAGTAATCGATTGCCATAATGATGTATTTATGACCATTAGCCGAGACGGGGATGATTGTCATGAAGTCGATTTCCCATTTGCAAAAGGGCCTGACTGTGACTACGAGGTGTAATGGTACAGGGGGGGTTCTTGCCTTTGGGGCAAAGAGCTAACAGCTGTGGCAATGCTTGACTGCCTTTATGCAATCAGCGAAGATGGAGGGCTAGAAATAGCCAGCGCGTAGAATATTCTGGGTGGTTACCAGGATTGAAAGGTGGCCACCGCACGCTCCACTATGACAGTCGTTGAGGATGGTTTCGGCCTCATCACGGGTGAGGAAATGACGTAGGATGGTATCAATGCCTCGATGATAAAAAACATCTCCAATCAGCAAGTGGCGAATGGCTTGATGTCGGATGCGTTGCCTATCCTCACGGTTTAAGTGTGCTATGAATTTCTGTGTTTGTAAATAAAGAAGGATGTCCACATACCATGGGTCATCTGTGGATATGATGAATAGGAAATCATTAGGGAGATCATCTTTGGGGGGTGATGATGCGGTTAATGGGGGAAAATCAGTCATGAGGGTGGCCAGCGCGAGTGCCTTTGTGCTTTTCGAGGAGATGAACTCTAAGTCGAATTCTTGGAGGATGACTACCCACTTGGCTTCTTGACCTTGTAGAAGGCGGTGGCTTAAGAGGTACTGCATTGGGTTTGAATCCGCCACTACACTTGTATGGTTCACGATGATGTAGTGGCGCAACTTCTAAGTCGAGAAGACGAGGCCGAGGGCCAATCTCCTCTCGAGTGAATATCTTAGTGGGGGTCTTGTTAGCTTCTGACTGATGTAGTAAATCATGTGCTCATGGCGAGCATCGTCTTCTTGGACCAAGACTCTAGCAATGGCGTTGTCTGAGGATGACACATAGAGAATGAAGTCCCGGGTGAAATCTGGTGCTAAAAGTAATGGTGCAGAAGCTAGGGCTTGTTTGAGTGAATCAAACGATTCTTGTGCTTGTTGATCCCAAACAAAGGGATTTTTAATGCGGAGCAGATGAATGAATCCGTAAGCTTTTGTTGTGTATTCTGGTACAAAGCGGTGAGGGAAGTTGGCCTTTCCTTGGAGGCTCTGTAGTTGGTGCTAAGTTTTTGGGGAAGGAAGATCAATGATAGCCTGAAGTTTGAGGAGATCTACCGTTATACCTTTGTGAGATATGATGAATCTGAGTAGACGGCTTGCTGGGACACAAAAAATGCACTAGAGAGGATTGAGGCGAATTTTCTACTTGTGGCAACGTAAAAATACTTGCCGCAAGTCGTCTATATGTTGTGCTTGTTTCGGTGATCAAGTGGTAAGGTCGTCCAGGTAGACCAAGATGATGTGAATTAAATCGTGGAAACAATATGTCATGGTGCGCTCGAAGGTGGATCTAGCATTTTTCAGGACAAAGGGAATGACTCGGTATGTGAAGGTGCCCCATGGGGTTGTGAATGCCATCTTATAATGGTCTTCTTTCTGGATTTGGATTTGGTTATAGCCGGAAAAACCCTCCATGAAGTAAAATGCTTCATGTTCGGCGCATGCATCGATAATATGATCGATGAAGGATGTGGGGAAGTTGTCTTCGGGACATGACCCGTTAAGGTCGCAGAAGTCTGTGCAAACGTGAATGGTGCCCTATTTTTTGTTCACAGGAACAGGATTAGAAACCCAAGTGGTGTATGCCATGGGGTAGATGAAACCAACAGTGCATAGCTTCTCTATCTCGGCTTTAACTGCGACCACTTTGGAAGGGTGAATGGGCCATTGCTTTTGGTGTACGGGTGCCACATCGGGCCATGTGTCAATGTGGTTGTTGTACAGGACAATACACCTTATAACCATAGGTCTGGCATTACCAACATACTCAATTAACTTGCAGACAATTGAATTCTAGAGTGCAGTAAAGGAAATAGGAGGATGAGAAAGACTTACTCGATTAACGAAGGTCGATCCTTGCTTGTCCTCTTCCGTTCTGTTTCACCTCCAAAGTCTTCAAGGTTTCTCCTCCTTCATCTGTCAAGAGTCAATATTCCAGATACAAGATGATTCATATATATATAAGCATGTTAGATAAATCATAGATAAAATGCAGAAACATAAACATTTATCAAACCAAGATACATGATACACATATGGAAGAAGGATTCTCTTTATTATCAACAATGAAAGAGTTCAGATTACAACCCAACGCCTGAGACAAGGACTCCTCTGCAACCAAAGGATTCTGAGTTACACTGCTCCAAATACTTCTGTATAAAATCCACCAGCATGACTTTGCTCTCCAAGTCTATGTATATCACCCTCTCTAAGGCCTATATTTATATGGATGAAATAAGGCAGTTTCGAAGGTTGAGGAGGTTGAGACAGTTAAGAAGATTAAGGTAAATGACTTAACTAATCTCAAGTAATCACGTGTTTTATTTTTAAATGTCAAAGATAGGCATCCACAGGTATCAAGAAGGACAACTCACATATGATCCGCGACTTTCCATAAGAGCAACCTGCGGATACATCCATCCGCGACTTGCAAACACCAACACTCGCGGATGATCCGTGAGTTACATATGGATAGGGTCGCGGATATGTCTTGACATATCTAAAAAGGCAAAGTAAACCACTGGATGGATAATGAATGTCATTTACAAGAAGCTCATCTATAGTGTTTTGGGCAAACCTCAATCCATAGATGTCCTTTTGTGTGCCAACATGAGAGAGATGTCGGCACTCGGACGGAGAGGTGCCATTCAGGTGGATAATAGATGCCCCCTAATGTGTGAGGTCAGAGGGAAGCGATGGCCGAAATACATTATAATCATCAGCTTTGGAGAACTCAAAAATCTAATGGAGCAGAGAGAGTACCTGCAACAAATACATAATAATGTCATATACAAAGTTACATCTGAGGATGCTATGTTCAATTTACTAGAACACTAGCTCCTTTACAATATTTGAGTACATCATATGATACAGGTATAAAACCATGTATATTACAAAGGTGGATCAAAGCCATAATATACAAAAATGAGTCTTCAAAGATCTGGAAGCTGTGTATAGGAATATAACATAATCTTGTGCAACTTAGTCCATAAGTGAGGAACTAAGGTCTTCATAAATGATCCCAAAGAACTAGTACAATCCAAGCCATGTGAAGAAGGGTAAGCTGAAGTCGAACATGGAAAGGATTCAACAGTTTGTCAATCAATAGGTGATAATCAACAACTAAAGCAAAGGAATTCACCAATGAGGAGAGTGAATCCTGAGGTACCATCGTCAAAACTCGAGGTCTACATCATCAGGAAGTGCTGAAACGGAACCGTCCTGTGATAAGGAAGGCAATAGATCCTCCAACGGATCACAAGAGTAACTAGGAACTGGGCAAAAGAAGGGAGACACAAATAGATAACAGATATAACAATGATGGGATCGGGCTATAGATCAGACATTGGGAAGAGTCCTTGAACAGTGAACACAACACAGCGATGAACCAAGGCAGCATATAAAATAGAACAACTAGACTTATCTGTCATGTAGGAGACATGATCAGATTCCCCATGTATAACGGACAAGAGGAGGAGTAAGAAACTTAAAGTGATAGCTGAACACAAATGAACACTGAAACATGGATATCGGAAAACAAAGAGTGCTATGTTCAAGGATGATATGTTGCCATTACTGAAAACAAGAGAAAACTTCTTTCTTACCTTCCCTGTTAAATTTTAACGAGTCCAGGAAAGTCAACTCGGTTCCCTCTTCATTTTTTAACAAGCTTGAAGAGATGGGAAAATAATGCTTGATAGTGTCACTGATTCGTGGATTTAACCAGCCCGAACTAGTACATGCTCGACGGTGTTTTCATAGTTTAGAGAGTCTGAAAACTCCAAAGAAGACTCCAGGGGGGTCCTTTTTCGTACAATTTAGTCTCCGAAGGCCGAAAAAGTATAAAACAAACCAAAGAAGAACTCTCTTAACTTCTGAAGAAGAAAAAACACACCTTTTTTGTACTTAGTCAGGAAGGTCCGAAAAAGGTTAAATTACCACCTACCCAATGCTCCTTCAAAAGCAGCATATATCCTGAGTTTTACGAGTGTGAAGGAAGGCAAGTTATCACTCGGAAATATCCATTTGATTACGAGAAATGGGGCTTACAATAATAAACTCGATGCTTTGTTCTTTAGGGTTTAACGAGCATGACAAAGACATAAAGTACACTCGAAATCTTTTTCATGTTTTGGTCTAGAGCACGAAAAAGAGAAAACTAAGCTCATACCGGAGGTTCCTTTTCCGTAAGTTTAGTCCCTCGGGTCCAGAAAAGTGATAAACCTATGCTTGAGAATACTCTTCTCAATTCAAAAGAAAAGAGAGGGATCCTTTCTCGTATTATTCCACATGGTCTGAGAAAGAGATAACCTACCACCAATGTGGATGCCTATTCACATATTCTTAACGAGCTTGAATGGACAAGTTTACTCGGCAGTCAAGTCTATTTTAAGGAGTCAGACTTGGGCCTAAAGAAACTCAAAGTCTTTCCCGTGAAGTTTTAACGAGTCCGGAAAAGTCAACTCGCGGCCTCCTTACTGTTTTTAATGAGCTCAAAGGAGAGCAGAAAAAATGCTCTAAATGCGAGGAGACGAGTGTCATAGGCAGGCAAAACTAGTTCCAAGCGCAAGGAATAGACCTATGCATAATGCAAGGAAAGTGAGCAAGATAAGGACACTCAGGGAACGTCTCCTCAGGATAAAGGGTGTCAAGTTGCAAAGGCAAAATGATACAAGGCTTAGCGACAATGAGAACAAAGATGAGGGCTTATACAACGAGCTAAAAGCATGGAAGCCGGCATCAGGCTCAAAAGCACGAGCAGGGCACATGCAAATGCAGTTACAACTTGAACAACAAGACAAGGTTAGTAAACAGTTGTGAATCCAACTAAAAATCCTATCTCCAAGAAACAACAACATCAGAATCATATTCAAAAGAAATAATCCGATGGGGGTCACTTTGGCAGAAACACATGTGACTTTGCTATCTTCTACAAAAGAAAAAGTCAAGGCAGAATCAACTGAAGAAGATTCTATAGAAACAAGGCTCGAGGGTTTATAATCAATAAGATCAACCTTAGAAGGAGAGAAAAAATCAACAAGGGAGATAGAGTCTGTAGGAACAAACTCAGTATCACAGGAGTTGAAAAATTCATAAGAAAAATCAAACTCGTCAGGATCACCGACTTGCTGTTCGAAGGGAGAGTCCAAAAACTTAACAAGACCAACATAAGAAGACTGATCCATGGGAAAATCAGGCTTACTAAGAAAATCAGGGTTAGACTTAGTCACAACTAAACCAACATCCAAAAGAAGATCAGATTGTATCAAAGACTGTAGGAAGACTTCATCCGAAGGAAGGAGATCATCCGAGATAGGACACATTATCACGTCCCCATGCCTTCGACTGGCAAGGAAGACGCTACCAATGCTTCAAACACCTGGGCTAACCGCCCATGAACATGTACAGGCATACATAAAAATGTTGAAATGCTAAAGCAGAATGCTGATAAAGAGGTTCAATACAGTGGAATATGCACAGATACCCTCATTGATCATACACAGCTACAATTATATATTATGCACAGCTGTGATTATTTATCTTGCACAGCGGAATCAACATGCATTCGAACAAGCATTCATTCAACATGTTCATTTCATTTTCATTAACAGTAAATATAGAATTGCAGAGGTAAAATACACAAGATCACTTATCTTATGATGAACTTGATCCACAACCAGCTACGTCGCTGCAACGTTCCACCCAACCATAGGCCAGCGCGCTCCTTAATCTCTCAGCAACGCCGCCACCCCCGAGCTGGACATGATTCTCCAAGGAATAAGGGAACTAGCAGGCTTACACATAGCCAAGGATGTCCGAAACACAGCCAAGCCAACACGGTTGGGTTTATCAGGCCATTAAGGAGCTGGAGATGGCAAATTGCTGAGCTGGTGAACTCATTACAGAGCCAAGAACACCTACACCAGAACTATCCTGACCTCTAAGACACCCAAACACACCCAACACAAGGAATTAGTCCCTTCTCTGCTACACAGTCCCTCAGGCCCTGCATTCCCTTCCAGTGCTATTCAGGGGTGATGGAGAAGAAGGCCAGCCCTCTAGCTCTGTCTGTGTGGTTTCCATCCACCAGGTTTATCAAGCAAATCTAAGCCAACATCTCTGCTCCTCTCACAGTTCGAAGACCAAACATTGCACTCTGGAAATTAATTTAGCTATCACAGCTTAAACCAGGGAAAAAAATGACTTCAACCCATCTACAACAGTCCCCAATCGTAACAGCAAAAACGGCTCACAACGTGGGGAAAAACAACAGTCCTGAAGCTTATCAGTGAGCACAACTCACAGCAGGGAAAAACATCCCAAATAGTCTGTGCGTGAGGCCAATAGTCGGTGAGACATCCAAAAATGTGAATGGCCCTTCACAGCCAGTCGTGGATGAAAAAGCACGGCTCTCAGCTCGCTGCAGCAGCTGAAAAGCCAGGAAAATTCCTGTGCGTGAGGAACAATCCGACCCTATGAGGAATGAACAGCTCTTCCTGGGCACGTGGGTGAACAACAATAGCTGAGAGGACGCGAAATTTGATGTGCATGAGTAACAGCAACAATTCCCTGCGTGAAGATGAGCAACAATGGCAAGGACACGAATTTGGAGAGCGTGGGTGTTCAGCAACTCGTGGAGAGGAGAAGAATGTCTGCGTGAGAGGTGATAGTCATTTTTCCTTTCCATTCATAAGTCAACTATGGGTGGAGTGTGCGTGGAGGTATGGACTGACAGTCCTGCCACCCCACTCCCAAAAAAATTAACTACCATAAATTTTCCCAGCTGCCAGCAGAAATTATTAAATGGAGGTAGTTGGAATAAAACAAAAGAAGATGACACATGGGTTTTTCCCCCTTCTTGGCTCAAGGTTTGACAAATCCCCCCCCACATCCTCATCCTTGGGAAAATCATGCCCCATTCGATTTAGTTGCCGCGACCGTAGCTGGTTGTGTTCATTTTAATTATAGATGCATATTTACATGATGACCAACATAATATGCTGTATGCCCCGATATACCATCGGTGACAAATTTAAATCCCATACATAGCATAACCGATCAATGGTGGGGCCTTGGCCTTTGACTCCACACCATGATCATTTACAATATACACATCATATACATCTAATGTAACGGGGTTAAAACCGGGACATTACACACAGGTCTAAACTTTCAAATGGATCGACAGAGTGGAGAGAAGGCTCTACAGTCTGTATAGGATAACTCACCCGGTCAACTGCTGGGACCAAGTCCTGAGAAGGTAATCATGAATACAGAGGCTGCTTCTCAATAGCAATTGAACACAAAGGACAAGAGGCCACACAGTTCACCTGTGGCGGGGTAGTGTCTACAGAAACACTGGGAATCGATAAAGGAAAGGCTTGGTCTCTAGTAGGGTCAGGAGACGGATCAAGAAAATCCAACTAATCAATACTGACAATTTCTTCGCCATGATTAAAGTACATCACACGAAAGAATGTTGACACCACCGCTTGCATGGCATAGACATAATCACGTCCAAGGAGCATATTGAAGTCCAAAGGGTCTTCTATCACCATGAAGTCAACTAAGACGGTCTTCCCACCCAAAGTAACAGGTGTTTGAGTAAGAATTCCCAAGGCTATACAAGTTCTTCTATCAAACTCCAGTAACTGACTAGCGGTCGACACAAGGCTGGGAGATTCCATGCCTCGCCAAGCACGAGCAGACAAAATACTAAATGAGGCTCCTTCATCAACAATACAATGAGCAATCGTGTAGGGTTCAACTTTGACCTTTATCTGGAAAGGTGCATTAGAAGGAAGGCGTGGCTCAAATATGCTATCCCAATCGAAGAAAGCAATCCGAGAGCTTGGTGGGGGTTGATCCGAAGCGAGTTCAGTGCCCCCTTGTTCAGTAAGTTCTGAACTGGCAGTGAAGAAAATGTGACTAACAGACACTTCACTTTTCAAAGGAAAAGTGGGATTGATCGATACTGGGATCGATTCAACTGCTTCGTGAAAGTCACTCTCCGAAGGGAGAGTGGGATTGACCAAAGATGACATTGGTTCAATCACATGAGGATCACTCTTCGAAAGAAGAGTGGGATCGACCGAATCTGAGATTGGTTCGACCACTTGATCAACCAAAGGTTGAATAGGTTGTTGAGAAACTATAGGTTGTTCAGGAGAAGGAAATTCTTGAGTCTTGGACCACACTCTTCGCACCTCCACGATAGCAGGGCACTTGTGAGTAAGATGATCTCCCTCGCATAGCATACAAGGGAACTTAAGTTTGCACTTCGAGCGACCAGTTTTCTCAATGGTGTCAACATGACTAGCAGTGGATGACTGTTTTCTCTCAGCATGACCTGCAGAGGCTAAGAGTTTGCCCCCAGCATGAACTATAGAGGCTGTGTGATTGGGTCCAACCTGACTAAGAGAGGTTGGTTGTTGAAAAACTTTAGAATGTTCAAAAACGGGATGACCATGAATCCAAACTCTTCACATCTCCGCCATAGAAGGGAATTTATAAGTAAGGTGGTCTCCCTCACAAAGCTTGCAAGGAAACTTGGGCTTATGTTTTGAACGGGTAGTCTTTTCAACAGTGTCAACATGACTTGCAGTGGCTGACAAATTGTCTTCAGCATGAACCACAGAGGCTGAGAGACTGCCCCCAGCATGACTTACAGAGGCTGAGAGACTGCCCCCAGCATGACTTACAGAGGCTGAGAGACTGGATCCAACATGGCCTACAGAGGTTGGATGGGCACCACCAACATGAACAACATAGGTTGAATGGTTAGGATCAACATGCTTTGCAGCAGTTGAGTGTGTGCCCCCAGCATGAAGAACAGAGGCTGGGTGGATGGATCCAACATGAACAACAGAGGTTGGATTGGGAGGTTCAACTTGAACAACAGAGGTTGAATGGGTGCCCTCAGCATGGACTATAGAGGCTGAGTGACTGGATCCGACATGACCTGGAAAGGTTGGAAGGATCCCACCATCATGATCAACAGATGCTGGATGGTGAAGATCAACTTGACTTGCAGAGGTTGAGTGCTTAGATCTAACATGGCCTGCAGAGGTTGGATGGGTGCCCCCAGCATGAACCACAGAGGTTGGGTGGTGAGGTTCAACTTGAATTGCAGAGGTTGAATGGGTGCCCCCTTGCTTATGTGCCTTCTTCATATTCCTCCTTCTTTTACTCCTTTTAGACTGCCGGTTACTAGTATCAGTACTTTCACCGCATGAGGTAGAAGGAGGAGGAGAATCAACTACAGATGAAGGGGAAGTAGTGTTTTGATGCCCTTACTTGAGAAGCATTAGCAGCATTCAGGACAGTTGGAGTGGAAAACAACCACACCGGTAGCCCTAAGGTGAATCTAGGTAGATTCAGGGTGGCCATCAAGGGAACACAAACATTCCCCGTGAGAGGAATAGTACAAGGAGTTCCCAGCATGGGGATCTCTTGGTTGGTGTTTGAAGGGGTGTTAGCCATAGCTTCAAACCACGAGACAAAATCCGAGGTTGATAAGCAACCAAAATTACAAAGCACACACCTAAAGGCACACTAAGTACAGACAAACCACACAGCACTCACTAAAAAATTCCTAAAGCCAAATAGACAAACAGGTATAAGATATACTTTCCAAAAGAAAGCTGATAGACAGTTACTTGGTGTCCCTATAGATGTTCTTAGGCACAAGCAGAGGAATCACCCACCGCCCTCCCACACTTTCTACTGGGGTTACCTTCCAAGCCCGTCCAAGGTAAACCAGAAATAACCTTTCGGTGTACCTGTGTATGAACCCTAGATGTCAAGAGACTAAAGGCTACCTTGGCTATACCAACAGTCTGGGGGGACAGTCGCAAGCTAGAATCGTACGCATGGGCAGGGTAGCTGAGCCCGAAACTCTGTCTAGGACAGAATCCCCAGATGCGTAAAAGTCCTGAGTTACATTTTGACAAGGATTCAAAGGGTTATCTCCTGTGTCCAAGCCTCCACGTGGCCTCGTGCTTAACTCCCGTTTGAGAGGAGCTTCCCAGATACAGTCGATAAATTCAAGGATTTACCTAGTGGTTGGCCAACTACGTCTGAATTTTTAACACTTGTGGGGAGTCTAAACTCCCTACCCCATAAGTCTAGCCTAAGCTAGTTGGTGTATGACCCTATAAAATAAAACTTACTAGTAATTTTTAAATTATATCGTTTATTTTAAGGGTTGTTTTTAGTCAGAGGGTAAATGGCATGAAACTTATGTGGTGTTTTGACTCAAAGTTGAAACAAAATGACTAAGCAAAGAGAAATGAAATGCAAAAAGCAAAAACTATTCTCTTTATTTTTCTTTTTCAAATAGAAACTTGAAAGCCACAAAAGAACAAATTCTTTTTATATTTTGTTTCAAAAACAATGATATGCTATGCAATCTAGACTAAAAACCTAATCTACATGCATATAAAGCAAACATGTGTTTTTGTCTTTTTCTTATATAAATGCAAAAGAAAAAACAACCTATCAACTAATGCAAGCAAGTACTGTAAGCAAAGAAAATATACAACTACTCTACACCCCACAAACAAACCCTAGGTTTCCCTAAAGTTAGATATCAACCTCTCTTAAAAGGAAGGCTCACAAAGGTAAACAAGCCAACAACTTTGGAATGAAAAGACTGAGCAATAAGATTGACATAAACAAAGGTCAAGAAGTCCCAAGTATCAATCTAAACCTACAAACAAAGGCTGCTCAGTACCTTGTCCAACAAGGTCAAGCCAAAGAAGGAGGTGGGGGGGCAAGCAGCGAAAACAAGTATAGGTTATTTTTAATTTTCTTTTATAAATGCAAAAGAAAAACTACCTACAAACTAAAAATATGCAGATAACAAGAACAAAACAAAAGGAACTCTGCTATACAACCACCAAACAAACTCTAGAATGAACTAAAGTCAGCATAAACCCTACTTGGAAGGAAGGCTTGCATAAAAGACAAGTCAACTACTTTGGCATGGTGAAGTTAACCAACAAAAGAAGAAGAAAACCAATACCAACAAGCTTCTGAAATCAAACAAAGATCACTGACATAGGCTGACTAGAAACATAAGCCAAAAATCCAACCAAGCAAAGGAGGTGGGGGAAAGAGCAAAGAGCAAACCCTAATGCTATAAAAGCTTACCACAAAGATAAAGAACAAGCAACAAGGATGACACTAACTCCCTAGAGTCATGCACCTACAGTGCACTGTACTTGAGCAAACTTGAATCAAATGAACTGTCTAAAAGCAACAAACTGAAGCAAACAGGCTGACAGAACCAAAAGACAACCAAAAAAGGAAGGCTAGGAACCCTATCTTGGGTGCACACAATGACAAAAAAAATCATTGTAGACTTATAAAGGAAAATTTCAACCAGCCATTGTCGGAATACAGACTGGAAAAACAAAGCCTAAGACCCTGATCACAGATCTGGACAAAGACACCTTAACCCTCAACCCAAACAGGCCAACCACTTCAGCATGCAAACAGAAAATAATCCAAGTAAAAGAAACTCAAGGGCTTTCGAAAAAGCACAAATTGTGATCAACAGAGGCACTCAGACAAGATACACAGCATTTATAAAGAAAATCAACTCACCAATAGGGATTACAAAAAGAAAGGAACAAGCAAACCTTAACTTAAAAAATCTTTACTTCCAGGCATATCCATGACTGTATAGAAGGGTAACCCGCGGATGATTCGCGACTGTTCAATACAGCAACCCACAGATGCAGGTTTGTATCCACAACTGTGTAGAAGAGCAACTCACGGATATGTATAAGAGTTTTCTCAAAAACAAGAAAAATTCCCAAGACTTTCAAATACTAAGGCAAGTATGAACCAGGATGTAAGATCACACACAGACTTCAAAGCAAAGACTGGTCAGGGGTAACAAAAACAACCTACAGCAGTCTAGGCATCCCCAGCGGAGTCGCCAGTTCTGTTGTGCAGGACAATACACCTTATAACCATAGGTTTGGGGTTACCAACATACTCAATTAACTTGCAGACAATTGACTTCTAGAGTGCAGTAAAGGAAATAGGAGGATGAGAAAGACTTACTCAATTAACGAAGGTCGATCCTTGCTTGTCCTCTTCCGTTCTGTTTCACCTCCAAAGTCTTCAAGGTTGCTCCTCCTTCATCTGTCAAGAGTCAATCTTCCAGATACAAGATGATTCATATATATATAAGCAGGTTAGATAAATCATATATAAAATGCAGAAACATAAACATTTATCAAACCAAGATACATGATACACATATGGAAGAAGGATTCTCTTTATTATCAACAATGAAAGAGTTAATATTACAACCCAACGCCTGAGACAATGACTCCTCTGCAACCAAAGGATTCTGAGTTACATTGCTCCAAAGACTTCTGTATGAAATCCACCAGCATGACTTTGCTCTCCAAGTCTATGTATATCACCCTCTCTAAGGCCTATATTTATATGGATGAAATAAGGCAGTTTCGAAGGTTGAGGAGGTTGAGACAGTTAAGAAGATTAAGGTAAATGGATTAACTAATCTCAAGTAATCGCGTGTTTTATTTTTAAATGTCAAAGATAGGCATCTGCGGGTATCAAGAAGGACAACTCGCATATGATCCGCGACTTTCCATAAGAGCAACACACGGATACATCCATCCGCGACTTGCAAACACCAACACTTGCGGATGATCCGCGAGTTACATATGGATAGGGTCATGGATATGTCTTGACATATCTAAAAAGGCAAAGTAAACCACTGGATGGATAGTAAATGTCATTTACAAGAAACTCATCTATAGTGTTTTGGGTAAACCTCAATCCATAGATGTCCTTTTGTGTGCCAACATGAGAGAGATGTCGGCACTCGGATGGAGAGGTGCCATTCAGGTGGATAACAGTGGTGTTCCACGATGGATGGATCTAAGCCGGGTATTTCAGTGTACGACCAAGTGAAGATGCCATGGAATTCTTGGAAGAGAGCTTTGTAGGCAGCGACCTCTTCCAGGAAGCAAGACGCCCCCAACATGATTTCTTCAACAATCTCAGAATTGGTTGAGATGTCAAATTTGATGGTGGGTGAAATGTTGGCCATGTTCCCTTCTTCAAAGGCGTCTAGTGCCAGGATGGGGTTCTTGAACCAGTCGACTTTCCCATGGATGAAATCTTTGGTCTCCACAGAAAACTGGTCAGACTGCGACACAAGTTCTTCGAGGAGGAAGAACGAGCGATGGTGCATGTCATCCCATGGGTATTCCGGGGCGGTCAGAGCTTCAAGTATCTCCTCATCATTGTTGAAGCACCAAAGAGACAGGTCTGATGGATCGTCGTTGGGGGTGGAGATAAGCGGGTCAGTTGAACTGGACATCATGTAAATGGACATGGTCTTTGAAGAAGGTGGTTGGGGGTGCACTTCTTCGATCAAGGTGATTTCAGACTCAAGGGAATGTTGATGGAGGTCAGATAGAGCCATTCGAAATTCGGGAAGGTCTTGGCAATGGTGAGAGTAATGTCCATACAAACCGCAGAGGGCGCAAGCATGGTTTGTTCTCAATGCTTTGTTTCTGACTATCGGCTCGGTTGGAAGTTCAACCACGGGGATGTTTTCGTTTGTATCCATGGCATCTAAATGAGCACAGATCATTGGGATTTCATGGCAACTCTGAGTTGGATGGCCCTGTTGCTCACAGACGATGCAAGGCGGGACTTATCGCGGTTCTGCGGTGGCTTTGGCATTTTTTCCCCTGGCCCTTTTTGGGTGGGGCGGTGCGGGTGCAGGTGTGGTGGTTGGCTTTTGTGGACCGAGTGGAGGGTGAGACTCGACCACGATGGGTTGCACCGGGGTTAAAACAGCTTGGGGCATTGCTGGCTGAGCCAGTGGATCAAGATACCACACCGGAATTCCCAATGTAAAGTTGGGTAGGCTTAAGGTGGACATTACCGGCTTGCTCATGACACCAGGTGGGGGGAAGAGGAAGGGAATCGCATCGACTAGAGATGAGCCCAGATAACTCCCTGACGGTTAAATGTGGGGATATGGTTGTGGTTGCGGTTGTGTGTAATGTTGGTGTTGTGGATGATGTTGTGGTTGTTGTTGGTGTTACGGCTGCAGACGGTGTTGTGGTTGGGGTTGGGGCTGCGGCTGCGCTGGAAGTTTGGGCGCAGAGGTGCTGGATGAGACCATGCACAAGTTTGTAGTCTCATTTTGTGTTGGTGGCGATGACACTAAGGGGAAATGAGCCGTCATGGTGGTATCGGCAAACAACCCAGGGCCCACATTCAATAATGGAGAGGTTGGTGTGTTGTCAACCATGGTGTTAATTGTAGGGATGACATTGGTGTGTGTGGTCGTCCCTTGCGGCTCAATGGTGGTGATGGTCAGGATAACGTTGGTGGGTGTCACATACCCCAATTTCGTAAAATAATGTTAATTGTTTTAATTAGATTCCTAATACATTATGTTAAGTTTAATGCTAAGTAGAAACTGATGACTCAGCAGAGTCAAAAGAAGTGGAATGTAATTCTGAATATTTTATTTTAATAAATAAAAAGTGGAGACAACAGCTTGGGAGAGCTGTTAATAAGAGTGTTACTGGTCAAATTGGTGGAGGAACTAGGTGGAGGGCAAAAGACAAGTGGCAGCATCCTCAAACACTTCCTATGTTGCAGGTGGCAACTTCCCTACATTTGGGGTCATGATCCCCCAAGAAAGTGGGATTAGAGCAGGTGGCTCAATTAATGACAACTAACCCAAAAAAAAGACCTAGGCAATCTTTTAAAAGTACCCAATGAATAGAGCTAAGGCTGCTCAGATATTTCCAAGAGAAGAATCATTCAGGTGGAATGCACTTCAAGGAATTCATTGGGGAAAAAAGGGAAAACTGTAAGGAAGGTGTTTTGAGAGAAAAGCTGCAGTAACTTGGTCTGATACAATTTGTTAGGTGAGAGAATTGACTGACAAGTTCAGGATTGGTATTAAGTCTCAAAGACTAGTACTTGATTATTGCTGCACCTAGTTTCAGCCAGGGAGACCAGAGCAAGCTCGGGGGTCCTGAGGAGTCGTTGTTTGAGCGCTCTCCAGGAGTTGGTAGGGAGGAACGGCCTCCCATTGCTGTTGTCGTCCAAGCTCTAAGAACAGGTTATACTATTTATTAGTTTCTGTTCTATTATTTGTGTATGAATGAATGACGCATTTGCATTTTATAGTGTATAAACTCACGTGATAGAATATCTTAGTTTGTTTAGTAATGAAAATTATGCTTAATGAGAAACAAACCCTACCTGTGTTTTTCCTCATCTGGAGTAATCCGGATCGTACTCCAGCACAGGTAGTGAAATTATTTAAAGAAAGTAGGATGCAAATACTGTATAAGATGTTAGTTTTGAATAATAGAATGTTTGCTTTTTATCGTTATCAGAAGAAATATCATATGTACACAGAGTAATGTTAAATCTGGACTGAGAATGTTAGATTGTTAGAAACAGAAAAAGAAGCTATATTATTTTACCGACAGTAGTAGGTGATTGGTAGGAAAAACATTTCTTGATACAGTATTCACTTTTAGTAATGTTATTATTTATTTTGAAGCTAAAAGAAAAGAATCTATTGATAGCATGGTAGCAGAGCGACCGAAGGCCCGAAGACGACGGTGGAATGTCAAGCTAGGGTTCGAAATTGCCCTTATATTCATACAACGCTTGGCCATAGTGTTTCCATGTCCCATGCAAATTATTTGCATGCATTGGGTACAGTTACATAATCCCGATGAGCCTTGAAAACCAAGAGTATCATTTCCGATTATTGGCAAATCGAAGGTTCCAATATAATCATCGTTCCCTTTGTCAACCTAGCATGCAAGATACATGGTAAATTACAAATCATTACTATAAACACTTTTCCATAACAATTATCAAAGTCGTGGGGAATACTACGACCCTTTGCTTTATAAGTTATGGTATTCATAAAACTTAAGTCGAGTTTAGCCTTATGTACATCATGGCATGGTTTTTTGCATGACCTTTTCTCTATACTATGCAAACATTCTTCATCAAACAATTATAATCATGGTAGTAATAAAGTCTTATAATTTTGTTATAAAGGAAGTTTTAGAATCAATCTATGATAAATATCCTTTGATAACGTTCACCTCATTTGCCTTTGATTATGTAATTATTAAACTATTAAGAATTGCATTTGAACAAGTTAAGTCTTAAAATTGATAAGGGGCTTGACATTGATTTCCTTATGATATGTGAACCATAACTGAATAATACAATCCTAGCAACTTATATGCAGAAGAATTTAATTCAAGAACACTATATTAGTCTAATTTGAAGTAGTATATAATAAGGAAATAATCCCTTTTAAAAACTCCAAGTTTTGAAAGAAGGATTATTAGTATAGAAATCTTTTTAACTTTTGCACTTTACGCTCACATCACAGGTAGTAACCAAAATGTTTTAAGACTTAAAGGGTTATGCTCACATTTTTAAGATAGACTATTTACGTAATAATCCTGTTATATTTATTCTACCTGTAAAGGAGGTTAAGATGTGTGCACACGACAATCATGGTAAGTATGAGTAAACATCACAGAGTATGGAACTCAATAAAAGTTATAAACTACCACGAGAGGAAAAGAGTAACTGTCGCTAACACGGATAGGATTGAATCTCACATTCCATGATGTCTTTAAAGAGAATAACGATTTAAAAGTTTTACCTCATAAAGCAGTTGAAATTGAAAAGCATTATATTCTTTTACTGAGCTATTAAATTTTGCGACGTACAAATATCTGAATGCTTTTGACAAGCAGCACCGGATCTTCTTACCTGTAAGTCTGTAAGAGCAGGTAAACTTTATGCATTAGCTCAAAGCTAAGTAAGCCCCAGATCACCAAGACAGATCTACCTTGTGGTCGCAAAGAAAAACAAGTTATTAAAACTGAAAAAGAATTATTCCTTAAGACAAACATGATCAAGTAGATAATTCAGTAAACATATAACTAATTAAAAACAATTAGTTAACTGCGTTAATGAGATTTATTTGCATTTTCAAAATTTTAAATTTTTCGGAAATTTTGGGGTTTTGACATGTGGTATCAGAGCACAAGCTTTAAACACTAGGCCTTGATGCAGCCCAACTAGCTTTCATAGAATAGTAAATTAAAATAAGATGCTAATATATATTTTGTTTTATGTTAAGAAAAGAAAATTTCCTTTTTCTGAAGTTTAACAGGCAGGTATGGAAAAGTTGGAAGAGTATGCACAGGAGGAGTCTCCAGATACAGAAACAAGAAATTTGCCCAGAGAACCTATGTTAGAAGAGGGGACTGTTAACTCTTCAGAGCTGTTGCAGACTGTAAACGATTTGAAGACTGAAATGGAATAAGTCAAGATGGAGAATGAGAGGATTTTGAAGGCTCGAGAAGAATTGAACCAAATTTTAATAGAAAAGTTCCAAACTGAAGGAAGGAGCAGAAGATCAGAATCTGAGGATGTTAGTCATCAAAGAAGATCTAAAAAGATGAAGCTGGCGAAAACTGAAAGTAGTTCATCATCTGAAGGGTTCGGTGAACGAAAAAGTTACCATACTACTAGTGACAGTAGTGAGGCTGATTTGTATGACAGAAAGAAGAAATACAGACCATATGAGGAAATTTCAGGGGATTTTAAAAAGATAAAGCCCCCAACTTTTAATGGAGAGACCGAAAAAGGGGAGGAAGCAGAGTCCTGGTTATCCGGGATGAAGAAGTATTTTCATATATATAATTACTCTAATCAGTGAAAGGCAAGGATGGCAATATATAATCTCTCCGGAAAAGCTGACATATGGTGGCAAGATCTGAAGAGAGTCAAGGGTATCAGAGAAAAAGAAGTTAATTGGAGTACCTTTAAAAGGCATTTCAAGAATAAATTTTTGTCCGAGCAATATTACGAAGAAGAGCTAAAGAGTTTTATGAATTTAAGTTAGGTTCAATGACTATGAAGGATTTAAACAGTAAAATCCTAAGCTTGCTTAGGTATGTACCTTACCTAGTAGACGAGAAACCTAAAGTGCAGCGATTTCTCAGCTGTCTACCGTATCATATTAAGGACAGAATTGAGTATGATAACCCGAAGACTCTAGAGGAAGCTATGAGGAAGGCTAATTTTTGTTTTGAGCAGAACCAGAAGAAGAAAGGCTTGGCCAATTGGAAGGCTAAGAAAAATAACAATCAGCCTGAGTTTAAGAAGAAGGAATTTGTACCTCATAGGAATTTCAAGAATAATAAGACTAAAAATTATTCTAACAACAAAAATTTCCAGGGAAATAGGAATGGTACTTCCAACAATTTGAATAATTTCAAGGGCAAGGAAGCTGCAAATAACCATGGAAATTTTACCAAGAGTTTTGAACGTAAATAACCTGTTAAGTGTTGGGAATGTAATGGCCCGCACTATGCTTCGGTCTGTCCAAACAGGAAAAAGTCAGTCAGCAATATTCATACTGTGCAGGAGGAGATGACCATCGGGGAACTAGCGAGGAGCATGCCCAGAATTAACACAGCTTTGGAGAACCGCCAAGCTGACTATCAGACTTCCATGGTGGAAGTAGAAGGTATGATTAATCATACCCCTATAACCATTCTAATTGATCCAGGAGCTAGTCTCAGTTATATTTCACCTCAGATAGTGGAAAAATGTAAGTTTTCTGTTGATAAGTTTGAAAATTCTTGGTTAGTTCAATTGGCCACTGGGGCAAAAAGAAAAATGACCTGTTTTGTGAAAGAATGTGCTTTACTTATGGATGAATTTAAAACTACAGTTAAGCTTAATGTTTTGCCACTTGGCTCATATGATTTACTGATTGGCATGGATTGGTTAGAACAACATAAGGTAGTTTTAAATTGTTACGAAAAAACTTTCACGTGCTTAAATAGTGATGAACAACCAGAAAAGTTAAGGGTATTCCTAGAAATACTATAATAAGGCAGATTTCTGCCTTACAACTTAAAAGAGCTGTTAGAAAAGGATGTAAAGCCTATGCAGTAACTATCATAGATGAGGCAAGTAAAACTGAAACAAATAAGTTAAAAATAGAAAATATTCCTGTTTTAAAAGAATTTACTGACGTATTCCCAGAAGAAATTCCAGGATTACCTCCAAGGAGGGAATTGGATTTCACTATTGAGCTGGTACCAGGTGCGGTACCTAGCTCAAAAGATCCTTATCAGATGGACATTTTAGAACTTAATGAGCTAAAATCACAATTAAAAGAGTTAATTGATAAAAAATACATTCGACCTAGTGTGTCTCCTTGGGGAGCACCAGTCATATTTGTTAAAAAGAAAGACGAAACTATGCGACTATGCATAGACTACCGTCAACTAAACAAGATGACTATTAAAAATAGATATCCGTTGCCCCGTATAGATGATCTGTTTGATCAAATACGTGGAGCCACAGTGTTTTCGAAGATAGATTTAAGGTCAGGATATCATCAAGTAAGAATTAAAGATGAGGATATCTTCAAGACAGCCTTTAGAACAAGGTATGGACACTACGAGTTTGTCGTAATGCCATTCAGGCTTACTAACGCCCCAGCTATCTTTATGTGATTAATGAACAATATAATACATAAATATTTAGATAAATTTGTGGTCGTGTTTATCGACAACATCCTAATTTACTCTGAAACGGAAGAAGAACATAAAGAACACCTAAAGATAGTTTTACAAGAGTTGCGAGGGAATTAACTCTTCGCGAAGTTTAGGAAGTGTGACTTCTTTAAAGATGAAATTCAGTACTTAGGTCATGTAGTGACTAAGGAAGGTATTTTTGTAGATCCAAAAAAGATTCGGGCAATCAAAGATTGGCCGGTTCCTAAAGATGTAATGGATGTTAGGTCATTCATGGGAATTACCGGTTATTATCGGAGATTCATTGAAGGATTTTCAAGAATAGCAAATCCGATCACTTCCTTGCAAAAGAAAGGAAAAAAATTTGATTGGAACTCAAAATGTGAAGAAAGTTTTAAGAAATTAAAAACCTTATTGACTAGTGCACCTATTCTAAGAATAGCAGACCCTAATAAGGACTTCGTAGTATGCACTGATGCCTGTAATGATGGCTTAGGCGGTGTTCTAACTCAAGACGGGCATGTCATTGCCTATGAGTCTAGAAAGTTAAAAATTCACGAAAATAATTATGCAACTTATGATCTAGAACTTGTGGCTGTTATACACGCCTTAAAAATGTGGTGACATCATTTAATAGGTAGAAAATTTATTTTAATGACTGATAATAAAGGACTAAAATATCTTTTAGATCAGCCTAATTTAAACACAAGACAAGCAAGGTGGTTAGCCTTCTTGAGTGAATATGATTTCGAAATACAACACATAAAGGGTAACGAAAATAAGGTGGCTGATGCATTAAGCAGAAACACAAAGCTGAACTTTACAGCAGCAATCAACACTTATGCTTCTGATTTTAATGAACAGCTTAAAGAAGGGGTAAAACAAGATGAAATTTATCAGAAATTGCAAATTACAGCTAAAGAAGAACCTACAGAAAGCTTAATAAAAGGGTATAGTTTAAATAAAGATGAATTTTTATTATTTAAAGATAAACTATATGTACCTAATATGCCTAAGGTTAAGTTGTTAATTTTGGACGAAGTCCATAAAACACCATATTTAGGACACCTAGGTTATCAAAAGACTGTAACCATGCTAAGAAAAGAATATTTTTGGCCAAACATGAAATGTGAGGTAGTTGAATACATTGCAAGGTGTTTAGAATGTCAACAGGTGAAAACCGAACACCAACACCCAGCTGGTTTGTTACAACCTTTACCTATTCCTAATTGGAAATGGGAAGTGATTAGCTTAGATTTTATTACTGGACTGCCTAGAAATCATAATCAAAATGACTCTATTATGGTGGTGGTTGATAAGTTAAGCAAGACAACACATTTTATTCCTGTTAAAACTACTTACAAGGCTTCCAATATAGCTGATATCTTCTTAAAGCAGATTTTTCGGTTACATGGAGTACCGAAGGTTATAATCTCAGACAGGGATCCTAAATTCATAGGAAATTTTTGGAAGTCCTTGTTTAAGGGATTAAATACAACATTGAATTTCAGTACCTCCTTCCATCCTCAAACGGATGGGCAAACTGAAAGAGTAAATCAGGTACTAGAGGATTTATTGAGGATGTATGTGAAAGATCAGCCAGGTAAGTGGGAAGACTACTTACATCTAGCAGAGTTCACATATAATAATAACTATCAGTCATCAACTAAATTTAGTCCATTTGAAATTTTATATGGACGCAAATGCAACACTCCTATATCTTGGAATAATCTAGTAGATAGATTAGTGTTAGGACCAGAATTGTTGAAAGAAATGGAAGAGATTGTGAAGCAAGTGCAGGGAAATTTAAAGGTGGCACAGGATCGGCAAAAAAGTCAAGCAGACTTGAAAATAACTCCCAAGGAGTTCCAGGTAGGTGAACATGTGTTCATCAAGGTAAGGCCAAAGAAAATCTCTCTAAGACTGGGGAGTTGTGCAAAGTTAGCACCACGTTATTGTGGTCTATTTGAAATTTTATCTAGAATTGGTCAAGTTGCTTACTAGCTAGCATTGCCACCTAACTTGAAAGTACATAATGTTTTTCATATCTCTGTTATGAAAAAGTATGTTCATGATGCTACTCATGTGGTTGATTGGAATGTTGTACAGGTGGAACCAAAAGGAGAAATTATGGTGGAACTGGACTGTATCCTCGGGAGGAGGGAAATTACACTACAGAACTGCACCATTGGACAGGTGAAGGTGCAATGGAAGCACCTTAGTCCTGAAGAGGCCACCTGGGAACTGGAAAGTAATATGCGGGAGGCATACCCGAATCTGTTCCAGGGGACTGCAGAGGATGAAGAATAAGTAACATCGAAGACGATGTTACATTTTAAGGGGGTGTGTATGTCACACACCCCAATTTTGTAAAATAATGTTAATTGTTTTAATTAGATTCCTAATACATTATGTTAAGTTTAATGCTAAGTAGAAACTGATGACTCAACAGAGTCAAAAGAAGTGGAATGTAATTCTGAATATTTTATTTTAATAAATAAAAAGTGGAGACAACAGCTTGGGAGAGCTGTTAATAAGAGTGTTACTGATCAAACTGGTGGAGGAACTAGGTGGAGGGCAAACGAAAAGTGGTAGCATCCTCAAAAACTTCCTATATTACAGGTGGCAACTTCCCTACATTTGGGGTCATGATCCCCCAAGAAAGTGGGATTAGAGCAGGTGGCTCAATTAATGACAACTAACCCCAAAAAAATACCTAGGAAATATTTTAAAAGTACCCAATGAATAGAGCTGAGGCTGCTCAGATATTTCCAGGAGAATAATCATTCAGGTGGAATGCACTTCAAGGAATTCATTGGGGAAAAAAGGGAAAACTGTAAGGAAGGTGTTTTGAGAGAAAAACTGCAGTAACTTGGTCTGATACAGTTTGTTAGCTGAGAGAATTGACTAACAAGTTCAGGATTGGTATTAAGTCTCAAAGACTGGTACTTGATTATTGCTGCACCTAGTTTCAGCCAGGGAGACCAGAGCAAGCTCGGGGGTCCTGAGGAGTCGCTGTTTAAGCGCTCTCTAGGAGTTGGTAGGGAGGAACGGCCTCCCATTGCTGTTGTCGTCCAAGCTCTAAGAACAGGTTCTACTATTTATTAGTTTCTGTTCTATTATCTGTGTATGAATGAATGATGCATTTGCATTTTATAGTGTATAAATTCATAGGATAGAATATCTTAGTTTGTTTAGTAATGAAAATTATGCTTAATGAGAAACAAACCCTACCTGTGTTTTTCCTCATCTGGAGTAATCCAGATCGTACTCCAGCACAGGTAGTGAAATTATTTAAAGAAAGTAGGATGCAAATACAGAATAATAGAATGTTTTCTTTTTATCGTTATCAGAAGAAATATCATATGTACACAGAGTAAAGTTAAATCTGGACTGAGAATGTTAGATTGTTAGAAACGGAAAAAGAAGCTATATTATTTTACCGATAGTAGTAGGTGATTGGTAGGAAAAACAGTTCTTGATACAGTATTCACTTTCAATAATGTTATTATTTATTTTGAAGCTAAAAGAAAAGAATCTATTGATTAAACTAGAGCAGGGTTAGACTAAATAGAATTGTTTTTTCAACTCTACAGTTATTTCTTTCCAGTTTTAGGATAATTAACTACTGAATGTTTAGCAACCAAGCTGTGAATAAGAATAACTAAACTTTGATTTTATTCTACAGAGAAACTAGTTAGTTTCATAATTTACTTACGGCTGTTAATGTGATTAATTTATCTAGATTCTTTATCTAACTAAACTTGAGCAAGTTCTACAGGTAGGAACTTGTTCCTTTATAATTTAAAAACAAATATTGCATTACATTATAAAGAAAATAAAATAGACAGTTTATATTATTCTGTAATGTTATAAATATTAAATTATAGATTATAGAAGGTACCTCTAAAGGTTATTTTGTATAGAAGTATAATATTATAACAATAAAATAATATCTCATTATATAACTATAATAGACAAAGAATAAAAATAATATATAGATAAATTGTAGGAACAATAATACTTGCAAGTAAAATAACATTCAATATCACTATAATAAATAGTAAGTATTTTACACTTAAAAAGAGCTAACTATTAGTTACACAAATGTATTTGCAAGAATATTGAAAATTACATAAATCCTAAAAGTTAAACAATATGAATGACATTTATAACCTTATTAGAACAGAGGGAGTTTAAGTAAGTTCTTATAAAACATTATACAGTTACCCTGAATAATTTTACAGAATATAAATTAAATATAAAAACTTATAGGAATCTAAGTAAAGAACATAGATATGCTCGATTTGCCGAGCGTAAACAATTATATATATAATACAAGTAAAACAAATAAATTTCAGTACTATAATGTAAACCAAAAGATATTTCAAAAAGACACTGTATATACAGCTTTTCATCACAAAGTTAGGGTAAAACCCTGCTAGTAGCAAAATGTACAACAGAGATAACAAACTGGAAGAGCCTAATTCAGTTGTGTACTCACGGCCTCAAACAAAATTCATAGAGTGAGACTTTATAGCCTTTCCATCTTTTACATATTTATTTACATAGTAACTGAACAAAACCAAAATTACAGTCACGGCCTAAGCCGAAAAACTCCGCTTCAAGCAAGGGTTTCATCATCCATTAAAACAGCGAACCAAATAACCAGGTAAACCCAAAAACCGCACGGGTTTTACAGGCCATGGTGACCAACCCATAAATATCCCATAAGGGATTGGACAAGGTATAACTTCCATGGAGAGTCCAAGGCTTACTGTAAGCTAGCAACCATTCTAGTCTTACTCTGTCTACACAGAAGGCCGAACCAACACCTGCAACCAACGAAGAGACGACAGTGTTAAAACTTGTATCCAAAGTAAACATTCATGTATTAAAATAAAACTGAAAAGTTAATGGAAGGGTTATTAGCGCTGTTACCTAAAATTTTACTGTAACACGACCATCAACAAGCAGAAGAGCAACCACCAGCACGAGGAGAATGAAACCCTTCATCTGCTGCAAGAGAGAAGGAGTTTACTATCACCATAAACAACCAACAACGACTGAGTATAGGAGCAGCAAGCACAGCAAGTAAACACGCTCGGGTCGTCACTTTACAGCCAAAAGGAAACTATTCTACAGTGAAACCCTACGCCCCAGCAACTTTGAAACGCAAGACCACTACTCGCAGTGCCAGGCCAAGGAGGGAGAAAACCATTTACAGTCGAAAGATTTGGAATGGAGCTAGCTACGAAGGTAAAACCCTGGAGAAAGTATCACAAACTGAAACCCAAGTAACAGATAGTTTCGTGACAGCACTTCTCTGTTAAGCTTTTGGGGCGAGCTTATAAGGAGAACCAGTGAGCAGGGAGACTACTGACAACAAAGGCAAGTGACAGAGCAGACGAGAGCATGGTAGCAGAGCGGCTGAAGGCCCGAAGACGACGGTGGAATGTCAAGCTAGGGTTTGAAATTGCCCTTATATTCAAACAACGCTTGGCCACAATGTTGCCACGTCCCATGCAAATTATTTGCATGGAGTGGGTACAGTTACATAGTCCCGACGATCCTTGAAAACCAAGAGTATCATTTCCGATTATTGGAAAATCAAAGGTTCCAATATAATCATCATTCCCTTTGTCAACATAGCATGCAAGATACATGGTAAATTAAAAATCATTACTATAAACACTTTTCCATAACAATCATCAAAGTCGTGGGGAATACTATGACCCTTTGCTTTATAAGTCATGGTATTCCTAAAACTTAAGTCGAGTTTAGCCTTATGTACATCATGGCATGGTCTTTTGCATGACCTTTTCTCTATACTATGCAAACATTCTTCATCAAACAATTATAATCATGGTAGTAATAAAGTCTTATAATTTTGTTATAAAGGAAGTTTTAGAATCAATCTATGATAAATATCCTTTGATAACGTTAACCTCATTTGCCTTTGATTATGTAATTATTAAACTATTAAGAATTGCATTTGAGCAAGTTAAGTCTTAAAATTGATAAGGGGCTTGACATTGATTTCCTTATGATATGTGAACCATAACTGAATAATACAATCCTAGCAACTTATATGCAGAAGAATTTAATTCAAGAGCACTATATTAGTCTAATTTGGAAGTAGTATATAATAAGGAAATAATCCCTTTTAAAAACTCCAAGTTTTGAAAGAAGGATTATTAGTATAGAAATCTTTTTAACTTTTGCACTTTACGCTCACATCACAGGTAGTAACCAAAATGTTTTAAGACTTAAAGGGTTATGTTCACATTTTTAAGATAGACTATTTACATAATAATCCTGTTATATTTATTCTACCTGTAAAGGAGGTTAAGATGTGTGCACACGACAATCATGGTAAGTATGAGTAAACATCACAGAGTATGGAACTCAATAAAAATTATAAAATACCACGAGAGGAAAAGAGTAACTGTCGCTAACACAGATAGGACTGAATCTCACATTCCATGATGTCTTTAAAGAGAATAACAATTTAAAAGTTTTACGTCATAAAGCAGTTGAAATTGAAAAGCATTATATTCTTTTACTGAGCTATTAAATTTTGCGACGTATAAATATCTGAATGCTTTTGACAAGCAGCACAGGATCTTCTTACCTGTAAGTCTGTAAGAGTAGGTAAACTTTCTACATTAGCTCAAAGCTAAGTAAGCCCCAGATCACCAAGACAAATCTACCTTGTGGTCACAAAGAAAAACAAGTTATTAAAACTGAAAAAGAATTATTCCTTAAGACAAACATGATCAAGTAGATAATTCAGTTTACAAAATTAGTAAACATATAACTAATTAAAAACAATTAGTTGACTGCGTTAATGAGATTTATTTGTATTTTCAAAATTTTAAATTTTTTGAAAATTTTGGGGTTTTGACAGCGGGTGCCGTTAACCCTTGTGGATCGTGATAAGTGAGTTGATCAACCGTCACGATATTCCCTTCATGAGGGAACATCATGAGACGGAAGACAGTTGATGTGACCGCTCTCATGGCGTACATATAACTTCTTCTGAGGAGAAGGTTATAGTCCAGTTGAGCGTTGACGACCTCTATGTCGATCAGCACTGTCTTCCCGGCTAATGTGATGGGGACATGGGGGAGGATTCCTTAGGCTTTAGTGGGATGGCCATCATAAGCCCGCAGAGTTGTGGAGGATGGTTGTAGAATTAGGGATCCAAGTTTCTACCAAACCAAGGTGGACATAATGCACGTGGATGCCCCCTCATCCACTATGCACCGATGCATGACCAAATTCCGGATAGACACCGGGATTTGGAAGGAGATGGTGGATGGCATGCATGGTTCTCCATTCTCCATGTCGAATGTGATCAACTTGGATTCAGAGGGGTCTATGGCCCCAAGGGTGTCTAGTAATGCTTTCCGTTGCGTTAGGCACGTTTTGAGTACCTCCAGAGCGGACATGGCCGTTGGTGTTTGGGCCAAATCATCCACAATGCTATAGCTTACAGCAAATCTAGTTGTGGCATTGTTGGCCACTCGGCGTATGGGGGGGTGGGGGAAAGCGTGTAACTGAAGAGGTGCATTGACTGACGTGGACGTAGATGCCACTGATGTGTTAGCGGGTTCGATGGTGGTACCGTACTTATTCTGTCTAGTTTGTAAGTTGACCTCTTCAGTCATCATGGTTAGTAGGTGGTGAACACCTATTTCTGCCGTGGGAGGTGCCTCGGAGCGTTGGGATTGGGTTGGGGAGGGGGTGCGGTTGCCACCAATCCTTTGACTAGTAGTGGGTTTTAAAGCACCATGGGGGGAGGTCCTTGTGGTGTCAGATTGGGTTGGGCTTGGTTTGTGGTGTTGGTGGCTTGTTGGGCCTCATTTTGAATGGCCTGCTAAGCACGACCCATGAGGGGACAGTCGAATGTGTAGTGCCCATAGAACTCATAGAGTGTGCACTGTTGGTTTGTGTGCAATGGGGCGTTGCGTCTAGGAGCATTTGGTCGTGGGGGGTTTTGGGCGGGTCGGGTCGCTGTAGAATTGTTGGGAGGGTTTGGTTGTTGACCGCCTCCCTGTGGTTGGTTATTGGTTTATTTCTAGGGCTGATTATTCCTAGCTTGCCCTTGTTGATTGTTGGGGGCAGGTTGGTTGGGATGGTTTTGTTGTGCAAACACTTGTCCCAATGGAGCGAATGGAGCAAGGGCGGGGGCTTGAACTGCCTGCACTGGTAGTGCATAATAAATTTGGGTGGGCTACGGTGCCACAAAAGTGGGTATTTTCCCCAGGTATTGCTATGTTGGCCATGCCAAGGCCTGAGCCTGCTGCGGTGGAGCAGGTTGTGCTTAGGAAGTTGTTGCTCCGGACTGGGACATCATTCTGGCGTAGTCCAGAGTTTGGTTTTGGTAAGCAACACTAGCAGTGTTGCTTGTTTGTGGTGTAATAGCAGGTGGTGTTGGACGGTGTTGTGGCTGTTGGGAGATTGAGCCTATGATGTTGTCTGCAGCATGGGATGCCCCTGGTGCATCCTGGTAGGAGGTACCCGAGTGGGGAGCATCTAGAATGATGGTGTATAGATATCCAGACTAAGCGTAGATCAGGTCAAACTGTATGGATTTCAGTATGGCCTCCTCTTCGAATTGGGGATGTTTGTATGCGACGTCTTTTGCTATGGGCGAGAGAAAGGTCTTGAGGAACCAATCCAAGAATATCCTGTCGTCAAGTTGGATTTTACATAAGCTGCGACGTCACCGCCACTCATGGATGTGGTCGGTTATATGTGTCGCAGTGCTTTGGCGACAGGATAACAGGATCTCCACCCCTTCGTCATATCTGACGGGGAGTTTGAAATACTGTAGGAACATGAAAGCTAAGGAGTTGAAATATGGATATTTGGCCTGCGGTAGCTCAATGTACCATTTGGCCGCGGCACCTGTTAGGGTGCGTTGGAATAGCCTCATCCTGATGGAATCGTCTACGATGCTGTTAGACGAGCCCCATAGATGGAATGTCATAATATGGTTCTGGGGACATTCCCCTACCTTGCCTTCAAACTTGGGGATGTCTGATGGCAACTTAGTTGGCATTGGGGGCCAAAAATCTTGATGGCAAATGGGGTCGTTTGTCAATCGAGCCAAATTAGGCAAGTTAAGATGAGCCATGAAAGGCAGATTTGACCCCAGGTTGATGTGAGACGGGGAAGGGATGGTGGTGGGGTTTGTAGGTGCATAATGTACCTGCATAACTGGGGGTATTGGTTGTGCCATTGTAGATGGGCCAATTCCCCCACTTGTGGTGGGAGGGATAGAGTGGGTGGAGGGGACATCGCCCCCATGTATGACAGTAGGGGCAATGTAAGTGGATGGTCCACTGCCCCCCTGTGTGGCAGGAGGGGTAGTGTGTGTGGAAGGGCCACTGCCCCCATGTGTTGCAAGTGGGCCAGCTTGGCTGGTCACTATGGGTGGTGGCAGCTGACTAATGACAGTTTGCATGACTATGCTTGGGCCACCTACAGGGTTGTTGGTGATAGGTTGTGGTGTGGATAGGGGTCCACTTGCTATGGTTATGCTAGAAAATGGATCCGGATTTGCATCAATCGTGGGGCTTGATGGTGCAGTATGGAGGTCTGGTTCAGATTGGTATGGGTCTGAATCTGAATCAAAGGATGTGTGGCCTTCTGATGGTGTGGGAGATCACTAAGAATGGTGTCGGTTTAATGTCCCGAATGGTGGTGGTTTGCCTCTTAGGCGTGAGGAAGAGCATAGGGGATCAATTGTATTAGATGTTTATCAAACTGATAGGAATGATGTTTGGGCCCCAGTTTCAATGGATTCCTATTGGATGTAGGTGGTCACTCAGCCACCAAGACTGCCAAAAGACAGTGCTTGGCTTTTTCCTCATGGGCATTTCTACTCAATCGGTGGGGGTCGTTTCCTGTTTCACTTGGCAATTCCTCTCAGTGGCCAGCTACTTTGGGGTTCCCGTGGTACTCCTCACAATGAGTTTTTGGGTTGAGCCCAAGTACTTCCCACGGTTGAAGCAGTCAGGGACTTATGTCCTCAAAGACTTCAGATTTGTTTGAACTTGGTGTAAATTGATAAATTTTAAGGCTCTCTCAGCATCATGAACTGAGTTGGGTTGATTACTTGGTATGGTGTATTTGTTTTTCTGTCTTTCTGGTATCAGGTGGCTGCAAATGGTTTATGAATTCATCATATTGTAGAAGATTTCATATCATTGTTGTGCATGCAGCAAATAATCAGAAATTTGTAGACAGATACATTTTTAACCCTGAATGTGACAGCCTAACTAGGTGACTACCTTACACCTATATTCCTCTTAGACCAAGAAAAGGTGTTGGGCTCTCAACACAATGGGACTAAGCCCATCCGTAGATCCACAGGTCACCTCCTGGATGCAAGGTTGGTCAACAGGGAGGACGCTTAGCACCGTGAGAAGCCCTCCTTCTCTACCCCCTCTACCTTCCAGGTCATCCGTTTTTAATGGTTTAGAACAATATTCAATGAAGGGCCTAGGACTATACGAGCTATGCCCTTCGTCGTATCCTAGAATACTGCGAAGGGTGATAACTGGGTAGAGGAGGAAGGGTAAGCAAGACAATTAGTTTTATGTTAATTTTAGTTAAGCTACATTCATTAATTAAGCCATTAAAATTTATTTTGAATTTACACTTTGTTTGTTAATGCAATTACAGTAAACTGAAATAGAAACAGAAATTGAACTACTGTGTTGGATAGAGGCGGCTGAGCTGCACTGACAATCCCTATTAAACTGAAAATTAAGTACTGATTGACAAACCACATGTTTTGGGTCAATTTCAGCGTGGGGGTCGCGGATTTTTTCCAGAAATGGGCAAGGGGGTTGCACATATTTCACAGACAGAAGCGATCTGCCTGTCTGAGTGAAGTCTCACCTTTCGGGGGGAAAAGGGTGACCTGGTCGTGCCTGTGAGGCCTAAAAGAGTGACCTCATCCCCTATTCAGGCCTAATAAGTGCGACCTACCCCAGATTTGGGGTTTTTTTGATCCTGAGTCAGATCCGGCCGACAGTAACTTGTACTGTGGCCAAACTAACTCGGATTTGCCTTGTAGAGGCTTCAAAAACAATAAAAATTGGAAATAAACTAGATCTAAGCTAGATTTGACAAGAAATTTCTAAAACTAGGGCATAAACTGAAAACTTGAAATTTGAAAAAACTGAACCAGGGATCCTGTGGGATCGACCTGGTATGGTCACCAGTTTTGTAGCAGGGATTTCTCCTTGCTACAGGGGCAGGAATGGCTCCCTTCTGTCTATAGGACAGAAGGGTAGGTTCCCGCATGTGGAAAATGCAGAAAGAAAATAGAATGGACAGAAAGCAAAGAACAAGAAAGAAAATGGCTGTGAGCCCCTCTGCAAACAAGGTTAGGGCTTCGCCTTGGCTACCTGCAAACAACTACTAAGCAAAAATAAACCTTCAAAACATGTTAAAGAACAAACTTGCAAACAAATAGTGGTCAGAAACAACTAAACTAACAAAGCAAATACATAAACAAAATGATGCTATACCTCTCCTTTGGTGAAATGGGCCACCATGCCTTGGCTGGAAGCACCTCCTTATCTCACTCAGCAATGGAGGAGCTATGGCTCAATGAGGGAGATGAGTGGAAGAGAGGGGGATGTGGGTGTCTTGAGAGGCAAGGAGGTCTCAAGGCATCCACAAGCAGCATAACAAGAGAGGTGTTGTTTGAGAGTGACCCCCCACCCTCCTTTTATAGCTTTTTTTGGGGTTTTAGGGTTTTAAGCCCTTGGTCCGAGCTTTAGCCCCTTTTTTGGGCTTTTATCCCCTTTCACCCTAACTTTAGCTCCTTTTAGGGTTTTAGGCTCCTTTGAGGGGTTTTAGCCCATTTTTGGAGGCTTTAGCACTTAGGAGAGTTGTTTAGGCTCCTTTTTGGGGTTTTTAAGGCCTTTTCTTCATTCTTAAGCCTTTTTGAGGGTATGGGGGTCTAATGGGGTGTTACGAAGGTCATGTATGGGTGTCCTTGGGTGGTGTAGGCCATATAGAGCTAAGTGAGGGATTTTTTGGGTTAACAACATCAGCACTCCCTCTTAACTAGGAATGCATTCTCTCTCTACATAGTTTTCAATACATTTGATTAGGCCTTCATCGCATTGTCATCATCACAGAGTCATAGAGTCTTCATCATAGTTGTTGCCATCATCTTCTAATAATTTGATCATCGTACCATACTATCTTTCATTACAAGTTTCTATAGTGCCAACCCTTTTTCATGCTAGATGTAGGTCTTCAAATCATCAAGTAGGTATAGCTCAGGACTTATTGCCTTGCAAAACCTGAAGGATATCCCAGGAATGATTATATGCCTTTGAAAAACCTAAAGGAGCATACCAGGACTGATTATATGCCTCTGCAAAACCTGAAGGATCTCCCCGAACTGATTATATACCTCTGCAAAACCTGAAGGAGCATCCCAGGACTGATTATATGCCTCTGCAAAACCTGAAGGATCTCCCCGAACTGATTATATACCTCTGCAAAACCTGAAGGAGCATCCCAGGACTGATTATATGCCTCTGCAAAACCTACAGGATCTCCCAGGAATGATTATATGCCATTGCAAAACTTGTGTACCCTACTGTTACCTCATTATCTTCAGATCATCTCATCGTCACACGAAGCACAACCCAGATGGACGTAACACAACACTTACATCCATCATCATGGGAGAACCAATATACCACCATCCAAGAAAGACTCAACAATTACATCAACGACCATGGGAGGACTAACCAACCACTATGTCGAAAAAGCTTCAGCAATTGCATCAACGACCATGGGAGGACTATCTTACCACCATGTCGGAAAAGCGTGCCAATTACATCAGTGACCATGGGAGGAATAACCTACCACCATGTCGGAAAATGCTATGTGCATCTGCGTCTTCCAGACTCATCATTTCCCCTTGGAAGGAACCTCGATCTAAAGTACACCAAGCTTTTCTCTGAAGTATTCAAACTTCACTCTGGCTAGCGGCTTGGTCAATACATCGACTATCTGCTCGTCCGTCGCAACATACTGGAGCTTCAGTGCTCCTCTTTGCACCATATCCCTGATATAGTGATACTTGATCTTGACATGCTTCGACTTGTCATGGAACACTGGGTTCTCAGACAACTTCACACAACTATGGTTGTCACAATATATATATGTAGCATCGAACTGGAGATCAAACAAATCATACAGTAGCTTCCTTAGCCATACTACCTCACAACTAGCTGAACAAACTCTGACATACTTTGCTTCAGCTGTACTTAGTGCCACGCAGGACTGCTTCCTGCTAAACCAAGAGATCACACCTAACCCCATACTGAAGCAACACCCCAAAGTGCTCTTCTTATCAATGGCACTGCCTGCCCAATCGGAATCCACATAACCCTCCAGGTTAATCCTATGATTCGCATCATACTTGAGCCCATAATCAACTGTATCCTTCAGGTACCTTAGAATATGCTTTGCGACAATCAGGTGAACATGTCTCAGATCCGCCAGGAACTGGCCCAATGTGTTCACAGCAAGGCATATGTCTGGTATCATGTTCATCATTTACATCATTGATCCAATCATTTGACAGTATATTGTGGCATCAATCGACTCTAATGAATCACCACTCAATAGATTTAGGTTCGATGCCATAGGTGTGGCCATTACCTTGTAATCCATCATCCTTAACCTCTTCAGGATCTCTACTATATACTTCCCTTGACTAAGGAAGACTCCATCTATACTCTGCCACACCTGTATGCCTAAGAAGTATTGCATCATCCCTAGGTCTTTCATCTCTAAGTCTGTAGCAAGTATCCTCCTTGCATATTTAATGAGTTTCTCTTCGCCTGTCAGTAACAGGTCATTGACATATAACAGGAGCATCACTGGTCTTCCGCCTTTTACCTTGAAGTAAAGGTTGGAATCCACTCTACTCTTAGTAAAGCCTAGGGCCATCAGTATGTCGAACTTGAGGATTTTCTGCAGTCACTCCCTGTGAAGCGGAGCATCATTCTCCCTCTGCCTTTTGTACTCTATGTATTGAAACATTGTGTACTGGAATGACAAGTAGCTTTCTTTGCTACTAATATTCTATGTATCCATCTAGGGTCACTGGATACCAAGATCCTCTATCTTGAACTTTGTTGAAAAGTTCTTCTCGCACCCATCTGTGAGCTTGTCATCCTCTATAGGCTTTCGTCTTCAACCTTGTAGCAAAGGTTAAGATCTTCATCACACTAGGTGATCTCCAAGTTCCTCATGTAACTGTATGTGTTGTACAAGGTCTTCTTTAATTTGCACACATGATTCTATCTATCATGTGTCTCAACTCCCAGTGGCTGCTCTACATACACTTCCTCCTCAACTAAATCATTCAATAATGTTGTCTTGATTTCAGTTGGTGTATCTCCCATCACATACCTGCATGTATAATGAAGTGTACCTCGTCATTGGTGCAAATGTCTCTTCATAGTCTGTGCCTTCTTTCTGTGAGAATCCTCGTGCTACGAATCTTTCCTTATATCCCATGATGCTGCCATCTACTGCATGCTAGATCTATATGGAAGACACTATAGACTTCCCTTCAGGTCTCGACACCACATCCTAGACATAATTCCTCTTGATCAACTGGTACTCTTTGATCATAGTCTCCTTTCCTTTCTTCTTAGCTACTTCTTCATAGCTGGAAGGCTCTGCATCAATGATGTCGCTCAACAGTGTCACATAACTAGAGTGTGTTCGAGGTCTCTTTCTTTCTTTGGAAGTCTCGTCATACTATTCTTCATCTTGGACTATTTCTCGTGCCCAAGGTGGTCTTCATCTCTTAAGGTGGATCTACCATTCTCTTTATATTCTTCTGAAGCTCTTTCTTTCACCATGGTTTCTCTAACCCAGAAAGCTTCAGGTTCCTCTTATGAATTGTCATTACTTGTTCTTCAGAATGATATACAAGTCAAGTCAGTTGCATGATTATAAAGATCTAATAATTTCCAAAACATATTAATAGTGACAAATATATGTCACATAGCCATGCAACTATTTTGGCCAATGCTACAACATTCATTCCTATTCCGTACACATACAATAACTTCTAGATTCTTTCTACCCCAATGTTATTAAGAGTGTGTATTCCTAATATGCCATCAAAGAGTTTTCATTCTATATAAGTAGCAATGGGATGTTGTACAACATCATTGACTTCTTACCCATCATGTGCAATTCAGTAGTATATATGCAAATACTCAAACATGTATAACACATCAAACAAATGCACAACCAAACAATATCATGAAATGACAATTTAATACTTATCTTTATTTGTTTGGTGGGTAGACTCATTCTTAAGCCTCCAGCTTCATCATTTCTTATCCAAATGCTAGGTTGGATAAGTTCTTCATGAGTTGATTCCTTCATATTCCTCATCGCTTGAGGGATCTTCTTTGAATCGTGAGAGCTTGATCTTTAGTTGCTCCCATCTTCTCTTCTCTTCTTGTGTGCACTCTTACTCGAGTCTACTAAAGGTAATCAACTTCCTTATGGCACACATTCCTTGAGTGAATGAACTCCATGACCTTGGGAGGCCATTCAAGGAGGTTATAACAATCTCTTCTTCTTCTTTGATTGCTTTGTCATAGCATCGAACACTTCCTTTTGGTGTCTTCAAGGATGACACATGAGGGATGAGATGATCTCTAATAGAATTTGCAATGATTCTCTTAGCTCTAGATTTTGCCTCATGTCCCTCAGGCTCTTAAACTTCCTTACTGATATACTGATCCAAGTAATCTTCTTTAATGATCAGGGAGGTCTGATTTGAGGTGTCTGACCTGGTTTTGGAGCTGGCTGATCTATGGTTTGTTAGAGAGACCCTAATTTCCAAACTTGTAATTTCAAACTTCTGATTGGATAGAAATATGTGCCTCTTCAAGGCGAGCTGTCCAATGTACTCCTTTTATGAAAACAATGGTGGGAAGCTCCTGGAATAGTAAGCCCTAGTTTTCCAATTTCTTCTGCATAAATGTCTGAAATCGATTCTGCTGCATCTTTCATATCATTACGGTCTGAAAATTATCACTGAGATAGCCTGATATGTCTTCTTTCCAACCCCATAGGTTAGAGCAGAAATGGATTCTCCAAGTGGTACTTATGCTGAGTTTCCCAAGGTGACTGTTTAGCATAGCGAACTTGTACAGACTGCCACATGTCACTATTTCACATTTTGGGCCTGAAAAATGTACCACAGAAACTATATTCCATGCTCTAACTGAAACATCTTGAGAAATTTCATTTGGACCTTCCTAGCCTAGATATAACAAATCTCCCCAGGTCACTTGTTTATGACTGTATTCTGGAGGAGGCTAGAACCTTGATTTGGAGGAACCATATCTCCTGAAGTATAGCGAATATGAGGTTGAAATTTTTTCACAAGGTACAACAAGAATTTATCTTCAGCCTGTAAAAGTTTCAGCTTTTGAGCCTTCTCCAATCTCGCGTTATAGCGAATGTTCTAGAATGACTAAATTTAGTCTTCTAGGGTTTTCAAGCATGAAACCCTAATTTCCATTAGTTGCCATTGTAGTTGTATTTCGGCTGTACAGTGAAAATTCTTTGATTCATAAAATGCTACCACCAACAAATGCACCCTAGTGAGGTGAGTTAACCTAGCCCTCCTTGCTTGATTATCTATGGAGAGAACATTTTCAACTAGGAAACCCTAGTTCTCGTAGCTACACAGTGCCTTCTTTCAGAGAGGCTCTGATACCATGTTAGTTTTTCTTAATATCTGATTAGATTATCTAGGATCTTTATCTGAAAGAATAACAAGTACAACAAAATGCATAAGATATAAAATATAGACAAGACACAAAGATTTTCATCGGGGAAACCATAAAGGAGAAAAACCCACAAACTTCTTCAGAATAAGTAGATGATCAAAAGTAGTTATAAGAAATGTTCAGCAACTATCTTTCTCTCCTCCTTTGATCATCTCTCTCTCTCATGCACCT
>LPNX010286439.1:0-11248 GCA_001517045.1 Pseudotsuga menziesii | reverse complement strand
GGTGAATATGAAAATTTACTGAATAAATTGCTAAACGACGAAGTAAACTTGGATAGGACAGAATTCCGAGGAGACCAGAGAGGGCTGATTTGGTTTAAAAGAAGAATATACATGCCTAATGTTGTAGAATTAAAAGTGTTTGTTCTAAATGAAATGCACAGACCTCCTTATGCAGGGCACCCCAGTTACCAGAAGATGATAACATCCCTTATGAAGCAATTCTTTTATCCTAAATTAAAGACGTATTTAATTGATTATCTGTCTAAATGTTTAGAATGTCAGCAGGTGAAAGTTGAGCATCAGCACCCAGCAGGTTTGTTACAACTTTTTCCAATTCTTGAATGGAAATGGGAGGTAATATCTTTGGATTTTATCACAGGTTTTCCTTTGAGTTAGAAACAAAATGATTCAATTATGGTTGTAGTAGACAAGTGAAGCAAGTATGCTCATTTTATTCCTATGAAGTCCACTTACAAGGATGTCAATGTTGCAGAAATATTCCTGAAGGATATATTTCGACTACATGGAGTAGCAAAGATGGCAATTTCTGACCAGAATGTCAATTTCACATCAAACTTTGGAAATCATTGTTTGCCGTGGTTGGAAACCAAGGTAAATTTCAGCACTATCTATCACCCTGAAATAGATGGGAAAACAGAATGGACCCCAAGTCATTGAAGACATGGTGAGGATGTATGTCATGGAAAGGCCCACTAAGTGAGAAGAATATTTGCATCTAGTAGAGTTTGCATATAATAATGGCTATCAAGCCTCAACCAAGATGATCCCATTTGAGATCATGTATGGGAGAAAGTGTACTACCGTGGTTAGTTGGGATAATCCTGTCAATAGTTTGATGGTAGGACTTGAAATGTTGCAAGACATGGAAAAGACAATTTGAGAAGTTTAGAATAATTTGAAGGTGGAATAGGATCGCCAAAAGAGTTATGCTGACTTGAAAAGGAAGCATAAAGAATTTTTGGTCAGAGATCATGTTTACCNGACATGGAAAAGACAATTTGAGAAGTTTAGAATAATTTGAAGGTGGAATAGGATCGCCAAAAGAGTTATGCTGACTTGAAAAGGAAGCATAAAGAATTTTTGGTCAGATATCATGTTTACCTCCGAGTTGAGCCCAAAAATAGCTCCCTAAGATTGGGAAGTTGTACCAAATTAGCACCACGGTTATGTGGACCCTTTCAAATCTTGGAAAGGATTGGACCCTGGCATATAAAATTGCTCTCTCGTCACACTTTAGGATTCATAATGTTTTTCATATTTCATTATTTAAGAAATATATACATGATTCCACTCATATCAATGGTTGGAATGTGGTGCAGGTGGAACCAAAAGAAGAATTTCAAATGGAGCCTCTATGCATTGTAGACAAGAAAGAAACACTACCTCGAAATCAGGTTGTCGATTGGGTTAAGGTGCAATGAAAACACTTTAGCATAGAGGAGGCGACTTGGGAACTAGAGGAAGATATGCAAAATAAGTACCTAGGTCTATTTCCAAAAGCTATGGAGGAAGACTAAGAACACTGGGATAGTGTTGCATTACGGTCCTATGGATGTAATATCCCCTTATTCATAAACATTATTTGTAATGTTAAATTCTAGACTGAACATTTTGAAACATTATCTATAATGATAAATTCTAGATTGTATGTTTTTATGGGTTTGGTTGACTGTGGTGACTGCCAAAATGGTCCATGGAGGACAGTAAATTATAGACTTTTTGTTTTGGATGAGTTTGGATGGCTGTGGTGTATTTCCAAATAGTCCCTAGAGGAAAGTTGTAATTGCTACATTTTTCCTTTGATGAAAAACTGAATGAAAAGGACAAGCCACATTGAAGAGGAGACTATGCATGCAAGAATGGGAGACATCGAGCAGTAAACCTCAGGGAAGTAAACCAAGAACCGAAACACCTTAATGGCGTCGGACATACCCTGAAGAGGACGACGCAATGGATGGTGGGGATTCAATGGTGAATGAACCGTAGCTGCGGGAACTAGGGTACAGTGGTTTATGGGGATTTAATGGTGAATGGACCATAGCTGTAAAATAAGATCGGACAACCCTAGAGAATGAGGGAACGTAGTGGTTGATGGGGATTCCTTAGGGAATGGACCATAGCAGCAAAGTAAGACCTAGGAAACCAAACTATAAAATAGCATATGTTATGAGGCAAGACGCTACAGAGTATGATGGGGAAAGAATGAACTCTTGCTGTGTGAGCACTCTAACTAAGTGTTAGGAAAGAGTTGAGAGAAATACTTGTTGTGTGAGCACTCTGAGTAAGTGTTAGGAAATGGATTTATGCTTGGAAGTACTGAACTGAGGGTTTAATTGTCTCCGCTCTTAGCATGCATAGTCTAGTTCGGGGGTGATTGAGGACAAAGANGTAAGTGTTAGGAAATGGATTTATGCTTGGAAGTACTGAACTGAGGGTTTAATTGTCTCCGCTCTTAGCATGCATAGTCTAGTTCGGGGGTGATTGAGGAAAAAGAATATTCGTTCCAATCTATGGTTGGGTGGAATGTGGTTGTCCCCCTTTCATTCTAGTTCACCTTAAAACAGGTTCCATCAATGTTTTTTTTTCCCGCAAATCTATTGAACTCAAGGTATGTTTGTAAATTCATAAATATGTGTTTCAATGTCAAAAATGGTAAATAGTATCTCTACAATTATTGATGGGAATGATTCTTATGAACGGGTGTACTCATACATTGTTTTCATGTATGTGCCTTGCATTTGGTAAAATGGTAACTAAGGTGGTGTATTATTGTTTGTACAGAGTTACCTGTACACTATGTGAAATTCTTGTGATTGATGAACTTAGAGCATGTCTGTGTGTGTATGAATGTATGTTTCAATGTTGTATAAATGATAAAGAAAAATTTAAGTTTGTTGATGAAAACGCTTCCCATGATCTGGTGAATGCTCATAGGATTATGTATGCATTGCTTATGTGGTGCACTAGTGGTATGTTACCTTGCTCTTTTAAATTAAGTTATGACTGCAATGACTCCCTAGTAGAGTAATGCACTTACTTCGTTTGATGTTTTGGCCTTATCATTCTTCAAAGTGAATTACTCATGTTCTGATAGGAATGGTTATGAATACACTATGTAATTCCTTCACTATGTTTTAATCCATGGTAACTTGTATGATGATTTAGTTTCCTGGAAAGGGTTACTCCTGCTTGGTTGAAGGTTGTGACTATATTTAGATACAAGGCTTCTGAGGTTATCGAATCCATGCCTTATTAAAAAAGTATGATATTTTTCCCTTGCTCACATGACCTTTCTGGCTGCTGTAAATGTTGCTCTGTGATTAGCTACTTAGATGCATTTTTTTTTTTGACAATAACCAGTGGTAAGGTGTTGATGTATTTGTAACTTCGGAATGTATTCACTTATATTGTACCCCGATGTTCCTATCGGGAGAATCATTTATATTTTACCCCGATGTTCCTATCAGGAGAGTCATTAATATAATAAAGTCATGCAAAGTCATTGAGGTTAACCCTTCATTGTAATTCGGGGAAATAGTCCCCACAATTGAGTTGAGGTTAAACCTCCTTGATTATTAGGGGGGGAAAGTCCCCACATTTGTGGGGCACTGGCATTATTAGACTCTCCTAGAGNTCGGGGAAATAGTCCCCACAATTGAGTTGAGGTTAAACCTCCTTGATTATTAGGGGGGGAAAGTCCCCACATTTGTGGGGCACTGGCATTATTAGACTCTCCTAGATATGTCAGCCCTCGTAAGTAATTTTCAAGTCAGAAAATAGTATAAATAGAGAGTGAGACTCTCTATTTGTCACACACACTCACTCAACTGGGGCGCATGAGTGAGAGAGGAAGTGCTGGCACAAGTGAGAGAGATCAGCTATCGAAGATCATCTTTATGTTTTTGGGTTTTACTTTTGGTATCGGTGCTCATTCTATCTCTGAGGAAGTTGTTGGGTTCTATCCTTTAAGGTTTCCCCGAGGAAAACTCTTTGTGTCTCTTGTCTCTTGTGATTATTGTTGTGCATGTTATTCTCTCATATAAGATCCTAAGATCGTATTGCTTAAATGATAAAAATATAACATGGTATCAGAGCTAACCTGAGAAAAAGACACTATGCAGCTACAAAATCTAGGGCTTCTTAATTTTTGGGTCTCTCTCCACAGATCATCAACAAAAGGAGGCTAGGCTAACTCTCCATTGAAGGGCACATCTTTCTGTTGAAGGAGAATTTGATTCTGGGCATTTTTAGTTTTTGTTGTGGGAAATTAGGGATTTTTACAAAAGAGGAATTTTTGATTGAGCCCAACATGGGATTTAGCTTCTCATCAAAATCAAAGTTTAGAGACCAAGTTTGAAGTTTTTGGTTGAGTAAGACTTTGGGAAAGTCAAACCCTAATTTGACCTTGGGACAGAAAAAACCCTAAAATACTAAAAATGGTAGTTTTGGTACATTCACTATATCATGAGATTGAAGAAGGATTATGTGCCAAATTGTCACAAGACAAACATAAAATCCTGATGTACCCTATGTAATAATTTCAGCCTCAAATTCGCTATATTACGGGAGATATGATTCCTCCAAATCAGGGTTCCAACCTCTTCCAGGATTCATTCCTAAATAGGACACCTAGGGAGAATTGCTATATCTCAGGATACAAAGGTCCAAATGAAATTTATCAATATGTTCCAGATAGGGTATGGACTTTAATTTCTTTGGTAAAATTTTCATACCTCAAAGGTGAAACAGTGGCACGTGGAAGTCTATACAAGTTCGCTATACTGAACAACCCTGAAATATGTCACCATTGGAAAACTCTCATAATTCCCAATTGGTGAAACCAATTCTAGTAAGACCTGTGGTTTTGAAATGCGAACAGATGAGGTTACCTCAATATGAAATTTTAGACACATAGGAGTATTACTTTCATAGATACTGCATAAACAATATCAGGCATTTCTGTAGATGAAATTGAAAAACTAGGGCTTCCTGTTTCGAGAGATTCCTTGCACTATTTTCAGAAAAGGAGTACATTGGACAGCTAGCCTTGAAGAGGCCCATAATTCTATCCAATCAGATCTGAAATATTCCAATTTTTGAAAATTATGGTTTCTCTGACAAACCCTAGATCAGCCAAATATGGAACCAAGACGAACACCTCAAATCAGTAAGATCTAATCTTTTGCTATTTACATATGAGATTCTCATTTCAAAATGACCTATCACACCAGCTTGATGACAATATTTGTGAAGCTGAAAACTTTCGAGCATGGAAGTACAATTTTTCACTGGTTCTTGAAGAAAATGAATTGGACACCTACATAAGTGGATAGGTTCCGATTCCAGACAGAGATGAGGGTAAAGCCTTACACAAGAAGAACTTGGTCAAGGCTAAGAATATCATTGCTGATTCAATCAAGGATCACCTTCTACCACAAGTGTCTTCCATAAAGACACCTAAAAATATGTTTGAATCCTTAACCAAGATATTTTGGGAAGAACATAAATCAGAAGATGACTTTGAGAAATCGGTTGAAGAATGTAAAGATCCAGAATGCAGAGACCATACAGTCACACTTTACAAGGGTCTCTCAAATCAAAGAACAACTTGAAGCGACGGATGAAGAAGTAGAGAATACAAAAATTGTGATAACCACCTTGAATGGCCTCCAAGGATCATGGGTTTCATTCATTCGAGGAATGTGTTCCAGAAGGAAGTGAATACTTTTAGCAAACTCTGGGAAGAGTGCACACAAGAAGAAGCTCGACTCATAATAAAAAAAATAAAAGATGGGAGCAACTGAAGATCTAAGGAAGATCCCTCAAGTGATGAGCAATATGAAGGACTCAATTCTTGAAGAACCTCTTATACATATTAGCACTTGGATAAGAAATGATGTTGTTATAAATGAAGAAGATGATGAAGCTGAAGGATCAAGGAGTCTACCCACAAAACAAATAAAGATAAGTATTCAATTGTCATTTAATGATATTAATTTGTTATGCATTTGTTTATATTCAGTTGATGTGTTATGCCTGATAGAATGTTTGCATTAATGACAATATACTACTAATATGCATGTGATGGGTAAGTAGCCCATGGTGCTATACAAATCTCCATTGCTACTTATCTAGAATAAAACCTCTTTGTTGACATATTGGATTAGTGCACAATCTCAATGATGTCTTGGTAGAGATGGAAGGCATCTAGAAAGTTTCCATGAGATATGGATGAATGTTGTATTGGCTAAAATAGTTTCATGATTATATTTTTATGCATACGAATTTTCCACTATGAATATGCCTTATGAAATGTTTCTAACCATACAACTAATGCATTTGAATTGTAGGAAAGATCACATACAATTGCCTACAAGAAAAGAAGGACGAGACTTGTTCACTTGTTCCGAAGAACAAGTGACAACAGTTCGAGAAATAATACAAGATGAAGCATAATATGACGATACTTTCAAAGAAAGAAAGAGTTCTTGGTCACATTGCAGTTATGTGACATTGTTGAGTGACATCATTAATGCAGAACCTTCCATCTATGAAGAAGTAGCCAAGAAGAAAGGGAAAGAGAATACCAGTTCAAGAAGAGTGATGTCTAGTATGCGGTATCGAAGAACTGAAGGGAAGTCTGTAGTATCTTCCATATGGATCTACAATATCCAACATGTAGTAGATGGAAACATCATGGGATACAAGGCAGGATTCGTAGCACGAGGCTTCTCACAGAAAGAAGTCATAGNTATCTTCCATATGGATCTACAATATCCAACATGTAGTAGATGGAAACATCATGGGATACAAGGCAGGATTCGTAGCACGAGGCTTCTCACAGAAAGAAGGCATAGACTACGAAGAGACATTTGCAGCTAGTGGGAGTCGAGGCACATGATATGAAGACTCATGTGTGCAAATTAAAGAAGGCCTTGTACGAGCTCAGAAGACACCCATGGGATAACACATACATAAGGAGATTGAAGATCACTTAGAGTGATGAATATATTAACCTTTGCTACAGGGTTGAAGATGAAATCNAGCTCAGAAGACACCCATGGGATAACACATACATAAGGAGATTGAAGATCACTTAGAGTGATGAATATATTAACCTTTGCTACAGGGTTGAAGATGAAAGCCTATAGAGGATGACAAGCTTAGAGATGGGTGGGAGAAGAAATTTTGAAAAGGTTCAGAATATTGGTATCTAGTGACCCTAGATGGATACATAGAATATTAGTAGCAGAGGAAGCTACTTATCACTCCAGTACAGAATGTTTCAATACATAGAGTATGAAAGGCACAGGGAGAATAATGCTTCTCTTCAGAGAGAGTGACTATAGAATATCTTGAGGTTCGACATGGTACGATAGGATGGACAGATTACTGATGACTCTAGGATTTACTAAGAGTAAATTAGATTCTAACCTTTACTTCAAGGTTGAAGATGGAATACCAGTGATGCTCCTATTATATGTCGATGACTTGTTCCTAACAAAAAAGAGGAACTCATTAAATTTCCAAGAAGGAGACTTGCTGCCGAGTTTGAGATGAAGGAGATGGGGATGATGCACTACTTTCTAGGCATGGAGGTGTGGTAGAATGTGGATGGAATATATCTGGGACAAGGGAAGTATGCAGTAGAGATTCTGAAGAGGTTCCAGATGATGGAATGCAATCCCATGACCACACCTATGGCACTCAACCTGAAGCTATTGATTGATTCTTCATTAGAGATGGTTGATGCTATGCTGTATCATCATATGATTGGTTCATTGATGTACCTGGTGAATACAAGAATAGATATTTGCTTTGATATGAACACATTGAGCTACTTCCTGACAGATCCGAGACATCTTCACCTGATTGCTGCAAAGCATATTCTGAGGTATCTAAAGGGTACAACTGACTACGGGATCAAGTATCAAGCAAATCAAAAGACTAACCTGGAGGGTTATGTGGATTCAAGTTGGGAAGGTAGTGCCATTGATAGGAAGAGCACTTCGGTGTGTTGCTTCACTATGAGATCAGCTATGATCTCTTGGTTAGTAGGAAGGAGTCCTGTATGGAACTAAGAACAGCCAAGAGAGGAGCAGTGAAGCTCCAGTATGTGATCTAGATAGATATCTATCGAAAGAGGGAGTCCTAGAATAAATAGTGAGACATGTTTCTTGAGCATAAATCCTGGTGAAGCTCATAGGTTTCTCAAACGTAATCATCCCTGTAGGTTTTCCTTGGATGTGATCGTACCTGGCGAAGCTCACAGGTTATCCTTGGATGTAATCAGCCCTGATGTGATTCTATGCTAGAAATGACCAGAGAGAAGTTTGAGTACTTCAAGGAGAAGCTTCACATTATCCATATCGAGGTTCCTTCCAAGATTAATTGATGAGTCTGTGTTGTGATTCTATGCTAGAAATGACCAGAGAGAAGTTTGAGTACTTCAAGGAGAAGCTTCACATTATCCATATCGAGGTTCCTTCCAAGAGTAATTGATGAGTCTGTGTTCCCTTATGACATGGTGGTAGGATTGGTTCCTCCCATGGTCAAATATAAGTGTTGTGCCCTTTTGACATGGTGGCATGATTGGTTCCTCCCATGGTCAGATATAAGTGTTGTGCCCTTCTGATATGGTGGTAATATTGGTTCCTCCCATGGTTAGATGTAAGTGTTGTGCCCTTCTAACATGGTAGCAGGATTGGTTCCTCCCATGGTCAGATGTAAGTGATGAGCCTTTCCCTGGATGATAGTAGGTGTGTCCTATCATGCCATAGGATGTAAGTGCAGAGCCTTTCCTTGGATGATAGTAGGTGTGTCCTATAATGCCAGCGGATGTAAGTGCAGATCCTTTCTCTGGTTGGTAGTAGGTGTGTCGTACCATTCCAGTAGATGTAAGTGTTGGGGCCTTTCTTTATATGGTAGTAGGTGTGTCCTACCATTCCAGTAGATGCAAGTGCTAGGGGATTTCCATGGATTGTAGTAGGTGTTTCCTACCATGCCAGTGGATGTAAGTGCTAGAGCCTTTTCATAGATGGTAGTAGGTGTGTCCTACCATGATAGTGAATGTAAGTGTCAATCCTTTTCGACATGGTTCTTGGATGTGTTTCTCCCATGGTCGGATGTGAGTGCTGGGCCTTTCTGACATGGTGGTGGATGTGTTCCTAGCATGGTCAGATGTGAGTGTTGGGTGTGCCTTTCTGACATGGTGGTGGATGTGTTCCTCCCATGGTTAGATGTAAGTGTTGGGCAGGCCTTTCTTACTGGGTCAAATATAAGTGCTGAAGAAGATGAATACCTACATGGAGGCTAGGCCTACAACTGACATGAAAAAGGGATGGTTCTGTAGAACTTCCTATGATGAGAAGAATTGAGAGATAGCACCATTTGACCAATATAGCAGAAGAAATGATGATGATGATGATCTAGTGATGATCCAGATTTGATGATGATCCAGTGATGCTCCAGCTTTGATGATGATACAGTGATAAAGAATTGTACTAATGAATTCGGTCAAGAGAATACCTTCCTAGTTAAGAGGGAGTGTTGATGTACTTGTAACTTCAGAATGTATTCACTTATATTTTACCCCGATGTTCCTATTGGGAGAGTCATTTATATTGTATCCCGATGTTTCTATTGAGAGATTCGTTACTATAAAAAATTCATGCAAAGTCATTGAGGTTAACCCTCCATTTTAAGTCGAGGCAATAGGCCCCACAATTGAGTTGAGGTTAACCCTCCTTTTTGATCGGGGGGGGGGGGATTCCCCGCATTTGTGGGGAAATAGGGTTATTAGACTATCCTAGAGATGTCGGCCTTGGTAAGTAATTGTCAAGTCAGAAACTAGTATAAATAGAGAGTGAGACTCTCTATTTATCACACACACTCACTCAACTGTGGCACATGAGTGAGAGAGGAAGTGCTAGCACAAGTGATAGAGATCAATTGTTGGAGATCATCTTTATGTTTTATGGTTTTAATTTTTCTACTGTTGCTCATTCTATCTCTGAGGAAGTTGTAGGGTTTTATCTTTTATGGTTTCCCCAAGGAAAATTATTTGTGTCTCTTGTCTCTTGTGATTATTGTTGTGCGTGTTATTCTCTCAGATAAGATCTTAAGATCATATTGCTTAAATGATAACAATATAACATAAGGGACACTGAGGGGAATCCTGATTGTTTCTTGGGGTTAAACCCTTCCTATCCCAGGGAAGCCCCTGTACAAGACCTATGGTCCTTAAGTGGAAGTAAATCTGTGAAGGAAAGGGTGGTAACGAGCCACTAATCCCACATCATAATTCCTAAGCTTTAATTCAACCTAAATAACAAACTCAACCTAAGTCTATAGGGCCACCGAAGGTGAACCACCCCTAGGTTTTAGTTTTAAGGAAATACATAGTAGAGCAGTGTAAAAAGTGTAAGGAAAGAAATTTATTAAGTAATATGGACTTTCCGCAACCCAAAATCCGTCCTACGGAATGCGAAAGGTGGAAACAGAAAAATAAAATATAAAGTAATATGGGCTTTCCACAACTCGAAATCCATCATGTAGAATGCGGAAGGAGAAAAGGAAAAAAGAAAATATAAATTAATGTGGGCTTTCCGCAACACAAAATTTGCCCTGTAGAATGCAGAAGGAGAAAAGAGAAAATACAATAATAATAATAATAAAGTAATATGGGTTTTCTGCAACCTGAAATCCACTATGTGGAATGTGGAAGGAAGAAAGTGAAAAAGAAAAAAATAAGTAATATGGGCTTTTCGCAACCCGAAATCCACCCTGCAGAATGTGCAAGGAGGAAAGTATAAAGTAACATTGGTTTTTCGTAACCTGAAATCCTCCATGTGGAATGTAGAAGGAGAAAAGTGAAAAAGAAAATATAGAGTAATACAGGATTTCTACAACCCAGAATCCACCTTGCGGAATGCGGAAGGTAAAAAGTGGAAAAGGAAAATATAAAATAACATGGGTTTCCGAATTCCGAAATTCGCATGCGGAAGCAAAATTGCGGAAATGACTGTACAAAAAACAATTAAGCTTAAGGATGAATGAGAAAGGAGGATGCATAGCCCATGACTTGTATGAAATATTTTTTATATATGCATTTTAGTAGGTTTTATGGGTATGTTACATCATTCACACCCAAGGCATTAGTAAAATCAATACAATAAAGAGACGATTGTGCAACCCAATACATAAGAAAAAGAAGAACAAATACAAT
>LPNX010286423.1:90291-122819 GCA_001517045.1 Pseudotsuga menziesii | reverse complement strand
CTAATCCAAGCATGAAATGAGAAAATGATGGCACAATGTTCCTCCAAAGCTTCCTTCAATTATGGCCCAACTAGGGCAAGATTCAATACAAAGTAGCAAGAGGCTTGGACCAAATGCTTGAGAGAATATGAGAAGAGAATGGGAAAATATTCCGGCAACATAACAATAGCATGAGAGATCATCCCAAATGAGGGAGTGAGACCCTCATTATATAGTTGAGGAGCAACCCCAACCCCTTGAAGATCAATGGCCAAGATTAGATCTAGATCTAGATTAGATCTCCACCACTAGATCTAGGTTTGTTGACTTTGCAAGCCATCCACCAATCATAAGCAAAGGTGTCTTTTTAAATCACTGGTCAAAAAGATAGATCCATGTAACAATAAAGCTTAACTCTTAGATCTAGGGTTTCCATGACTCAAGTGGGGCCTCCTTTGACTCAATTTTTAATTTTATTATTTTTAATTTTATCTTTAATTTTATCTTTAAATTTTTAATCTTTTATATAATCTTTAATCTTTTATTTTTAATATTTAATCTTTAGTCTTTTATTTTATCTTTTACTTTTATTTTTATTTTTTTTATTTTTTAATCTTTTAATCTTTTATTTTCAAGTTTTAATCTTATTTTTTATTTTTTATCTTTTTTTTATTTTTTAATCTTTTATTTTTATTTTTTAATCTTTTATTTTTATATTTTTATTTTTTATTTTTTAATCTTTTATTTTCTATTTTCTATTTATTTTATTTTTATTTTTTATTTTTTAATTTTTAATTTTTATCTTTTATTAAGACAAGAGGAGCTCCCACTTGGGAAATCTTCAAAAATTATTTTGACCATGGGGGAGGTTTATTTAAATAAAAATTGACTATGCTTAGTCACCCCCCAGACTTAAATACCATGGCCTTATTTGATTTTTTCCTTCAAAATCAAATAAATTTAAATTTTTGACTTAGGGAAATTAATTAATTCCCTAGGGGAGATAGACCCCTCCTGACCAAAATTGGTCTATCTCTTCAACCACTTGTCTGAATGACATGGGACTCGAAGCAGTGGCTTAGGGGGTTTCATAGCAATTTACCTTGCATTCATAGCCCCTATTACAAAGTGTCAGTGCTTGAGCAATTACATTATTACATCAAAACTGAGTTAATTAACCACCAAGGGGTGAAATTAATTAACTAGAAAAATAAAAATAAAAATAAAAACATAACGAAACTCCGCAAGACTCTATACAAATGTCTAGCATAGTCATGAATAACATTTTGAAACCTTAGCCACCCCATGGACTTGACTGTTAGAACGCCCGTCACCACTTCGGAGGATTTTGAATGAAAAACCAAACCAATTAAAATCGTTTACGCAACAAGATTAATTGGAAAGGGAAAAAACACTCGATGAGAGGACTTCCCTAACAACCAGTTCCATGGTGTGGCATCCATATCATATGACCCATACTAGCACATAAAATTACATTAATTTTCCCACGCAGGGGAACGGACATTTCGTTTTACAAAGGGGTAATTGCCCTGCAGAAGTGAAAAAATCCTCAGATTTTTCCAAGGTACAATTTGCACATAATGTACATCTTCAATGTACATGGAGTTGCCACCTAGTCGAAATAGGTGGGCAACAGGCACAACACATAGGTTCAAAACTCCTTTTGCAACAAAGAGCAAAAAGAGGTGGACGTCATCAGCTGTAGGATTTTCAGAGGGGAATGTCAAACCTCGTAGTGAAGCTCATAAGTCCAAAGTACTTTGGTAGGATGACAAGACTGGCAATAGACCTTTCATTAACTAAGTGAGAGCTCTAGAAACAAAACCATTGTCTTCCTACTTTAGCAAAGCAGCTTGCAAACCTAAAGGTGGAACAGGGCCAATTTTTTTATTTTTTTAAAGTATAAAAATTTTCCAATTTTTTTTATTTTTTCATTATCTTTCCCATTGTTTTCTAACTTTCTTGTTTGCTGGTTTTTGTTAAGCTAGTAGCAACAAGGAAGGTCTTCCTGCATGCATATGTTCTTGCATGCAAAAGACTTAAAATAGGAAACCAGTTGTATTTAATTTACTTTTCCTAAGTTTACTTTGGAAAATAAATTAAAGTGATCTAAATTAACTTTAATGAACCACTAGTTAAAGTGAAAGTGAAATTATGATTTTTGCTTTACCACTACTTAAAGTGAAAGTGAAATTAGGGTTTTCGCTTTACCTAAAGTTATAAAAGAAAGATCAATTGGTGGAGAGAACACACACTTGTATTCCAACAGAGACAGGATACAGACAAGGAGAGAATGTCAGACAGAGGATTTAGCCGAGAAGACGAAGGAGCAAGCAGCAGGATCATCGAGCTTCGTATAGCTGGGTTGTACACTCACACAAGAGGGTGTTGAGGTTTAGCCAGGATTTGCCCAATGATTCTGCCGGGTACTACATTCGCCAGGTTTGGGTGAATTTGCAGTGATTGTAAAAGTTCCATATTTTCTCATAATAAAATCTATATCTGACTGGTGCACTGGTTTTCCCATCTTGGGTTTTTCCGGGGGTTTCCATACCCAAAATAATAGTGTCAATATCGTGATGTGATGTTGTGATTTATTTCTCAGTTTTATATTCCGCTGCATACTGTAAAAGATATTCATGTGTGGTTATCAGTTGATATTTTGCATGCACTGTTTAGCCCTAGTTGAATATTAAAGGAAAATTTACATGGTATCAGAGCTCTGGTGAGCTAAAGCTAAGAGATTTGTAGCAGCAGTGATATATCAGGGGCAGATCTATAGGAAGACACAAACCTAGACTTCCAGATCTAGGGTTTGACAGGTACACTTCACTATGGCCATGCAATTGAGAGTTGAGGATAGACTCCAGGGTGCTCAGAACTTTCCTACATGGAAAGAGCTCTGATCACAAGGATCCTGGACGTCCGTGATGCAGAGGAGCACATTGACTCCACGAAGGTTGCACCCACATATCCGACAGATTTAGCAGCTTGGAAGAAGATTGATTCCAGAGCCATGCTGATTATCATGGATGGAGTGAAGGACCATATAGTCCCTCAACTTTTTGGTAAGAAGACAGCAGCAGAGATGTGGACGGCTTTAGAGAGTCTGTACCAAAGCAAAAACGAGAACTAGAAGATGGCGTTGCAAGAGAGGATGCGCAGCACCAAGATGGCCAAGGGAGAATGAGTGGTGCCTTATCTCACGAGGCTCACACAGATCAAGGACGAGCTTGGAGTTGTTGGCTCTAAGACAGTGGATGAGGAGCTAGTTCGGATAGCCCTCAATGGCTTCTCTAAGCCATGGGACACCTTTGTCAAAGGTGTTGTGGCTAGGGAGAAGCTCCCTGATTGGCAGAGACTATGGGATGACTTTGTGCAGGAGGAGACCCGCATGGGTCAAGGATTAGGCTCATCCAGCAGTGCCCCACAGATTGTGGGTGAGGAGACTCTAGCCCTTACAAGGAAAAGCAAGGGGAAGGCAAAGAGGAAGAAGGATGGTAAGAAGAACTTTGACGTGTCAAAGGTCAAGTGTTTTATCTGCCACAAGCGGGGACACTTTGCCTCCCAGTGCCAAGACAGAAAGAAGAAGAGTAACACTCAGATGGCTGGATCTGCAGAGGTGGATGAGTTCAACAGAAACTTTGATGAAGAGCTTTGCTTGATAGCTTGCATGGAAAGCACCACGGGAAGCAGCATATGGTACATTGACAGTGGAGCATCTAGTCACATGACTGGACAGAAGAGATTCTTCAGAGACTTGCAGGAGGGTGGAACAGGGATCCACATTGAGCTGGGTGACGATGCGCAGTATCAGGCATAGGGAGTTGGCACTGTTTCATTTGAGAGGGAGTCTGGCAAACCCCTCAGTTTTGCTGATGTGTTATATGTTCCAAGACTGACCAAGAACCTTATATCAGTCTCCACTTTGGAGGAGAAGGGATATCAGGTGAAGTTTCGTGACCATAGACTGTATATCAAGCCCAAGGGGTCAAATAGGAGCTAGGATCGGATGATTGGAAAAAGGAGCGGGAAAGTGTATAGATTACACTTTGAGCCTGCAAAGGCTCTAGTCAGCAACAGCTGTCAGGGTGAGTTGTGGCATAGGAGGATGGCACACTTACACCATGGAGCACTGAAGCATTTGAGACAGGCAGTCATTGGAGTTCCTCAGGTACAGGAGGAAAAGCATAACCACTGCAAGGGTTGTGCTTTGGGGAAGAACATCAGGAAGCCTTTCCCACAGAGTGAGCACAAGTCTAAGGAGCCCTTGGACTTGGTGCATTCTGATGTATGCGGACCTATGAGTGTCCATTCGTTCAGTGGTTACAGTTACTGCGTAACCTTCATTGATGACTATTCCAGGAAGACCTGGATCTATTTCCTAAAGGCCAAGTCAAAGGTCTTTGAGAGGTTCCGAGAGTTCAAGACTCTCGTGAAGAACCAAACAGGAAAGAAGATTCAGGTGTTGAGGACAGACAACGGGGGTGAGTACACTTCCAATGAGTTCATGGAGTATTGTTCGGCTGAGGGGATCAAGAAGGAGCACACTGTGCCCCATACCCCACAACAAAATGGAGTTGCAGAGCGGAAGAACAGGACTATGGTTGGAGCATCCAAGGTCATGCTATTTGATCAGGGATTACCACTATTCCTCTAGGCCGAGGCATACAGGACTGCAGTATACATTCAGAACAGGTATCCCCACTCAGCCATGGGGAGGAAGACACCAGAGGAGGTCTTCACAGGCACTAGGCCAGATGTGAGTCACATTCGCATATTCGGCAATGTCTACTATTGTCATGTTCATGCTGACTATAGGAAGAAGCTGGACCCTTCTGGAGAGAAGGGGTTACTTGTTGGTTACAGCGAGATTTCGAAGGCATATAGAGTTTACATTCCTGCTCGCAGGAGGATCATTGTGAGCAGGGATGTCCAGTTCGATGAGGACAGGGCCTTGCGAAGATCTTTGGACTAACCAGCAGAGCAACAGCTAGCACAGGAGTCAAGAGTCAAGTTGGAGGAGCCAGATGTACAGGTACAAGTACAGACACAGAGCATAGGTTCTAGTGGTTAGAGGGAGTCAGGTGGACAGGATCCTTCAGTCATTGACTTGAAGGATGAGCTGCAGCAAGAGACGGATATCCAACAGCCGCAGCAGGTTGACACTAGGCCAAGGCCTAAGTGGTTTAGATCCACAGTGCAGGATTCCAGGCAGGTAAATCCTCCACAGACATCTTTTAGACGGAGTGTATCACCAGAGAGGCTTATTATATGGCACTGATGACAAAGTTGATTAACTCTGAACCTTCCAGCTTCGGGGAGGCTGGACAACATGATGTGTGGCAGGAAGCTATGGTTGAGGAGTATGACTCCATTATGAAAAACCAAGTATGGGAGGTTGTGCCGAGGCCACAAGGGAAAAAGGTGGTGGGATCTAGATGGATCTCCAAGGTGAAGCATGCAGCAGACGGAAGCATGGAGAAGTACAAGGCGCGCTTCGTGGCAAAGGGGTTTTCACAGAAGGAGGGTATTGATTATGAGGAGACCTTTGCCCCTGTCGCCAAGTTTACTTCCATTCGGACCATTATCTCACTAGCAGTTGAGATGGATTGGTGTGTCCATCAGATGGACGTCAAGACTGCTTTCCTCAACGGAATTATAGAGGAGGACGTATATATTGAGCAGCCAGAGGGGTTTGATGTGGAGAACAGGGAGACGCATGTATGCAGACTGCATCGAGCTCTTTACGGGCTCAAGCAGGCACCTCGAGCATGGTACTCGAGGATTGACAGCTATCTATGGGAGATGGGATTTCAGCGGAGTGAGGCTGACCACAACCTATACTTCTTGACAGGTGAGGTGCCTCTCGTACTGGTCTTATATGTGGATGATCTCTTTCTAATAGGAGATGAGAGGCTGATTGGAGACTGTAAGTCCAACCTTGCAGTCGAGTTTGAGGTGAAAGATCTTGGGCCGATGCATTACTTTTTGGGCTTGGAGGTTTGGTAAAGAGATGGATGCTTCTTCATCGAACAGGGGAAGTATGCAGTAGAGATCCTGAAGAGATTCAGGATGGAGGACTGCAAGCCTATGGCCATACCTCTAGTTTCCAACTGGAGGAAGATTGATGCATCAGGATCAGACGGATTTGATCCTACCTTGTATCGTCAGCTTATCGGATCGCTTATGTATCTGGTCAACACTCGACCAGACATCAGCTTTGCAGTCAACTCTTTGAGTCAGTTCATGGTGGACCCTCGCAGAGTGCATTGGACTGCTACGAAGCACATACTTCGCTACATTAGAGGTACAGTGGAGTATGAATTGGTTTATGAGCGCAAGGGGAGTGTACAGTTAGGAGGTTTCACAGATGCTTACTGGGAAGGATGTGTAGAGGACCAAAAGAGTACTTCAGTTTGTTGTTTCAGCATCGGATTAGGGGTTGTCTCTTGGTTCAGCAAGAAGCAGAAGTCAGTTGCATTGAGCTCGGCAGAGGCTGAGTACATGGCAGCCAACATGGCTGCTTGTGAGGGTATGTGGCTGAGGAAGTTACTTGCAAGGTTGTTCAAGTATGAGCTAGAGGCTACAGTAGTTCACTGTGACAATCAGAGTGGCATCAGGCTATTTGAGAATCCAGTGTTCCATGACCGAAGCAAACACATAGACATCAGATACCACTTCTTGAGAGATTGTGTTCAGAGGGGAACCATTCGATTGGAGTACATACAGATAGATGAGCAGGTGGAGGACATTTTCACCTAGGCACTTTACAGACAGAGTTTTGTGAAGTTCAAGGATAAGTTGGGGTTGCTACCGAATCCCTTCCTCGTTGAGAGGGAGTGTTAAACTAGTAGCAACAAGGAAGGTCTTCCTGCATGCATGTGTTCTTGCACGCAGAAGACTTAAAATAGGAAACCAGTTGTATTTAATTTACTTTTCCTAAGTTTACTTTGGAAAATAAATTAAAGTGATCTAAATTAACTTTAGTGAACCACTAGTTAAAGTGAAAGTGAAATTAGGGTTTTTGCTTTCCCATTAGTTAAAGTGAAAGTGAAATTAGGGTTTTCGCTTTACCTAAAGTTATAAAAGAGAGATCAATTGGTGGAGAGAACACACACTTGTATTTCGACAGAGACAGGATACAGACAAGCACAAAAAGTCAGACAAAAAATTTAGCCAACAAGACAGAGGAGCGAGCAGCAGGATCATCGAGCTTCGTATAGCTGGGCTGTACACTCACACAGGAGGGTGTTGAGGTTTAGTTGGGATTTTCCAAGTGATTCTGCCGGGTACTGCATTCGCCAGGTTTGGGTGAATTTGCAGTGATTGTAAAAGTTTCATATTTTCTCATAATAAAATCTATATCTGACTGCTGCACCGGTTTTCCCATCTTGGGTTTTTTCGGGGGTTTCCATACCCAAAATAATAGTGTCAATATCGTGATGTGATGTTGTGATTTATTTCTCAGTTTTATATTCCGCTGCATACTGTAAAAGATATTCATGTGTGGTTATCAGTTGATATTTTGCATGCACTGTTTAGCCCTAGTTGAATATTAAAGGAAAATTTATAGTTTTTAGCAGGGATGCACGCAAAAGTGGAGTTCTAGAGTGACCAAGACCATCAGGGAGGCCTCGAAACAAGCCGGTGGACACCTACTTTGATATAGTTGCTTGATGCACCATTGTAAGCTCTTAAATCCAATTTTATTGGACTAAAAAGCACTCCATCTTCGTCATAAAAATTGTAAAAATTTAAACGAGAGCAGTGGGGTAGCCAACACCCACATCCCATCCCCCTGGGGGAATTTGCGTCTTTGTCTTTTTTTCGTGACATTGCTTTTTCTAACCCCACCACTTCACACACTCACTTTTTTAAGTGCACGATGTATACTTCTTCCACATTTCACTATTTAAATTCATTGTTTTATTTTTTAAAAATAAAGTAGAAATAAAATTATTCTTTGTCGCCACAGATTATGCTCTAACCTCCACCCAAAGGCTTTGTCGATTAGTGGAGGTTGATCAGAAAAGTGACGCATAAGTTTGGCCAACATATATCTTGCATCTATAATATTTTATTTCTTTCATGTTCTAACTTTATTAATAAAATAAACCCAAAGTCTCCTCAACTTCGTTGAAAAGCAAGTCAAGAGCACTCTCTGTCGAAGAGTTGTTATTATTGGTTTTAGCTTAGCTGTTTTTCTGTTATTTTTTCATAAATCTCTTGAATCTCGCCTTAAGGCGGATCAATAGTGCTCTTTGTCGGAGAGTTGTTACAATCTTCACATCTAATTAAAATCAGAGTAAACATTTGTGCTACGCTATGTATGCTCTACCCTGTTGGGATACTCGAAAGCAGCCGTAGACTTTTCCAATTCTCACATTTTAATCCAAGTCACCCTAATAAAAGTAACCACCCAACAAAGATAAGTGAAAATCCAACACTTCAGTTAGATTTTGTGTAGGCAAATTCCACCTGGGGACGCTGGAACCACTGTACTTAGATCTTGGGGGCACCGTTAGGCTACATCCCTTGAACACACTCTTGGGACTTTGGCAGCCAACATGTCCTTGTACGGAGCCACCAAAGCCTAAATTCCAGACATATCTCCAGTACCGCAAGGTATATCTTGGAGATCCCCTTTGCTTGTAATAATCAATTCGCCCTTAAAAACTTACATTAAAACTTACCAAGAAGCACTCGCAAAACAATCTCTTGCACCCTATTTGGCACTGGTCTTCAGTTTAATTTGCTTATCATCTGCCTAAAGCATTGCACTATTTAAATTATCTATTGATTCATATCATGAACGCTTTGTTTTAGCTGTGTAATTGTCAAGTGATTGTTCATTTCCATTTTTACTCGCAAGTGCTTATTTGGTTCCATTTCTTGTAAATGTTTATAAAAACTCCTAAACAACACCCATCCGCATCATACACTTAAAAGAAAAAACATCTTTAAAAAACTTGAGCCTTAGAAACTCTTTAAGGACTACCCCCCCTTGGATTCGTTAGGAGTTTGCCTAAACGGAGGAGTCGAGATCAAGTGACAGCACCTGACTCTTTGCTTGCCCCCAAGCCGCACCTCTCCCTTCTACCGAGAGACAGCCATTCGAAAGATTCTCGGTTGACGATGTGCACATTCGGCAGGCAACATTTTTGGCACCGTTGTCGGGTACATCTTTTGTTCCTGGATGACTTTTTTCTTAGTTTTTTACCTTGTCTTTGATAGATTTTTAGTTTGAACAAACCTCTGATTTTAGACTTAAAATCCATCTGGCGACTCCACTGTCAATAAACACACCAAGGTACTCAACAAGAAGAAACTCTATAGGCCTACTTAATTTCATCCCTGACCCTGAACAAGTTTATAGGAGGAGACTAAATAGGTTAGCTTGTTGTAGAATCCTTGAGAATCTTGGATCTGAGTCTATTTCAGACATCCATAGTCTTTTCGTTGAAAATAATAATTGTTTGTCTAATATAATGGGTGACTATTTCAGTCCCCCTGACATCTCTCAGATAGCAGTTCAACCTCACAATCTACCGGACAAAGCTGTAGACAAACTGCCCATGTTCACTGGCACTGATGCCATCAATGCAAGTCTTCATCTAAAGAACTTCTCCATATGTATTAGTGCTTATATCAGTGATGCTGCACATAGACACAAAGATGTGTATATGAAACTCTTTGCTCTTTCCTTGGACAGAGATGCTAGCGACTGGTTCAACAACTTGCCAGATAACTCCTTTGCAACCCTTGCAACCTTCAAAACTGCTTTCACCAACAAGTTTGGAGAAAAGAAAGAGCCTCGCCATCAGTTAGCTGCTTTGACTACCATAAAAAGAGGCGAGAATGAAACAATGGATGAATTCAACAAGAAATTCACAGATCTGACGAATGCCATCGATACCGACTACAAGCCTACTGCTCAGTCCATCTTACTCTACTATATTGAAGCTCTTAGTGGAGAGATACAGTATCAACTCAGAGATAAAGAGCCTACTACTCTTTTGATAGCCCAAGAAATGGTCATTAAAATTGATAGGAATATGCAATCTTCTGGTAAGTCAAACATTCCTGGGTACACAAGGACCATTATCCCTCCTAAGCAACAGGATATTGGAGCTAAGGATTCTACAAACCACATGCAAGAGACTTATAACAAGAAAATAAAGGAGATGAATGATAGGATGGAGGCCTTACAAGCCGATTATGCAAATAAACTAAGAGATATGCAAAATTGGGTAATAAACATGGAAAGAACTCAAACTAGTCAAAACAATTCTCCTCTTAAGGGAAATTGGGTTCAGAAAAAAGCCTCGCAAGATAGAAGGCCCCCTAATCAACTAGATCCTATCAACATGGTTGAGGAATTCATTCCTTATTGTAGAGCTTGTGAAGCCCTCCATGAAGAATCCACTTGTTACATGGTCCATCAAATCTTAGAGCATGGTCTCCCAAAGTCAAATGATAGTGAACAGTATTCAAGCAAGCCTAAGTACATCAACACAGTAGGACAACTCCATCATGTCACCACAATAACCTAGAGCCAAGTGAGAGAATACAGTCAAGAGCATGATACAAGTGATGAAGAGTTCCTTACATCTGACATGGAAGATAACTACAAGACTTTACTTGAAGTTTTGTGTGATGACAATCCTCCATGCTCTCCTCCTCATGATGAATATTTGGAAAGTTGGGACACTTATAATATCTTTGAAACCCAGCGTTTTGAAAAGGATTGTTACGATCATAAGGAGGATGAAGATAGCCAGGGACTTGGTACCAGTGATGAACATTCTCTCATATCTGACATAGATGGGAATGATTTTTCTGAGAATTACATCAATGATATGTCTAGCGAGGGAAATGTTTGTTCAGAAATTTGTGGAAATCCAATCTATGATGCATTCAACAAGGGGACTTATTAAAGTTCTAAAGAAGAGCAGACAGAGTTTTCATATGATCAGTTAGAGTTGTATTTGAGTATCTATAATGAGGACTTGGAGAAGCAATGCAATGAAGAATCAGATGGGGTGCAACTAGTTGAAGTTTTTTCTCGGCCATCATCTTCACATATAGAGGTTCCTTATGATTTGGAGCAGCTGAGGGCTTATACAATGAGTTATCATTCGGTAAGCCTTGATGATCAGTATGATGGTGTAGTCGACCTGCCTCGTCATGCCGATTTGTATATCAATCCTATCCAGTCATGGACAGAAGTAGCCTACGCAAGCACCTACCAATTTGGGAAGAAGTTTGATGACATTATTCATGCCTATGATTTTCCATCCAGCCCGCCCATCCTGGATCATCACGTAGGTTTGCATTTTCTGAATAAAATATTCTAGCTTTGGCTGGTAACCAAAGACAAGAAAAAACTTTTTAATATTAATAAGATGCTTAGGTGGCTACATTGGATTTTTTATTACACCTAACATTTTTATATCATGCTTAGAGTAGGAAAATAGGCTCCTCAAAGTAAGCATTTTCTTTCTGTACTTAGGAATAAATAAATTTTTAGTTAAGTTTTGTCATTCCCTTGAATAAAGCAACTTTTGGACCATTGGCTCTTTTTCTTAAAACTTGTGCTATTGAGGTTTTCTTGTCAAGTTGAGATGTTTTTACAGGATATAGAAACCGGAGATTCTGGTGTTCTCATATGCTCTCCTTGCATAAGAGACTAGATCAAGCACACGTCCCGCAGTTGGAGCCAGATGTTATCCATTAATTCTGCACTTAGTGGATTTCCAGTGAGACGACAGTTATCGAACATGATGCATGTTCATTGCTAGGGTTCAGAAGTTCAGTTTGTTTCAGTTAGCCAATTTTGGCTAGCCTTTTTTAATTTTTTGTGGCAATGACCATGCCCCATGGGGTTGTAATTCTGCACTTAGTGGATTTCCAGTGAGACGACAGTTATCGAGCATGATGCATGTTCATTGCCAGGGTTCAGAAGTTCAGTTTGTTTCAGTTAGCCAATTTTGGCTAGCCTTTTTTAATTTTTTGTGGAAATGACCATGCCCCATGGGGTTGTAATAAAGTGTGCTAGTACGGGGGTCTTGAGTGGCTCGGTTCCCGTAGACTTAACAATCAAATAGGGTATTCCAAGGAGTTTTTTCCCTTGTCAATTATTTCTTTGCCTTTAGCCGAGTTATAATCAATGAGTTTTTCTCCTACTACCTCCAAAGCTGGAATGCCCAAATTTGGTGGTTAGGCCTTGGGGGGTTATTAGAGTCCAACATTAAAATATGAACCTACTAGACACTATTGGTATGTTCTATGGTCATTTCTTAAGTCCCGGGATGCATTAAAACATTGTCTGAAAAAAAATTTCCCAGACGTCCTCGGATTTTTAATTTTTAATTTTTTGACTATAGAGAAATAATTAAATTTTTCAATTAACTAAACCATTTTGCCTATGGTTTGATTGAAAAATTTCAAATTGTAATAATTAAGTGGTCTGGGGGTGGGTGAATTTTGGCAAATAAAGACTTGTTTTCTAAGCCAAAACACTCACTTAGCCCCTAAACCCACTTTTCCTAAGTTTTAAGTGATTAATTATCACTTAAGTGAAATTCTCTCCAAAAAAGACAAAAAGTAAATAAAAAATTAGAAAAAAGGAAAATATAGAGAAAAAACACATCCCTAAATCAGTGGGAACTTGTCCCAGACATGTTCTAAGTTAACTAAGGATGATGTTGGGGCTAATTGGAAACAAAATCAAGATCAAATCAAATCCATGAGAGGGCGAATTTCTCCTTAAAGGGGTACATTTAGCCATGAGAGAGCTCACCTCTTGTTGTATATGTGTCATAGAAAGAGGCGAGGTGACCTACCTTACGAGGGGTGTCATCTACCACCTCTAGTTCACTATAGTTCGCCCCCAATCATCTCAAAAAGCTCCAACACTTGGCAAATTCACCCCCCTTGGGGTTTGCTCTCATTTTTCCTATTTAAGCAAGGCCTTCTTCCTCATTCCAGATGGAATCAAGGAACCTCTGCTCATGTACTCTGTTGTTACTATTTGAATAAAGTTGAAGGCTTTGGAGGCTTATGAATGTGATTCTATGGGTGCATACTTTTGGTGGATGAGGTGATATGGTTGCAATTTTGTCATGCTTTGTTCTTCCATAATTAATCTGGCTTAGAAGGTTATCTTAGAGCACGTAGAGTAAATATTTGCAGTTGTCAATTTATTTACTTACTCTTTACTCTTAGCGATTTAAGAAGGCATGTTTTATTAAGTTATAGTTCATGCTTTTTTGGTTTCTAATCATGAATAGTACCAGATTTAATATGTTTGTTGCAAGTGTGATAGCTTTGTTTGCAGACCACAATTCCGAGTAAAAGGTTGAGCTCAGCAGCATCTCCTTTTCTTGGATCTAGAGAAAAACACTTCTGGTCTCACATTCAAACTTCCAAGTTTTCCAAGAGATTCAAGCTAGAGCAGTTGTTACCACTTCTTTCGATAAAAAACTCAAAATCGCTCTCTCTCCTGGTTACCTTTTTTTATTATGCTTAAGAAATAGATCTGTCCTTGAATGCTTATTACTTGGAATCTATATCTCTTTAGGTAATCAGATCTGATTTGTCTTCAAAGAACTACATCTTTTAATTAGATCTAAGTTTGGAAAAATCGTGCATTTACTTCAAAATTTTGAAAAATTTTCAAAGTATAAAATTTTTCCAATTTTTTTTATTTTTTCATTGTCTTTCCCATTGTTTTCTAACATTTCTTGTTTGCTGGTTTTTAGCAGGGCTGCGCGCAAAAGTGGAGTTTTGGAGTGACCAAGACCATCAGGAAGGCCTCAAAACAAGTTGGTGGACCCCCACTTTGATATAGTTGCTTGATGCACCATTGTAAGCTCTTAGATCGAATTTTATTGGACTAAGAAGCACTCCATCTTCGTCATAAAAATTGTAAAAATTTAAACGAGAGCAGTGGGGTAGCCAGCACCCACATCCCATCCCACGTGAGATTGCTTTTTCTAACCCCACCACTTCACACACTCACTTTTTCAAGTGCCGGGTGTATACTTCTTCCACATTTCACTGTTTAAATTCATTGTTTTATTTTTTTTAAGTAAAGTAGAAATAAAACCATTCTTTGTCGCCACGAATTATGCTCTCACCTCCACCCAAAGGCTTTGCCGATTAGTGGAGGTTGATCAGAAAAGTGACGCATAAGTTTGGCCAACATATATCTTGCATCTGTAATGTTTTATTTCTTTCATGTTCTAACTTTCTTAATAAAATAAACTCAAGGTCTCTTGAACTTCGCTGAAAAGCAAGTCAAGAGCGCTCTCTATCAGAGAGTTGTTATTGTTGGTTTTAGCTTTGTTGTTTTTCTGTTATTTTTTCATAAATCTCTTGAATCTCGCCTTAAGACGCATCAAGAGTGCTCTCTGTCGGAGGGTTGTTACAATCTTCACATCTAATTAAAATCAGAATAAACATTTGTGCTACGATGTGTATGCTCTACCCAGTTGGGATACACGGAAGCAGCCGTAGACTTTTCCAATTCTCACATTTTAATCCAAGTCACCCTAATAAAAGTAACCACCCAACAAAGATAAGTGAAAATCCGGCACTTCGGTTAGATTTTGTGTGGGAAAATTCCACCTGGGGACGCTAGAACCACTGTACTTAGATCTTGGGGGCACCGTTGGGCTACATCCCTGGTTGGTGTAGTGTTGAACACGCCCTTGGGACTTTGGCAACCAACATGTCCTTGTACGAAGCCACCAAAGCCTAAATTCCGGACATATCTCTAGTACCGCAAGGTATATCTTGGAGATCCCCTTTCCCTGTAATAATCAATTCGCCTTTAAAAACTTACATTAAAACTTACCAAGAAGCACTCGCAAAATAATCTCTTGCACCATATCTAGCACTGGTCTTCAGTTTAATTTGCTTATCATTTATCTAAAGCATTGCACTATTTAAATTATCTATTGATTCATATCATGAATGCTTTGTTTTAGCTGTGTGTAATTGTCAAGTGATTGTTCATTTCCATTTTTACTCGCAAGTGCTTATTTGGTTCCATTTCTTGTAAGTGTTTATAAAAACTCCTAAACAACACCCATCCGCATCATACACTTAAAAGAAAAAACATCTTTAAAAAACTTGAGCCTTAGAAACTCTTTAAGGACTACCCCCCTTGGATTCATTAGGAGTTTGTCTAAACGGAGGAGTCGGGATCAAGTGACCGCACCTGACTCTTTGCTTGCCCCCAAGCTGCACCTCTCCCTTCTGCCGGGAGACAGCCATTCGAAAGATTCTCGGCTAACGTTGTGCACATTCGGCAGGAAACAACTTGTAAAGTCCACATCAGATCTGATATCCTATTTTCATAATTGTTTTGAAGCATCTCTTTCACCCTATTGTTCACTCCTCCTTACCCTACTATACAAGGTATTCTTCATGCGTTAAGGGTGACATTGTTATGACTGATTTTTATCAAGTTTTTTGAGATATGTTAACTGTTGCAATCCTATAACAGCAGTAGCAACTTAATGTTATATTTCTTAGGATCCATGATAAAGCTCTTTAACTCCTCCCTCTCTTTCAGTAATTATTATACTTCATTGTTTTGACTCCATAAGGCACTAATCTTTGCCGAGAGATTTCTAGGGAAACATGTCTATGTATTGTCTAGGGAATCACAAGTATTGTTCACCAAGTTCTAGGGACTCCCCTTTGGTCTTAGGAGTTGACCTAAAGCATTCAAGAAGCTAGGATGAGGTGACTTTGGGCTCTAGCTTCTCCCGTGCTTGCCACTCATAGCACCATTATCCGTGACTTTATCTGGATGCTATTTTGAGCAGTAACAGACCCTATGACCAAAAAGTTGCTAGTCCAAGCAGTATGGGTCAAGCTCCTTGGCCTACCCTTCGAGTTTTGGTTTGAGAATGTGTTAACAGTGGATTTGAACTTATAAATCCAAGTTTCTACAAGACATATTCATGGATATCATTTAGGGTGAGCTTAGTGTCACGGGGTTCACCACTCGACATCAATGGTTCATGAGTACATTACAGGGTTGATTGGTTGGCGGGTCCACTGACACAGCATCAATGGTTCATGGGGTGTCTTTCAGACTTGGTACATGGTCACATCTCTTTGTTATTCAGGGATAGATGGTTAGACAAAGTTCGGATGGGTTATTTATATTTAAGTACAAGTAGAGGATACATGTGGACAAATGATACAGTAATGGTAGGTGCCACATACTTACAGATTCAGTGCAATATTCAAAGCATTGGGTGTTGTGTTCGGTATCCAGACACACTCGAAGACTATTCAAATGAATAAGTTAACCAATAGAGAATAACTCCATGTCGGAAAAGATCAATATTATTGAATATGACTTGATGATATTACATTTACAATATTATGTTTGCTTTTATATAGCCCCTCGTTCATTTTCAACATAAATGACACATACTTTGATTTTAATTAATTAATTATATATTATTTTCTAAGTCACCTAACACGAGGAGATGGGACAGGAACTACACGAAAATACAAGTGTCCGACACGGACACGGTGACCCCCGAAATCAGCTTACGGAGGACATGTTATATATATATATATATATATATATATATATATATATATTAAAAATATAGACATATAGATCCAAATATTTTTAGAAACTAGAACATTTACAAATATTCAATAGAAATTACTAATTACAATCGATACACATTACACATTCTGTCATTTACAAATCACAATGAAACACAAAGATGATAGCTACAAGTTTACAACCCTCTAAAACAATCCTTGTGCATTTTATAGAACAAACCCTCGAGGTTCAATTTATTACATTTTATAGACATGTTGTTGATTGTTTAGCTGTACGACAACAATCTAGTAACGCCTAAATTCGCTTTGCTCTATTTGAGGGGTCTATTGGCAATTAGGAATCTTCGATAACGCCTCACTCTGCTCGGAGAGTTCGGAGTGCAAAGCTAGAGGAGGGATTCTTGCACTCTAGCCATTACAAAGCTCGGCACCACCCCTTCTCTTCTATAGTTGACTCTAAAAACATAAGGCGATTTTTGCTATAAATCTAGCGCAAAATGGGCTCATCACGACCTTTATCTTCCTACCCAACCCTAGACACGATGTCAACACATGTCTAACACGTGTTTTTTCATGTCCCGATTTCAAGACACGAAAAAACACGTGTTGACATCGTGTCTGTGTCCGACACGAGGGGGGTTTTGGACGTGTTTGATGACTTAGATTATCGTTTATCATTTATAATTTATGATTATTTATTTTATGTTTTTTTATGTTCATAACATTGCCTTCCTCTTTAGAAAGGCTTTGTCCTCAAAGCAATTTGAAAAAGTCTTTATTGTTTGCTCTGTAATGACATCGCATCATTGTATATTTGGTCGTAGTTGATGACACATGATGATATGACTTGTTGAATGTTGAACATAACTTTCAAAATATAGAAGGATCAATCCATCCTAAATCGATTTGATGTTGATCGTTGCGCTTCCACAGTGAATTGACGTCATGGGATTTTAGTGCACTGGTATCAGTATCTTTTGTTAGTTGTTCACGACTTTTAGGACATTTGCTTTTATGATTTGGATGTCGATACGGAATTCTTATAATGTTATTTCCCTTGATAACATTTGTAGTGTTTTCTTGTTTAAACCTTTGCATATGCTTTTCTTCAACTGGGTTGCATCTTGAGCAGTAATCTAAACTAAATCTATAATGGTGTCTTTTTCTACAAATTGTATTTTTTACTATTCTTGAGCAGTAATCTAAGATTCTAAACTAAAGCATGTCTCATTTTGTATTTCTTCTAATTGTTTTCTAACAGCTTGTTATCATTTTGAATCTTCTTAATCATTTCTTCTTGCAACTTTTCTTCATCTTTGGACTTCTTTTGTTCCTTAAGATCTTCATTATGATTTCGAAGGTGGTGATTTTTTTCGTGCTTCTCTAGAATTTTTCCTTCGATGCCTTCATTAGAGTGCTCTGACTTCTGACTATTTTTTAATTTCTTGATTTTTGTAACTAAGATCTTATTATGGTTTTGTAGCCGAAATATTTCTTCAATATTGCTTGATAACATTTTATTGATCTTTGTGATTTCTAACTTGTGCATATTTTTAATGTCGTCATATTTATGCTGGAGGTCTTTTATTTGTTATTGACATCAGCAGATCTCTGCTTCTTGGCATTCTAATTTTTCCTTGACTAGCGCAATTTCTTCATCCTTGTCGTTAAAAATTTTGTTCAAGCACGTTATTTTTGCTTTATTATCGTCAAATTCTTTATTTATCTCTTAGTTTTGTAATCTCTAGTTGAAATCTTTTTGATCCTTTAATTCATCAATTTGTGCAGACAACTTTTTTATGCAATTTTATTGGGCATAAATTTTTTGTTCCTTTGATTATATTTGAAATTCCCATAGTTTAATTGTCATTTCCAAACTTTCATTCATGAATTGCAATTCTTTATTGTCTCTTCGATAACACCTTAATTTAGCTTCTAATTTTTCTATTTGTAATTGTAATTGGAATTCAATTGTCTTTGACCTCTTCTTTGGCAATAAATGGTCACAAACAAAGTCCTTATGTAAGCCTTTCTTTGACTTTTGTTTTCTTTCCTTTTTTTCTTTTTTTTAATAAAATAATAATTATAATAATTTAAAATGATTTATAATAATCATTTTTATATATAATAATAATATTATTATAAAAATTTGAATTGGTTAAATTTATTATTATAAAAAGAAAAAAATAGGCTTTTTGAAGAAATAGAGGTAGGGATAAGACACAGGGGTGAGTGCGTGAAGGAGTATGGAAGATGGTGTGGATGGGAGGTGCGATGTGGCAACAAGGGAACAGGTAACGTGTTTGCAGTGCTAGAGAGGAAGTGGAGTGTGCTGGCAACCAAGAAAGTCGAGGGCGTGGTGAGGCATTGATGGAGATTGGCAGATGTACGTGTGTATGAAGAGAAGGAGCATACTATAAAGTCTGCACAGGTTGGTGCAACGCGCAGATGGTGAGTAGGGAAAGGGGCCGTAGGTTGCAAGCCCGTGGAGGAAACAAGAAATGCGGGGGTGGGGGATTGGGTTGCGATGAAAGAAGGTCATGGAAGGATAGAGCACGGTGAGGAGAGGCAAGGGAAATTCATGATGGAGGGGCGGATGGAGGAGGGAGTGAGGGTGCAGCAAAGGCGGGGAGCAAGTAGGCTCGGTGGGGGTGGCGTGGAATCTGGATTGATTGGAAGGTCATACAAGAGGATCAAGGCGAGAACGGGGGTGGCATGCAGGGGTTGAGGAAAGGGGCCGAGTGTGAAGGAAAGGAATGGTAGCAGTGGGAAAAGAATGGATGTGGGAAGGAGGAGACATAGGAAGAAATGGTGGTTGAGTGTATGGCAGCTATTGATTTCAGAGATGCTTCTTTGATTTCCATAATTCTTTTTTGTAGCAGAGTACTTCTACTTTAACAATTTTGAAATTTTAATAGCTAAGGGCCTTTTGGTCAAAAACCTGGTTTAGAGAAACTCTGAGATTGATCAGACACGGTCTGCAAATTCTGACAAAAGGCCAGAACAGACTATAAGCTCTGATACCAATGTTGTGTTCCGTATCCGAACACACTCAAAGACTATTCAAATAAATAAGTCAACCAATAGAGAATAACTCCATGCCAGAAAAGATAAATATTATTGAATATGAATTGATGATATTACATTTACAATATGTTGGCTTTTATATAGCCCATCATGCCTTTTCAACATAAAGGACACATCCTTAATTAATTATATATTATTGTTTACCATTTATAAATTATTATTTATGGCTATTTATTTAATGTTATTTTAGTTCATAACATGGGGGTTGAAGACCCCCACAGGGTGTGATCAAGGTGAGTTGCAATGTCATATTTTACATGATCAAATCATGTTTTTAAACACCCTGTTGGGAGATATGCATGGAGTTTAGTTTTTAGGCATATTTGAGAAATTGTTATTTTTAGCAATTTCTGTTTTTTAGCAGGTACAATATTTAGCAGTTTTTGGATACTGGTCCAATCGACTATCTGATTTCATATTTGAGGACCCAGTTGGAAGGTTTTCCTAGTGTAGAAATTCATTAGTTTCTAAGGACAGTATTTTTTAATCTGAAGAGACTTTTGCAATCCCTGCAGTTTAGCCTAAAATTTTGAAGCATAGCATGGCTACTTGCAAAGCCTGAGTCCACACACCAGCTCTCCAGTCCAAGACTCTCTCCTAGCTTTTCTCTTGAGAAGAAGATGAGCAGATCCTAACCCTTTTTCTCAGCAAAAAGTATCAGCAATACAAGTCCCCCAACCTCCCTTTAATGCAAAGGTGAATGAACAAGAGCAAGAAATGCAAGACACCAGTTTCCCAAGGGATGATGATTGGCCAACCTTAGGCACAAAAACATTAGGGATCAAAATCATGAACTTGAACTTCATACGCCCTTTCCTAAGTAAAAGAGAGGGAAGAAGACAAGATCTGAATCCTTAAATATCTTAGGGAGAGTATTTAGCGAACTCAAGGCCTTTAACTGGATAGATGACACATTTGATTCTACATCTTAGTCTAATTAGACTTTTTTTATGTTTATTTATGTTATTAAGCATTGGCCATGGGTCAATCTTTTCTCTGTATACAGTAATACACTCCCGAGCAATTGAAAGCCTTGTATTTTTCTTGAAAATATATAGATAGCATTTTTATCTACCAAAAAAACTAACATTAAATTAACTTCCCCATTTTTCTAAATCCTTCCTATAATGTTTCAATATTTAGTCTGAGGTTTTGATAAAAAAAAGGTGGGAACATTATTTTCCTAAGGAAAATAATATTGAGTGATAAGGTGGACATTCCACTTTGAGTGAGAAGGTGAACTCAATATTATTTTCCTATTGAGTGATCATATTGAGTAACTGATAAGGTGGACATTCTAAGTTCTAACTAATTATAAAGCAGGTGTTTCCCTTTTGTTTAGATATGCATCACATATTACTTCATGGAACAAAGAGTTAAGTCGTAAAACAAAGAGACTTACAGCAATCTAAAACTGGGTTTCAAGGAAATTCCCACCTTAAAATACCAGAAATGCAAGCATATAAGCTTGTGCCCCAATAGAAGGGATTTAACATCTTTGCTAAAAAAGCTGAATTTCACTTTAACAAGCAAAGTCAATTCCTGCTTTAAAAAGTCCCAATTCCCCTAAGCTAAGAGGGCAGGGTTCCTCTTGAAAAGTAGCCTTACAGATATGTTTCCACAGAAAGCCAATAGCAAGCAGCCGAACTATGTGCCATAAAAATTTGCAGCTATCCCTAATCAAAGTGTCTTTGAAGAGAGAAACTTTCCAGGAAAGTGGGCCAGTGAAAAAATATTTAAAGTCAACCTAAAACCATGCCAAAAGTCTTTGTAGATAGGCATCTCCAAAAGACATGCTAAACTATTTCATCCCTACCACAAAGCATGCATACAACATTTGTAACACCAACTTTTTGGAGCCAAGCTTACTCTTAGGTTGGTTTACCAAGGAGTTTTATAATTTTTCATAGGGATTTTATGCTGCACCTATACCCAGCGCACCTTTAGATGTCCCCCAGAGAGAGAGAGGCTATTTCTTTTACCAGGAGGGGTGTTATTCAACAGTGGTGGTCATGGTGGGGCCCTTTGGTCCTTCCTTTAGGAGTACTATGGCTTAATGGCATTGTTGGCTGCCTGCCCTTTGTTGGGATTTATAACTCTGGGATTGGTGTTTGGGGCTCCTGGGGTGGGGCACTAGGTCACATGGCCCCCACACTTTGTTTCCTTGTACTGGTGGCCTTTGTTTCAGCTACGAGACCTTGGTCTCCCTTCACAGCCACCTCAGACACCCTCCTGGCCCTTCAGCTGACTGGAGCACTCTCCCATTGGGTTCTTTCCTCAGAGGACGCCATCCTTCCACCTAGGCCGTATTGTTGCTTTGAGTGGGGCCGTTGAGGGATTTACAGCATTTTTGGGGTTAGATGGGGCATGATGCCCTCCCTCCATCTCACTCCAGCCTTTCGTTCGGAGTGATTTGTTTATTTTTAGCATTTTTAGGCACTTAGGGGGAAAATACCCCAGGTAGTCTACTTTAAGCCTACTTTAGGCCATTTTTTAATTATTTTATATTATTTTATGTTATAATTTTGAATTGACAATTTATAATTTCGAATTGACATTTTTAGGCATGTCGGCCTAGATATATTTGTAAAGTGAGTGTGAGAGGGTATTTATAAGCCTCTCCTCACTTCATTTGAAAATAAGACAAGTGGGATCAAATACTATGTTACTCTTCTATCCAAACTAGGGCTCTTTAGATGTGATGCGCCCCTCTTGAGGAAGATGTTTTCTGGGTTTGAAAGCAATTTCTTGAAGTTCTTTGGTTCAATGCTCTTGCTAAAGGTGATGCTTTGATTTGTTGGTTAAACACTTGCATAAGGAGGTGTCTAGAGTTTGCTTGATCTCTCTCTATTAAATGTTGATGAATGATGTGTGCTCATGGATTGAATGGTAGCCTTTAGAGCTGCATTTTGTCTAGGCAGGTCATTTTTCAGCCTTTAGGCTCCTTGGATTACGGGATTACATCCTTTTGTGGGAGTCCTTCTAGGGTTTGAATCGTAGGTCTTCAGGTGGTTGTCAAACCTAGGACATGTTATCCACTAAGTTGCACTTAGGGGATTTCTGGTGAGCCGCCATAGTCTTGAACAAGCCAGTTGTTCATCATCAAAGCTCAGAAGTTCCATGGTTACAGCGAGATCAGTTGTGGTTCTGTTTTTAATAAATTACATGTTCATACCCCGTGGGGATTTTTGTAATAAATGTGCTAGCATGGCAAACATTTTGTAAAGGACTTGGCTTCCTAGGACTTAGACGTCAATCTGATCATTCCAAGGTGTTTTTTCCCTTGTCAATTATGCAATGTTGAATAAGCAATATATAATTTTCGATTTTTCCACTGCTCTTCCAAAGCTGGAATGGTCGTCTTGATGGTTAAACCCCGAGAGGTTATTAAATTTCACATGACAATGTATATAAACATGCTAGACATTGTTTGAGTCATTATGAACACGTACTAGGTCCCCATAGGGTTTTTTTTAACTCCGAAAAAAAAATCCTGCAAAATCAGGCTATTTTTTAATGGTTTAAATGGAAAATTTCAAATTCTAATAAAAGTGTGATTCGAAGTCCATTTTTGGTGTGGGGATTCTCATTTTCACACTCAAAGCATTCTCTTTACGTCAAGACCCACTTTTCCTATGATTCGGGTGATTAAATTATCCTATATGGCATTTTTTCTCTAAAGGTGTGACGAAGTGGCAAATAAATGCTAAAAAAGCGACAAATTGACACCAAAGACAGTCAAAAAGTCAAAAGAATTATAATTATGATGACATGGAAAGGGTGGTGATCCTTTCTCGTGTGGTAGGCGAATAAAACTTATGATAAGAACCTCATGTTTGGAGTTAACTTTCAGTGTGGCGAGAGTACCCAAGGATAGAGCATGCCACCCTTCACGGGAGTGACTCGTGTTGTGTTGATGTGTCAATGCATGGATGGGTTGGTAGGAGTTTAGGTGGGGACGCATCTCTCTTGGGAGAGGTGGTGCATCCCCATGCCAATCGGTGTTGATGTTTCAATGCATGGATGGGTTAGTAGGAGTTTAGGTGGGGGCGCATCTCTCTTGGGAGAGGTGGTGTATCCCCATGCCAATCAACTATGGCATCTCCCACAATTGTCTCACCTTCACTCAAGATCACGCTAAGTTCACTCCAGTTGTTTCGTGCACCACCCAGGGGCTTGTAAATTCTATTTAAGAGAGGCCTCTTCCTCCATTTCATGGATGCAAAGAACCTCTGCCCGATTGTAATTTTGTTTATTTGATTAATAAAACTTGAAGACTTTGGAGGTCTACCTTACATCATTAAACGTGTTATCCACTAAGTTGCACTTTGGTAGATTTTCAGTAAGTTGTCAAAGACTTGAACAAATCAATTGTTCATCACATGTGTTTTGAGGTCCATCAGACCAATCAGTGGCCCATATATATATATATATATATATATATATACCCTGCGGGGCATTGTATTAAATGACTTATCATGATGAAATTATGATGGCTTTCCTAGAACTTAGTCATCAATACTTTACTCTAGGTGTTTTTTCCTTGAGAATTACAAGTCATTTTTTAATGACTTATAATTTTCGAGTTTTTCATCCACTCCTCCAAATCTAGAGTAAATGTCGTGGTGGTTAGGGATTAAGAGGTTATTAAAACCTATGTGTCAATGCATATTACCATGTTAATCATTGCTTTTAAGTCATATGAACATGTTCTAAGTCCCCCATAGGTTTTTTTTAATTTCCTCAAAATAATAAAAATTTCCGTTTTTGCAGGCTTATTTTTAATAAGTTAATTAAAAATATTCAAAAGGGCATAAAAGTGTGGTCTAGGGGCAGAATTTGCCATGGGGGTGCTTGTTTTCTAACTCAGAGCACCAACTTAACCCCGAAACCCACTTTCCTAAGTTTTCGTGTAATTATTCATCTCCAAAATTAATTATTACTCGAAAATGGTAAAAAAGACCAAAAAATGGATAAAGTGAAAAATTTGACAACTCATAAAATAAAGGAAACATGCCGAAAGTTAATTTTCTAAGTTGGAAAGGTAAAGTAGAAACATTCCTAAGGTTTCTAAAACACTTTGGAGTGTTTTTCTCGACAAATAAAGGCAATTTGATTTTGCTAAATCAAGTGGAGCACATCTCTCAAAAAAAAGATGGAAATTTGTGAGGATAATAGCAAGTGTTGAGTTATGAATTGGAAGTTGGCATAATTTTTTCCTTTGCCATCCTTTAGCCAACCCATATCCATTTCATGCCAACTCAAGCAAAGCGCTCTCTTGGGCAAGTGCACCCACCTCTCTTGGTCATATTTTCTATATAAGCAAGGCATTGCTCCATTATCTCAGGGTGGAAACAAGGAACCTCTGCTCCTGTAATGTATTGTTGCTTTATATTTTGAATAAAATTGAGACTTTGGAGATCAAAATCGTGCTAAATCAAGGTGATATTTACTTAGTTAGTGCTTTCCTTTATTTCAAGCTCGTTGATCTATGTAGCTTAGAAGGTCATTGTTGGCCATAGAGCAAGCATTTGTAGTTTCAAGTTGGTTGTTTATGGTTTATTATTAGAGATCTAGGAGTAGCAGACTGTAGTCGGTAATACTTATGCTCTCTTAATTTCTTTTAGTAAAACATACTGGATTTTTTTTTTTAACAAAACCCAAGAATATATATTATAGATTGAAAAAAAGGTTATGCCTAGCCATTCAGTACAGAAATGAAACCAGGGTTCCATGAAGTCCTGAGAAGAAAGAAAGGCTAAAACAACAATACTTAAAAGAAATATCCTAATATTCCTTTCATACTTCCTGAAGACTGTCAAACCCTTCGAAGGGTAAATTTTAACAAACTGGTGATTAAGAAAAATGCAAAAAAAATCTAGGATTGACAGGACTGGAACGCTACATTTTCTTGCCTTCATGCCCAAGGGCAAGCTGAACAACCAAAGTTTCCTCCATTGGATGTACACCTTGGTCCGAGGAGTCCTGGCAGTGGCTGCACTAGTACATTCTGGACATTCTCAGAACTTCTTCTTTGATGATATCTACAGTACCCATCAGCTCTCTGAGATCTTGTTAATTATCATCAATCCTGGAGTCATGGCAACCGATTTGGTTGGCAATGTATCTGATATCTGATGTAGCTTCTATGTTTTACTGAACATCGATGCCCACCATCTCATAAATCCTGCGCAAATGCAGTTTAATGTCCTCCAAACTAGACTGGAGATCGACGATTTCGGAATTTCCCCCTTTGTTCGCCATTGTTCTCTGCACTCTGTCTTCAAACGCCCACGAAAGGTCTGAAAACAAAACTTGCAAATGTTGCCCACTGTCTTCACCCTTGTTTTTGTTGAAGCGCTGAAAGTCGTCTCCATCCAAACCTGCAAACAATGGACGAGAACGGGAAGGGCCTTCGTTGTTTAACGCACCCATCCTTTGTGTCGAGTGTCTTCTCAAGACCCCGGGTAGTTGCCGAAGAGAACGCAAAGTTATTGCAATCTCATGAAGGGTAACACCATATGTTAGAGGAGTGACACGCGTTGTCGGAGAAAACAACTCATCACCATGGGTAGGTGGCCAAAGGGAGGGCTTGTTTCCTATTTTATCTTACCTTAGCTTATAATTTTTGTGCATTGAAGTATGTCTAAGGGACATGCTTGTATGACTTCAAATGATTTTTGAACTCAACCATTCCTTGCTAACTTCTGGCGCCATGATTGGCGAGCTTATCGATGTTAAAAAGTGACAAAAAAGGAAGGTCTTCCTGCATGCATGTGTCCTTGCATGCAGAAGACTTAAAACAGGAAGCCAATTGTATTTAATTTACTTTTCCTAAGTTTATTTTGGAAAATAAATTAAAGTAATCTAATTATTGATTGACTTTATGAAACATTTTTTTATAAAGTGTAAGTGAAAATATTTAAGTGATGGCCAGATCTAATCTTGGCCATCCAATCTCATCCATAGATCTATAGTGAGATTAGGGTTTTCGCTTCGCATTGAGTTATAAAAGAAAGATCAATTGGTGGAGAGGACAATTGCACTCCGATAGAGATGGAGGAAAAGAAGTGTGAGAGAGAGTTTTTGTGAAGAAGATGGAGGAGCAGTAATCCAAAGAAGGCAGCTCAAATTTGCAGAAGAGAGAGACAGGGAGGATTCGGCAGAGGTAAACCGTACAATTGCAGGTCGTACAACAAACAGTCCATACAGCAAGCCATACAAATTCTGTACAGGTCGTACAGCAGCAGGCCATACAGCTGCTTTGGGAACCGTGCCACCCTACAGGTTTTTCTTAGTAGATTTGTGTGATTTGATTTTTCCATCTTGGGCATAAATCGATTTTCTGATATTGTAAAAGCTTCATATTTTCTTAATAAGATATCCTCTCATACTGCTATATCGGTTTTCCAATCTTGGGCTTTGTCCAAGGGTTTATACCCAAAAAGAATGTGTTGTTTCTATTGATGTGATTGATGTTGTGAATGTTTCTCAATTATTTATATTCCGCTGCATTTTAGTAAAGAAGTTCATGTGTGGCTATTTCAATAAACAATTTAAGTATATTGTTTTAGCCCTAGTTTGAGCTTTGAAGGAAAATTTACATGGTATCAAGGATTTGGTTAGCTAAATCTGAGAGATTTGCAGCAGCAGTGATAGATCTGGGGGCAGATCTATTTGAAGACACAAACCTAGATTGCAGATCTAGGGCTTGAAAGGTACACTTCAGTATGGTCGTGCAGTTGAGAGTTGAGGATAGACTCCAGGGCACTCAAAACTTTCCTACATGGAAAGAAAGGATCACAAAGACCCTAGACGTCAGTGATGCAGAGGAGCACATTGACTCCATGAAGGTTGTACCCACAGATCCGACAAATTTGGTAGCTTGGAAGAAGATTGACTCCAAAGCCATGTTGATCATCTTGGATGGGGTGAAGGACCACATAGTCCCTCACCTTTCCAGGAAGAAGACCGCATCATAGATGTGGACAGCTTTGGAAAGTCTGTACCAAAGTAAGAATGAAAACCGGAAGATGGTGTTGCAAGAAAGGATGCGTAGCACCAAGATGGCCAAGGGAGAAGGAGTGGTTCCTTATCTCACAAGGCTCACACAGATCAGGGACAAGCTTGGAATTGTTAGCTCTAAGATTGAGGATGAGGAGCTAGCTCGAATAGCCCTCAATGGATTCTCTAAGCCATGGGACACCTTTGTCAAGGGTGTTGTGGCTAGGGAGAAGCTCCCTGATTGGCAGAGACTATGGGATGACTTTGTGCAGGAGGAGACCCGCATGGGTCAAGGATCAGGCTCATCCAGCAGTGCCCCACAGATTGTGGATGAGGAGGCTCTATCCCTGACAGGGAAGAGCAAGGGTAAGGCAAAGAGGAAGAAGGGTGGTAAGAAGAGCCTTGACATGTCAAAGGTCAAGTGTTTTGTCTGCCACAAGCAAGGACACTTTGCCTCCCAGTGCCCAGACAGGAAGAAGAAGAGCAACACTCGGATGCCTGGATCTGCAGAGGTGGAGGATTTCAACAGGAGCTTCGATGAGGAGTTTTGCTTGATAGCTTGCATGGCAAGCACCACAAGTAGCAGCATTTGGTATATCGACAGTGGAGCATCTAATCATATGACTGGACAGAAGAGATTCTTCAAGGACTTGCAGGAGGGTGGAACAGGTATCCACGTTGAGCTCGATGATGATGTGCGGTATCAGGCACAAGGAGTTGGCACTGTTTTATTTTAGAGGGAGTCTGGCAAACCCCTCAGTTTTGTTGATGTGTTATATGTTCTGAGGTTGACCAAGAACCTCATATCAGTCTCCACTCTGGAGGACAAGGGATTTCAGTTGAAATTTCGAGACCATAGAGTGTATATCAAGCCAAAGGGGTCAGATAGGAGCTTGGATCGAGTGATTGGGATCAGGAGCGGGAAAGTGTATAGACTACACTTTGATCCTGCAAAGGCTCTAGTCAGCAGCAGCAGCAGTCAGGGTGAGTTGTGGCATAAGAGGATGGCACACTTACACCATGGAGCACTGAGCCACTTGAGACAGGCGATCATTGGAGTTCCTCAAGTATAGTAGAAGCATAACCACTGCAAGGGTTGTGCGTTGGGGAAGAACATCAGGAAGCCTTTCCCAAGGAGTGAGCACAAGTCTAAAGAGCCCTTGGACTTGGTGCATTTGGATGTTTGTGAACCTAGGAGTGTCCATTCTTTCAGTGGTTATAGTTACTGCATGACCTTCATTTATGACTATTCCAGGAAGACCTAGATCTATTTCCTGAAGACCCAAGTCAGAGGTCTTTGAGAGGTTTCGAGAGTTCAAGACTCTCGTTGAGAACCAGACAGGAAGGAAGATCCGTGTTTTGTGAACGGACAATGGGGAAGAGTACACCTCCAATGAGTTCTTGGAGTATTATTCGACAGAGGGGATCAAGAAAGAGCACATTGTGCCTCATACCCCACAGCAGATTGGAGTGGCAAAGAGAAAGAATAGGACTATGGTAGGAGCAGCCAAGGCCATGCTTTTTTATCAGGGATTACCACTATTCCTTTGGGCCGAGGCATACAGGACTACAGTATACATTTAGAACAGGTGTCCCCACACAATTTTGGGGAGGAAGACACCCAAGGAGGTCTTCACAGGCACTCGGCCAGATGTGAGGCACATTCGCATATTTGGGAGTGTTTGTTATTGTCATGTTCATGTTGACACTAGGAAGAAGCTAGACCCTTTTGGAGAGAAGGGGTTGTTGGATACAACGAGACTTTGAAGGCATACAGAGTATATATACATGGTCGCAAGAGGATCATTGTGAGCAGGGATGTCCAGTTCGATGAGGACAAGGCCTTGCGGCGATCTATGGACTTACCAGCAAAGCAGCAGCCATCACAGGACACGGGGGTCAAGTTGGAAGAGCCAGAGGTACAGGTACAGGTACAAAGACAGGGGGAAGGTTCTGGTAGTCAAAGGGAGTCAAGTGGACAGGATCCTCCTAGCTTTGATGGGGAGGATGAGCAGCAACAGCAGGAGGACATCCAGTAGCCGCAGCAGACAACACTAGGCCACGACCTAAGTGGTATAGGTCCACTGTTCAAGATTCCAGGCAGGTGAGTCTTCCACAGAGATCTTTTAGATGGAGCGTACCACCAGAGAGACTCGGTCATATTGCACCAATGAAAGAGTTGATTAACCTTGAACCTTCCAGTTTCGAGGAGGCTGCACAACATGACGTATGGCAGGAGGCAATGGTTGAGGAGTATGACTCAATCATGAAGAACCAAATATGGGAGGTTGTGCCAAGTCCTGAAGGCAAAAAGGTGGTGGGATCCAAGTGGATCTACAAGGTGAAACATGCAGCAGACAAAAGCGTGGAGAAGTACAAGGCATGCTTCATGGCAAAGGGGTTTTCATAGAAGGAGGGTATTGATTATGAGGAGACCTTTGCCCATGTTTCCAGGTATTCTTCTATTCGAACCATTATCTCTTTAGCAACAGAGATGGGTTAGCGTGTCCATCAGATAGACGTCAAGATTGCCTCCTCAACGAAGTGATAGAGGAGGAGGTGTATATTGAGTAGCTAGATGGGTTTGATGTGGAGAACAGGGAGACGCATGTATGCAAGCTGCATCGAGCTCTTTATGGGCTCAAGCAGGCACCTCGAGGATAGACAGCTAACTACGGGAGATGGGATTTTAGCAAAGTGAGGCTTACTACAACCTGTACTTCTTGATAGGTGAGGCGCCTCTCATACTGGTCTTATATGTAGATAATCTCTTTCTTACAAGAGATGAGAGGTTGATTGGCGACTGCAAGTCCAACCTTGCAGTTGAGTTTGAGATGAAAGACCTTAAGTTGATGCATCACTTCCTAGGCTTTGAGGTTTGGTAAAGAGATGAATGCTTCTTCATTGGACAGGGGAAGTATGCAGTAGAGATCTTGAAATGATTCAGGATGGAGGACTGCAAGCCTATGGACATACCTCTAGTTTCCAACTAGAGGAAGATTGATGCATCAGGATCAGACGAATTTGATCCTACCTTGTATCGTCAACTTATCAAATCGCTTATGTATCTGGTCAACACACGGCCAGACATTAGCTTTGCAGTCAACTCTTTCGGCCAATTCATGGTGGACCCTTGGAGAGTGCATTGGACAGTTGCGAAGCACATACTTCGCTACATCAGAGGTACAATGGAGTATGGGTTGGTTTATGAGCACAGGGGGAGTGTACAATTAGCATGATTCACGAATGATGACTAGGCAGGATGTGTAGAGGACCAGAAGAGCTCTTCAAGTTGTTGCTTCAACATTGGGTCAGGAGTTGTCTCTTGGTTCAGCAGGAAGCAGAAGCATTGAACTCAGCAGAGGCTAAGTACATGGAAGCCAACATAGCTTCTTGTGAGGGTATGTGGTTGAGGAAGTTACTTTTAGGGTTGTTCGAGTGTGAGCTAGAGGCTACAGTAGTTCACTGTGACAATCAGAGTGGCATCAAGCTATCTGAAAATCCAGTGTTCCATGACCGGAGTAAACACATAGACATTCGATACCACTTCTTGAGAGACTGTGTACAGAGAAGAACCATTCAGTTGGAGTACATAAAGACAGATGAGCAGGTCGCAGACATTTTCACCAAGGCACTTTGCAGACACAGTTTTGTGAAGTTCAGGGATAAGTTGGGGTTGCTACCGAAACCCTTCCTCGTTGAGAGGAAGTGTTAGAAAGTGACAACAAGGAAGGTCTTCCAGCATGCATGTGTCCTTGCATGCAAAAGACTCAAAACAGGAAGCCAATTGTATTTAATTTACTTTTTGAAAGTTTACTTTGGAAAATAAATTAAAGTGATCTAATTATTGATTGACTTTATGAAACACTTTTTTAATAAATTGTAAGTGAAAATATTTAAGTGATGGCCAGATCTAATCTTGGCCATCCAATCTTACCGGAGGACCTCATCCATAGATCTATAGTGAGATTAGGGTTTTCCCTTAGCATTGAGTTATAGAAGAAAGATCAATTGGTGGAGAGGACAATTGCATTTTGACAAAGACGAAGGAAAAGAAGTGTGAGAGAGAGTTTTTGCGAAGAAGACGAAGGAGCAGCAATCCAAAGAAGGCAACTTGAATTTGCAGAGGAGAGAGACAGGGAGGATTCGACAGAGGTTAACCATATAGCTGCAGACCGTACAGTCATACAGCAGACAGTCTGTATAGACCGTAGGGATCTGTATAGCAGGCCATATGGATTTTGTATAGGTCGTAAGCTGCTTTGGGAACCGTGCCACCCTACAAGTTTTTGTCAGTAGATTTGTGTGATTCGATTTTGCCATCTTAGACATAAATCGATTTTATGATATTGTAAAAGCTTCATATTTTCTTAATAAAATATCCTCTCATACTGCTGCACTGGTTTTCCTATCTTCGGTTTTGTCTGGTGGTTTATACCCAAAAAGACTATGTTGTTTCTATTGATGTGATTGATGTTGTGAATGTTTCTCAGTTATTTATCTTTCGTTGCATACTAGTAAAGAAGTTCATGTGTGGCTATTTCAATAAACAATTCAAATATATTATTTTAGCCCTAGTTTGAGCTTTGAAGGAAAATTTACAATCGACAAGACCATTGTTCTCCCTAAGGATGTGGAGGAAGAGGACTTGTGGAATAAGGTTTGATGAAAAATCCGATCGGCGATCATGGATTCTTTTGCAACTAGCAAAGCCATGTTTGTACCCTGATCTCATCTTCTGAATGACCTGCCTTCAGTCTCCAAAGACCATAAGCTTTGAGATTTTAGACTTACCTTCCAGCTCAAGGTCGAGGAGAAGTGAGAGCCATTCC
>LPNX010286423.1:53718-90284 GCA_001517045.1 Pseudotsuga menziesii | reverse complement strand
CCCCCCCCCCCCCCGCACACCTGCCTCCCCTGAAAAACATACTGGATTTTGATCTCACTTGTGTTAAGAATTTGTGGCTTGTAGATCATCTCAGGTGAAAGAGAAGTGGAAGTTCGGTTGCATCCCTTTTCTCTTCATACTTTTATTTGGATCTAACACTTCTTGCAATTTCAGGCACCTCTACATCCTCACAGAAATTCAAGCTGGAGCTTGAGAACCTATCTTCTTCTCTTCAAAAATTTACTTTATTTGGTTACTTTTAGCAATCAAGCTTAGATTTCTTTTAAAAGAACTTGTCATAAATTTTTTAGCTTGTTTATCTTACTAGATCTAAAAGTGCTTTAAATTTGCAATCTGAAGCTTAGATCTAATTTATGCTCTTAGTAAAGTGGCATAAATCTCTATATTTTTCACAAGTACTATGTTGTATTTTTTTATTGTATTTTTAAACTAATCTACTAATTTACTAACAATTTAGCTTGTTGATTTTTGCAAGAGAAGCAGAAGTGTTGACGAAGTTTCAAAGTTTTTATCCTCTCAAAGCGCCTCCAAATCCCCCCTCTTCAATCCCCTTCTTCCAGCGAGCTATTGTAAGCATTTTTTATCAATTTATAAGGTCAAAAGGCAGCCCCTTATTAAATTATCAGCATTGTAATAATTTAATAAAAGAGCAAGTGGAATTATGGCTCCCACACCCTCCTTCCCCTAGTTTAAGGGAAGCATGTATCTGTCCTTGAAGTGGTTTGATTTTCTTTAGATTAGATTTGACTACTATAATAATCTTTAGATTAGCTAAGTTTATTTTAACTTACTATTTCAATCATAGTAATCAAATACTAACTCGACATATTATTGTTGTAGTAATTAGTCTCACAAGTTTATTTGATGTTTCTGTATACACAAGCACACAATCCGTCCTAAAAGGGTTGTATCTTTTGTACTTTGCTTTCGTAAATTGAAATAAACATTTGCATATTCCATGTATGCTCTACCCCTCACAGCGTTGTTTGAGTCTTGGAGATATCAAAAGCAAAATCGTGCATTTATTAATTTTTTCACATCTAATAAATCAATTCATATTAATAAAAGGAACCACCCAAAACATTACGAAAATCCGACGTAAAACGAGTTTGGTGAATAGTGGGCAAGTTCTTCAAGGAAAGCGGGAACAACTAGAAAGTGACCGTGTGGTCCCGTTAGCCTACATCATTGTTGGTGTAGTGTTGAACACCCCCCCACGACTCCATCTAGCCCACATTTTCTTGTGCGGAGCCACTTTTCCCAAAATCCAAACATATTCTCTGTACCATTCAGTATATCTGCAATCCCCTTTCCCCTTTAATCACTCATCATTTTAATAATTAAAATTGACCAAGTACACAACAAAACATTTTCCCATTTTCAACAGCGTTTATTATTCTGTCTCCATGAAGTTCTATTTGCTTTCAATCATATTATGATTATTGATATATCTTGTTATGCTATGGAATTAAGTTCTCTAATTTTGCTAAGTGTCTTGTCAGCAATTTTCTCATCTTTAAAACTCCTAAAAAACAATCCCATCTAACATTTAAAATATTTAAGAGCCTTAGAAACTCTTTATGTAGGGACTACCCCCTTGGCTCCATTAGGAGTTAAGCCTAAACAGAGGAGTCAAGATCATGTGACAGTACCTGACTCAAGACTTGCCCCCAAGGACACACCTAGTAGCTTGAAGATTTTTGCTACATTAACCCCAGGTGCGTAAGAGGATACAACATTTTTGGCACCATTGTTGGAGATAAATCTTTTTAATCCCGAAGTACGACTTTTGTTGTTTACCTTTTTTGTTTTTGCTTTGTTTGATGTGACTAGAGTAGATCTTTAATTTTCATCTGGCGACTCCACTACCCTCTTTCCTTTTTTATTTTTACAAAGAAAAGCAAAAAAAAAATTGATTTTTGTGAAAAAGTATTTAATGCATATTTTTTCTTCTCACATGGAAACTCCACTGAAGGGATAAAAACCCTTGTATCTCATAAAGTTGTTGAGTTTGATTTTGTGTAGATAAGCCCAAGCAACAACAAAACTTCAAAAGCTCATTTTTCAATGGCTCCACTCTTTCAGTACCAGATGTTCCCCGTGATTATTGATTCTTGATATGGATATTAAAAGGATAGAAAATGTTGCTAGGATTTCTCGTGCATATCCTCCCATTGATTTCTTTGAGATCCCTGGATTTCCTAATCATTTTGATGGGGAAAAGACATAATATCCCCTTCCTTTCTTTCGGGGGCACAATAATGATCACTTGACCAGATTCCATGTTGTGATGTTCCTTTCACGTATGAGTGAATTTAGCATACGTCATGAGGATCATATGTTGCTTATGTTTGCTTCTCCTCTACAAGAGGATGTTGCTTGTTGGCTTCACAAGGGCCTTCCTGATAAATCTATTACTTCCCTTGCAAGGTTCTTTGAGATATTTTTGAGGCAGGGCATTATGATGGAAACAATATTGAATCATTCATTAAGATTAAATTGAAATACTTTTTTCCTTGGAGAAAATATCATTTGGAAGATCATGAGTTGCCTAGTATCAACATGGTATACAACACTCAATATTCAGAAACCCATGATGATCCAGTTGAGATTGTGCATGAAGAGTCATTCATTGAGGATATTATTGAAGACCCTCCTCATGTCACATCAACATATAATACTGAAGATTTGAAATCCTTTCATGATTATTTCAGTGATGATGATCACATTTGTACCCTAGGTCTACCTCAAAGAGAAACCATTACAGAATCTTATAATGAAACTTATGATGAAATCTGTAATGTATATGATAGCACTCCTGCTTATTCTTCGTATAATGATGATAGTTTGGAAGGTTTACTGCCTTGTGAGCTTTTTTCTAAAGAAGATGATTGTGATCAAGAGGAGGACAAGTATAGCTTGGGATGTGATGCCAATGATAAAGACTCTCTCATATCCAACATGGATAGGGGTGATGACTGAAGAAAATCTGACTTAGAAAATGGAATTGCTCATTCATAAATTCTGTCAAACAGTTTCAAAATCTAGGGCTTTAACTTAAAATTAATGAAAAGTAAAACCACACTTCTGAAAATGCACTTCAAAATTCTACCATATACTGAAACATTTTAAGCAGATAAACACAATAAATTTTGGTCTAATGACAAGGCAAAACCTCACTGCTTGGGGAAAACCCTAGAAAGAAATTTTTCATTAAAGACAAACTCAGAAAAAATTTCCTTCTGAACCCTACTGGCAATATTTCCAAAAACACCATACAGCAAAATACCTCAAAAAATGTGCCTGCTATACAGTACGGCCTGATGTACCTTCACATGTGTGGGTACGGCATGTACCTTTCTGTCACACATGTGGTTGTACAGATCTGTCAAATCTATACTTTTTTGCTGCCTCAAAATTCGTGCCACTGCCTGCAATTAATGTTGTACGGCTTGTCAATCTTTCTGTACTTTTCTGCCTCAAGAAATGTGCCCACATGTGGTTGTACGAACTGCTTCAGACTGTCATTAATGCTGCTGCAATTATGCATTTAATGTTGTTACTTGCATTGTAATTCATGCCAAGGGTCTTCTCTTTCTTCTTTGGTCTTCAATTTCTTTCTCTCTCTCTGGTGAGTTATCTTTCATTTGCCCTCTCTAATGTTTTATACTTAGATTTTGTAACTATCTTCAATAACTACCTAATCTAGGGTTGAAGATATTTTTACAAAATCAAGGGTCTACAACTTATCTCACTTTTAATAATTAAACACTTTAATTATTAAATACATTTTTAAGTGAGACCCACTTTTCTAAAGTATAAAAACATAATCACTTTATTTACATAAACGTCACTTTGTTACATAAATACATAAGGACAAAATTTCTCAAGTCCTCTCATCACACCCACACCAAAAACATGGGAGGACCTTCAGAGATACAATTTCAACACTCCCTCCTAACGAGGAAGGTCCACAGCATTGTCTTCATTTCGGATTCCTGCAACAGCTCCCTCCTGCTCTGGAATCATCCTCGAAAACAAATGCTCGATCTCGAAATGAAACTCTGACATCTGAGACTCAACCTGAGTCCCATCATCCTGTTTAACTTCACCATCACTTGACTGGCTGAGTCGTCTGCCAGTGCTCAGGAGAGAGTCACTCTCCTCATCTCTATCAAATGCAATATCATCATCCTCTGACTCTGACAACCATCCTCCTGCTCCTGCTCCTGCTCCTGGTCGTACAACATGCCCTCTCAGGACATATAATATGTCCCTACAATCTCCCAACAAGATGGTGGTACCAACTAGCTCATCTCTTCGATACAGGAAGATATGACCAGACCTCACCATCATCCCGTAACCTTCATCCTCAAAGGATGAGGGTTTGCTTACTCTCATCCTAGGTACAAATAACACTCCATGAACTTCCAGGATCTCTCTAAGGTCTAGTTGGAACTTGATTGTTCCAACCCCTTGGATAGCAATCTAAGGATTGTCAATCTCTGTCTGAATGAAGTGTCTCGGCCCCAGCATTGTGATCATCTGAAAAGAGTCATAAACTCCAGTCATATGTCTGGTTGCGCCACTATCAACAACCCAAACATGCTCAAATATAGAACTCCCTATGCTGGAATCAATTGAGACAAGAGAAAACTCTTGCTCAAACTTTGTAGCAAACTCTTCTACAACTGCAGATGTTGTTACATCTCTTTAAGTCTTCACAATATTTTTCTCACGACATTTTGTGGCATAGTGTCCCAACTTGCCACAATGAAAGCATTTGATCTGACTTAGATCTTTCTTCTTCTTATTCTTGGATTTTGCTCCAAGTGCCACATTCTGCTCAGCATCCTCACTAGTTTGGCCAACCTGTGCTCCATCTCAAATTTCTTCTTGGGTGAAGTCATCCCACAATCTGGACCAACTTGGAAGAGTTTCTTTGCCCACAATACACTTCACAAAAACCTCCCACTTCTTGGTGAAACCCTTCAAGGCTATCCTCACCAATTCTGAATCAGGAATGGTTTCTCCTACTGCTGCCAACTCATCCTTAGCTTGTGTAACACAAGTCAAGTAAGAGGCTACACCTTCATCACTTTTCATTTTAATGCTATGTAGCTTGTCTTCTAAGGGCCATCTTCCTATTTTCATTCTTTGCTTCGAATAATTTGGTCAAAGTGTCCCACATATCTTTAGCAATTTTCTTATCTGCTAAGTGTGGTATGAGATGGTCTTTAACCCCATCTAAGATAATTCTCTGGGCTCTAGCTTCATGAGCTTCAAACTCCTCAAGCTCATCTTTGTTTGTTGGCTTGGTTATGACACTGTTAATAAAACTCCAAACCCTAAGCTCTTTCAAAATAGCAGTAATTCTTACCTTCCATGGAATGTAGTTGGATACTCCATCCAACCGATCTTCATATCTAATGTTCATCATGGAAAATAACTTGCAACCAAAAATTAACTAAAGAAAATATCTAACAATTTTCCGAAACTTCAGAGAACACCTGCTAAACTTCTTTTTTAGTATGACTCTGTTAAACTGAGATCTGATACCATCAGCTCTGATACCATGAAGAAAATTTGACTTAGAAAATGAAATTGCTCATTCATACATTCTGTCAAACAGTTTCAGAATCTAGGGCTTTAACTTAAAATTAATGAAAAGTAAAGCCACACTTCTGAAAATGCACTTCAAAATTCTGTCATATACTGAAACATTTTAAGCAGATGAACACAATAAATTTTGCTCTAATGACCGGGAAAAACCCCACTGCTTGGGAAAAACCCTAGAAAGAAATTTTTCATTAAAGAAGGCAAACTCAGAAATTTTTCTACAACTCAGAAAAATTTTCCTTCTGAACCCTACTGGCAATATTTCCAAAAACACCTTCTACAGCAAAATACCTCGAAAAACGTGTCTTCTGCACAGTACAGCATGTTGTACCTTCACACGTGCGAGTACGGTCTGTACTTTTCTGTCACACGTGTGGTTGTATGGATCTGTCGGTTCTGTACTTTTCTGCTGCCTCGAAATTCATGCCACTGCCTGCAATTAATGTTGTACGGCCTATGAGTCTTTCTATACTTTTATGCCTTGGGTAATGTGCCCACACGTGGTTGTACGGATTGCTTCAGACTGTCATTAATACTATGCTGCAATTCTCCATTTAATGTTGTTACTTGGATTGGAATTCGTGCCAAGGGTCTTCTCTTTCTTCTTTGGTCTTCAATTTCTTTCTCTCTATGGTGAATTATCTTTCATTTGCCCTCTCTAATGTTTTATACTTAGATTTTGTAACTATCTTCAATAACTACCTAATCTAGGGTTGAAGATCTTTTTACAAAATCAAGGGTCCACAACTTATCTCACTTTTAATCATTAAACACTTTAATTATTAAATACATTTTTAAGTGAGACCCACTTTTCTAAAGTATAAAAGCATAATCACTTTATTTACATAAACGTCACTTTGTTACATAAATACATAAAGACAAAATTCCTCAAGTCTTCTCATCACACCCACACCAAAAACATGGGAGGACCTTTAGAGATAGAATTTCAACAATGACTATTGGACTTTCATGGAAAATCCAGTCTATGAGACTCTTGAAAATCTCATTGAGAATCCCATCTAAGATATGTCCAGCGAGGGGAATGTCTATTCAAAAATTTGTGGAAGTCTCGTCTATGATACATCTATAGAAGGGAGTGTTGATCTTGAGACTTGGGAAAGTTTTGGTATGGAAGACGAGCATTCAAACTTTTCATGTAATTATTCAAAGCCGCACACAAGTATTAGTAATGAAGATTTGGAGAAGTAGTACTGTTGCCGCCTAAAACACACTTGGACACGGGTAAGTCTCCCAATCGTTGTGTGTGTTCCTAAGGGCAACTTATGAGCTGAGAACCCACTGTCACTTTGGTTCTAAACTCCTCTGTTTAGACCACAACTCCTAAAGGCCAAGGGGGGTAGTCCCTACTTACTAAGTTCTTTTTTTTTAAGAATGTTTTCTGGGAGTTGTAAATTATAAAAATGACAATCAACGTGCAGTGATGCAAATATTTCAATGTCAAGCAAACCCTTTAACAATCAACCAGTAATGTGTGCAAAAAAGAAACAATCAAATAATCAAAATGATCAGTGTCGTCTCTACTCGGGCTATGGAGTCACAATAATCAACTTCAAATAATTTTCCTAAAGCATCAACTCATTTACTCTAACAAATATTCAAGAACATGTTGAATTCCAATAAATGAGTAAGTTAAAATAAAGTGATTGCAAAGTAGAGAAATGTAAATGATTGTAACAATGTTATGCAAGTGGTCCTGTAAGTTTTAGTAAATTTTATGCCTCTTTGACTTAGGGAATTAAGGTGTTTGTTGCAAAGAAATGAACTATTCTAGATGTCTACCCCAAGAGACTATCTCCTTCAATTAGAGAGAGAATGTTGGGTGCTCAACATGGGAACACAAGGTTCCCACCTAGCTCTACCGGTCAAACTCGAAACTTGCTGGGTGCTCAACTAGAAGACACAAAGTGCGACGAAGCCCCCTATGGCCTCTACCCCACGAGCTCCACAGGTCAAGCCTCTTTTTCTCTTTTCTAATGAAGATACTTATCTAGGTGCCTATTAAACTAGCCAACACAAATCTTTTCCCTTTCTCGTCACCCTAGATCGGTCGAACTAGCGGAAGGAGAGGATAAAGGGCAAAAATGGGGCTTGTGGTAAATTTTATCCTTAAAGAAAAAATAAACAAAACAAGCCAAGCGCAATATCACAACAGAGGCAGAGCCTACTCGATTGTGAGGTGCGGGCAAAAGGAAATAAGCAAATACTTTAAATAAAAATGCTAGCCAACGCGATTTCACATGGATGGGCAAAGCCACTTCGCTTGTGAGGTGCGGGCAAAAAAAGAAATTAGCAGATACTTTGAATAAAATGCTAGCCAACGCAATATTGCAAGGATGGCAAAGCCAAATCACTTACAAGGTGCGGGAAAAAATAAAGAAGAAAATAAAACAAAATGAAACTCTAACTAATCTAAAACCCACGCCAATCAACAATTGCTTATGCAAAGGTGGGCAAGCCCAACTTCTATTGCTAGCAATGGATGGCAAATAAATGAGACTTGATTTAACTGAAAATGCAAAGCAAGAAATCAAGTCCAAGAGACTCTCTTGGACTTGTTACAAAGGCTGAAATTTCAGCGTAAAGAAAGAGGTAAAAGGAGTGAGAAAATCGCGTTTTTTCCCTTTCTTGAGATGTCTTTGAAGCTCTTCCTTTGGGGTGGCCTCAAAACTCTTCTATGGCTGAAATTTGACAGAGTTTTTCATTGTTTTGTCACTAACCTGCTAAAAACCAGCAAACAGAAAATGATAAAATGTGTCCAAAATCACTTTGAGGAAGTTAGTATGTTAGTGCAATATATATACAAAATTTATACAAAGTTGCCAAATGAATAATTTTGAAAGAACTTGAGTAAATAAGAGTTAAAGTCAGATTTAAAATACTCACCAAACTAAAATTAAAATGCAAAAATTTGTATGTAAAGAAAGATAAAATTGGTCCTTTGTTCTTCAAGAAGTGAAGCTATGGGGCATCCAACCAAGGAATCTCACTCTTCAATCCAAATAACCTACAACTTATAAGATTTTCACTACACAACTACTATAAGGTGAGAATCAAATAATGAGCAGAGAAATCATAAACTTCAAACTAGAAAATATATGAACTTCTTTACTACAAGAATGAAAACTCACAAAATTTATGGAATACAAATACCATAAATCTTACCAAAGTAAATTAGTATGCTTCATTGGCCAACCAAACTTGTGTAGCTCCTTAAGCATAGAAGCAAATCATCAATGGGAACAATGCACACAAGATTCCTCCAAAGATTTTGATTACCAAAGCCAAATGGCTGAAAATTACAATGGCCCAAGCAAGAGCAAGGGCAAGAGAGTAAGAGAAAGAATGAGAGCATGAGCAAGAGAGTGGGTGTGAGTGTGTAACCCAAATGAGGAGGGGAAACCTCCTTAAATAGGAAAAATGAAAGAGAGAGACTCTTTGCATGCTAGACAAGTATCTCAAGGGAGAGAGGGGGGGCGAATTTGCTCAAGGAGGGCAAAACCAAGGTTTGAGATCTCAAATATGGGGAGAGAAACTCTCAATTTAATGTTTTTAACCTTATTGTTATGTAAAATGGGGAAGAAACCACCATAGTGGGGCCATTTCCATTGACTTTAGCTCACCCAACCAATCAAAGAGAGAAGGGGGCACCCCCCTAGATTCGACAACTCAAAACTTGTTATATGCTTGCTTAGGGCCCCCCCTTTGGGTATTAAATGTCTTAGGAACATAATATAAACATTAGAACCTTTACTTGGCCACCCCAAGTGACTTTAGTCACTTTTCCAAAATTTGGCTCTCTAATTAAATGCCCAATTTCCTGATTTCCATGACTGGCCTAGGCAAAGGTGACCAAAACCATAGTAATACTTGTCTGAATGACTTGAAACTTGGCCTAAGGGTGTAGGGGTGCTCATGCCATTTGTCTTGAGTACCCACACCCTTATACAACATTAAAAAGGACCAAGTAACCCTCTTTTACATTACAACAAATTGTCCTAAGTGACAATTTTTAATGACCAAAAATTGAAAAAAACTATGCAAAACTTAATGAAATTCCGCAAGACTCTGGATGATGTCTAACATGGTAATATAGAACATTCCTAGGCCCCAATCACCCCATGGACTCGATCACTAGAACACCTTTCACCACTTTGGAGGTAATTTTGAGTAAAAAACTCAAATAATTAATATCTCTAAAAAGAAATTTTAATTATCCAAATGAAAAAACACTCGATGAAAGGACTTCCCTAATGACTAAGTCTTAGGTGATCAAGTTACAAAAAACTAGACCTTCATGCTGACATATCCTTACAAAATCCCCCGCAAGGGGTGGAAATTTCATAGAGAGAAGAGAAGAAGAGTTGTCTCGCTTGATATAATCATTAAGTACTTCATTCTTATCTTCAAGGCACATCCAACATGTGCATGGTACATCGTTGTCCACCTAGTTGGTTTTGGTGGTCAACAAGTACAATGAAGGGTCAGATGGGATACAGTTCAGCTGTTAACAGAAGATCAGTCACCGTCATCGTCTTCACGTGCAGAAGTTCCTTATGATTTGGAGCAGCTTGGGGCTTACACACAGAGGTATCAACAGATAAGCCCTTTGGATCGGTATAATGAAGTAGTGGATCTGCCTCAACATACATATGTGTACATTAGTCCTATCCAATTTTGGATAGAAGTCTGCAAGAGGGCTTGCCAGTTTGGGACGCGATTTGACAATGTAATACATGCCTATGATATCCCATCCAGCCCTCCCATCTTGAGTATTCATGCAAGTTTGCACTTTCTAAAAAATATGTCCTTGCTTTGGCTGGTAACCAAAGATAAGGAAAAAAACTCTAAAGTTGACAAAATGCTTAGGTGGTTACATTGGATATTTCATTTTCCCTAACTTTTTTATATCATGCTTAGAGTAGGAAAATAAGCTCCTTAAAGTGAGCATTTAATTTTTGCAATTTCTTTATGTACTTAGGAATAAATAACATTTTTTTTGCTTAATTTTTTTTGCACATTCTTGAATAATGCAACTTATGGTTCATTTGGTTTTTATATAAAACTTGTGCTACTAAGGTTTCTTTTGTCAAGTTGAAATGTTTTTACAGATTATACAAACAAGAGAATATGGGGTTCTCGAATCCTCTCCTTGCCTGAAGACCAAATCGAGCACACGTCGCACAATTGGATCCAGAAGTTATCCACTAAGTTGCATTTAAGTGGATTTCCAGTAAGCAGTCAAAGATATATGTATATGTATATGTATATACATGTTCATACCCTGCGGGGAATTGCAATAAATGACTTCGCATGATGAAATGATGTAAAAAGTTTGGTTGTCCTACGACTTAATCATCAATACTTTACTCTAGCGTGTTTTTTCCTTGAGAATTATATGTCGTTTTTTAATGACTTATAATTTTCGAGTTTTTCACTCGCTCCTCCAAAGCTAGAGTAAATATCATGGTGGTTAGGACTTAAGAAATTATTAAAACCTATGTGTCAATGTATATTACCATGCTAATCATTGTTTTTACGTCATGTGAACATGTTCTAAGTCCCCCATAGGTTTTTTTTTATTTCCAGATAAAAAAAATAAAAATAAAATCCATTTTTTCAGGCTTATTTTTAATAAGTGAATTAAAAATATTCAAAAGGGCATAAAAGTGTGGTCTAGGGGCAAAATTTGCCATGGGGGTGCTTGTTTTCTAACTCAGAGCACCCACTTAACCCCTAAACCCACTTTCCTAAGTTTTCGAGTAATTATTCATCTCCAAAAATAATTATTACTCGGAAATGGTAAAAGAGACCAAAAAATAGATAAAGTGAAAAATTCGGCAACTCATAAAATAAAGGAAAAATCTCGAAAGTGAATTTTTTGAGTTGGCAAAGTAAAGTGGAAACATTCTTAAGGTTTCTAAAACGCTTTGGAGTGTTTTTCTCGGCAAATAAAGGCAAGTTGATTTTGCTAAATCAAGTGGAGCACATCTCTCAAAAAAAAGATGGAAATTTGTGAGGATAATAGCATGTGTTGAGTTATGAATTGGAAGTTGGCATAATTATTGCCTTTACCATCCTTTAGCCAACCCATATCCATCTCATGCCAACTCAAGCAAAGTACTCTCTCTTGGGCAAGTGCTCCCCCCTCTCTCTTGGAGAAGCAAGGAACCTCTACTCCTATAATGTATTGTTGCTTTATATTTTGAATAAAATTGAGACTTTGGAGGTCTGAATCGTGCAAGTTATCATGAATGTAAATGTCATGCTAAATCGAGGTGATATTTAGTTAGTTAGTGATTTCCTTTCTTTCAAGTTTGTTGATCTATCTAGCTTAGAAGGTCATTGTTGGCCATAGAGAAAGCATTTGTAGTTTCAAGTTGCTTGTTTATGCTTTTAATATTAGAGATCTAGGAATAGCAAACTGTGGTCAGTAATACTATTCTCTCTTAATTTCTTTTAGTAAAACTAAATGTTCCCCCAAATTTCTGGGACGGGGGGACGTGGGAGCGGGGAAACGCACATTCGGGACGCATGGAGACCACCCCCAAATTTAAGGATATTCGGGGGGGGACATGGGGGCATCTCTAAAATTATAAAAATAAATAAAATAAAATATCAAAAATAATAATTCATTTGATGTATATTAATGATTGTGCAATGTAAATACTAAATATATGAGTTTATTTTCTAAGTAGTACCAAGTAGGAATTGTAAAATGTGAAAATAATGGGAAAACATTAAAAAAAAAATCCCAGGGGCATGGTTGGGGAGGGAAAGTTTCGCCCAGGAGTCCCCAAGTCCCCGGGACGCAGGAAACGTGGAAACGCGTCCCCGACCCTGCGGGACGCGTCCCCGTGGAACACTGGTAAAACATACCGGATTTTGATCTCACTTGTGTTAAGGATTTGTAGCTCGCAGATCATCTCAGGTGAAGGAGAAGTGGGAGCTCGGTTGCATGCCTTTTCTCTTCATACTTTATTTGGATCTAACACTTCTTGCAATATCAGGCACCTCTACATCCTCACATAAATTCAAGCCGGAGCTTGAGAACCTCTTGTCTTCTCCTCAAAAAATTGCTCTCTTTGATTACTTTTAACAAGCAACCTTAGATTTCTTTTAAAAGAACTCATCATAAATTTCTTAGCTTGTTTATCAGATATCTTACTAGATCTAAAAATGCTTTAGATTTGCAATCTTAAGCTTAGATCTAGTTTATGTTCTTAGTACTTAAAGTGGCATAAATATCTATATTTTTCACAAGTACTAAGTTGTATTTACTATTTTTACACTAATCTACTAATTTACAAACAATTAGCTTGCTGGTTTTTTGCATTTTATTGACAAGACAAGCGAAAGTGCTCGCAAAATTTCAAAGTATTTATCCTCTCAAAGCGCCTCCAAATCCCCCCTCTTCTAGCAAGCTATTGTAAGCATTTTTTATCAATTTATAAGGTCAAAAGGCAGCCCCTTATTAAATTATTAGCATTGTAATAATTTAATAAAAGAGCAAGTGGGATTACGGCTTCCACACCCTCCTCCTATTTTGGGGGAAGTCTGTATCTATCCTTGAAGTGGTTTGATTTTTTTTTAGGTTAGATTTGACTACTATAATAATAAACTTTAGATCAGTTAAGTTTATTTTAACTTTACAATTTCAATCAAAGTAATCAAATACTAACTCGTCATTTTATTGTTGTAGTAATTAGTCTCACAAGTTTATTTGATGTTTATGTTTACACAAGCACACAATCTGTCCTAAAAGGGTTGTATATTTTGTACTTTGCTTTCGTAAATTGAAATAAACATTTGCCTATTTCGTGTATGTTATACCCCTCACAGCATTGTCCGAGTCTTGGGGATATCAAAAGCGGAATCGTGCATTTATTAATTTTTTCACATCTAATTAATCAACTCATATTAATAAAAGTAACCACCCATAACATTACGAAAATCCAGCATAAAACGAGTTTGGTGAATAGTGAGCAAATTCTTCAGGGAAAGCAAGAACAACTAGAAAGTGACCGTGGGGTCCCGTTATGCTACATCCTTGTCGGTGTAGTGTTGAACACCCCCCCACGACTGCATCTATCCCACATTTTCCCGTGCACTTTTCCCAAAATCCAGACATACTCCCTATACCATTCAGTTTATCGGGAATCCTCTTTCCCCTTTAATCCCTCATCATTTTAATAATTAAAATTGACCAAGAACACAGTGAAACATTTTCCCATTTTCAACAGCATTGATTATTCTAAATCCACGAAGTTCTATTTGGTTTCAATCATATTATGATTGTTGATATATCTTGTTATGTTATTGAATTAAGTTCTATAATTTTGCTAAGTGTCTTGTCAGCAATTTACTAATCTTTAAAACTCCTAAAAAACAATCCCATCTAACACTTAAGATAATTAAGAGCCTTATAAACTCTTTCTGTAGGGACTAACCCCCCTTGGCTTCTTTAGGAATTAAGCCTAAACGAAGGAGTCAGGATCAGGTGACAATACCTAACGCAAGACTTGCCCCCAAGGACGCACCTAGTAGCTTGAAGATTTATGCTGCGTTAACCCCAGGTGCATAAGAGGCAGCAACAGGACGGATGATATGCTAATGAGGTGATATTGTATTGTTTGAAATTGCTCTTGTTTAATCTTTGTTGATATATCTAGCTTAAAAGATCATTCAAGATACGTAGAGTAAGCATTTACAGTTGTTAAGTTGCTTGCTTATGATTTGATTTCGAAAGATATTGGAGTAACCAACTATATTCAGATGTATTGAGGTCCTCTTAGTTTTTCTTCTTCAAACATACTAGATCTAATCCAATTTTTGCAAGAGTAGTTTTATAGTTTTGCAAGTTACGAGATCCAAAGGAGGCATTGAACTAAGATGTCTCTTCTCCTTCTTCGTCATCCTTTTTTCGAAGCTAATCTTTGTTGCAGGGACTCCGAAGTCATTAGCAAAGAATCAAGCAATGGCTTGAAGTGTTCATCCATCTCCTGAAAATCTAAACTTTATCTTTCCCGGTTACCTTGTTTAAATGCTAATCAAGTAGATCTATTTTCAAAAGTTTATTTCTTTCAATCTACTTACATTATCATATTAAGAATAGTTAGATCTAAAAAATGTTTTCAAAGCTTCATATTTCCATTAGATCTAGGCTATAAAACTGATACTTGCACTTAGTAAATGTTCAATTTTTTTCTAAGTACCAAAGTCCAAAAATTTTTATTTGTGTTTTGTGCATACCACCATCTTCTAATCATATTTGCTTGCTGGTTTCACAGGTTTAGTGAAAGAATAGAGAGGTATGCTGGCGAAATTTCACTGAAATCGAGCCATCCAAGGCTCTAGGCTTCTCCTTTCTTCCCCTTTTTAGTTTCCAGCACTATAAACCCTTGGATCCAAGTGTATTAGGACCAGGTGGCCATTCTTTAAGCATTGTAAATAATCATAATAAAAAGTAAGTGGGATTACGGCTCCCACAACCATCTTCCCCCATTTGGGGGAAGCCTGTATCTACCCAATCTTATTTATTTGCTTTTTATCTGCATAAGACTTAGATTAGGTTTATTTGGTTGATAATAAAAGTAGATCAAGTAGCTTCTTACTTATTTCCTTTAATTTTGGTTAAATCGAATACTAACCCAGCAACGATATACAAAACTACCCGCAAGGGAAAAAGATTTTCGTTGTTGTCGTAATTAAACAACTTGCTTTCTTTCATGTCTTTTTTGCATCTTGCTTTCTTTCAAGTTTGAACTTACCCCTTTGACTTCTCGAGTACGGCCATTGACCTAGAAAGAGATCCTTAGGGACTAATAAATAAGAAAACGTTGCTATAAAACTATTAAAGTTTAACCAAGGCTCTGTTGTGTATGCTTTGCACCTTTGTGGTTCGCCCAACCAGTTGGATGCATCAAAAGCAACGGGAGTGACTAGTTTAATTAGGTTCATACCCCACTAAATCTCCCAAGGTGAAAATCCAACGCCTCGATTCAATCTCCTGTGGGGAAATTTCACAGAGGAAGCGGGAACCACTGGGTAGTGACCTCGGGATACCGTCGGGATGCACCCTCGATTGGTGTTGTGTTGAACACCTCCCAGAGACTCCAATCCAGCCCACATTTCTTCGCGTCGAGCCACATTTGATAAAGCTTTTTGGACATACTCCTCATACCTTCAGGTATATCCAAAGTGCCTTTCCCTTTCTAATCCATTCATCTAAATCCACTTTTAACTTAAAACGAACCAAGAGACATTTGCAAAACACTTTACATTTTTAGCAACATCGCACCATTTTATTTGACTCCATTGGCACCGATCTCCATTTGCAACAATACTTTACATTTTCTTAATATTTGTTCATTAAGGTTGCTTAATTTTTATATGTTGATGTTGTCTTTTATATGTTGTTGAAATACTTCTTATCTTTGCAATAATCTTGATTCGATAATTTGCTTCAAAAACTCCTAAAAAACTTCATCCTAAACAACTAAAAACTTTTAAGAGCCTTAGCAACTCTTTATAGAGACCACCTCCCTTGGCTTCGTTAGGAGTTTGCCCAAACGGAGGAGTCAGGATCAAGTGACAACATCTGACTCCAGACTTGCCCCCAAGGAATCAAGGACACATTGAGCAACTTGAATATTTCTGTTGCGCCAACCCTCAGGTGTGTGTAAGGCAGCAACAAGACAAAATTCTCATAGGAAAGCTAGTCACACCCTTAGACACCCTAGGGTTAGGGTAATTCATAAAACCCTTGTCCTTAATCATTTTCTCTTACAAAAATCTTACATCTTCATATGTTTATAGTTGCATTACATGGTAGATAAGGTTAGTTTATGACTGGGTTTAAATTAAAAACCCTAAAAATTTCCCTAGCTAGCCCTAGCGTCCACCCTCTCTCTTCCTCACTGTTACAGGTTGAAATGGCAGTCCAAGCCACCGGCAAGCATATGTGGAGAAAGTGACCACTGTCACCTTAGTCGCTTCTCCAAACTTCTTCGGAAGTTGAAACTGTTGCCGCCTAAAACACACTTGGACACGGGTAAGTCTCCCAACCACTGTGTGTGTTCCTGAGGGAAACTTATGAGTTGAGAACCCACTGTCACCTCGGTTCTAAACTCCTCCGTTTAGACCACAACTCCTAATGAAATTTCCCAGCGGAAATTTCATGGGAAATTTCAAGCAAACCCTTTAACAATCAACCAGTAATGTATGCAAGAGAGAAAAAATCAAAAAATCAAAATGACCAGTGTCATCTCTACTCGGGCTATGGAGTCACAATAATCAACTTCAATTAATTTTCCCAAAGCATCAATTCATATACTTTAACAAATATACAAGAACATGATGACTTCCAGAAAATGAACAAGTTAGAATAAAGTGCTTGCAAAGTAGAGAAATATAAATGATTGTAACAAAGTTATGTAAATGCTCCTGTAAATTTTAGAAAATTTTGTGTCTCTCTTTGACTTAGGGAATTAAGGTGTTTGTTGCAAAGAAATGAACTATTCTGGATGTCTACCCCAATAGCCTATCTCCTTCGATTAGAGAGAGAATGATGGGTGTTCAACATGGGAACACAAAATTCCCACCTAGCTCCACGGGTCAAACTCGAAACTTGTTGGGTGCTCAACTGGAGGACACAAAGTGCCACGAAACCCCCTACGCCCTCTACCCCACTAGCTCCACAGGTCAAACCTCTTTTTCTCCTTTCTAATGAAGATACTAATCTGGGTGCCTATTAAACTAGCCAACACAGATCTTTGCCCTTTCTCGTCACCCTAGATCGGTTAAATCGGCGGGGGGAGAGGATATAGGACAAAAACAAGGCTTACAGTAAATTTTATCCTTAAAACAAAAATTAAACAAAACAAGCCAAGCGCGATATCACAACGGAGGCAGAGCCTACTCAATTGTGAGGTGCGGGCAAAAGGAAATAAGCAAAATAAAAATGCTAGCCAACGCGATTTCACATGGATGGGCAAAGTCGCTTCACTTGTGAGGTGCGGGCAAAAAGAAATAAGCAAATACTTGAAATAAAAATGCTAGCCCACGCGATTTCACATGGATGGGAAGACCCACTTCACTTGTGAGGTGTGGGCAAAAAGAAAACAAACAATTAAATAAACTAATCTAAATCCAAGCAACTTACAAGGTGATGCAAGGATGAGCAGAGCCACTTCACTTACATGCAACCGAAACCAAAATCACTAAGTACTGAAAACTCGAAATGAAGCACAACAAACTCACTCAAGCCCAAGAGACTTTCTTGGGCTTGTTACAAAGATGTAGATTTCAGCACAAATATTTATTAAAAAATGAGAGAGAAAGAGTGATTTTTTAACTTTTTTTGCAAGGGACTTGAAGTAGACCCTATTGGGTGTTGTTGGTGCTTGCTAGTGGCTGAACTTGAGCATTCTCTTCCCCTGTGAGATCAGGAACATGCACAAAACAGCAAGCTATTATAGCATAAAAGTGATAGAAATGAGTTTTAAACAAACTCAACTTTTTTCATGCAAAAATAAATAAATAAATAAATGTAAGGCAAAACTAGCATGTAAAAACTTGAAAAATGATAATATTTGAGTGCAAAATGAAGTATTTAAGAGCTGCAATAAGAATAAGAATGTTAGTAAAAATGTCAAGTCCTTCTCGAAATTTGTTGGACAATGGGGTTCCCACCCGGGAATCCCACTCTCCAAACTTGGGAAACTTGTAACAAAATTAGCTCAACAATGCAAATGGAGTAAGAAATCCACAAAGACTTGAGAAACAAAATATTCAAGCTAAAAATACTTTAACTTCCCAAATTCTAAGCAAACAACACACATAGCATGCAACAAAACTATTACAATACTATTCTCAAGCAAAAAACTTTGCTTGAGAGTCCAAATACAAAATGAATCAAGAATGGAACAAGATCGCCTCAATCACAATGAATGGACAATACTTCCTCTAAAGATTTTTTCTATTATCATCCAAACTTGAAAGTACAATGGCTCCTCTTGGACAAGAATGGAGCAAGAGAGAGAGAATGAGAGAGCAAGAGAGCATGAGCAAAATGAAGCAAGAGATTAAGTGAATCTAACCCAAATGAGGAGGAATGCCCTCTTTAAATAGGAAAAATGAAAGAGAGAGGCTCTTTGCATGCTAGACAAGTGTCATAAGGGAGAGAGGGGGGCGAATTTGATCAAGGAGGGCAAAACCATGGTTTGGGATCTCAAATATGGGGAGAGAAACCCCCATTTTAATGCTTTTAACCTTATTGCTATGTCAAATGGGGAGGAAACCACCATAGTGAGGCCCCTCCCATTGACTTCCACTCACCCAACCAATCAAAGAGAGGAGCGTGCACCCCCTAGAGTTGGCAACTCAAAACTTGTTATATGCTTGCTTGGGGAGGGCCTTTGGGTCTTAAATTTGTCTTAGGAACCTAATATAAACATCAGAATCTTTACTTGGCCACCCCAAGTGACTATAGTCACTTTTCCAAAATTTGGCTCTCTAATAAAATGCTCAATTTCTTGATTTCCATGATTGACCTGGGCAAAAGAGACCAAAACCACAGTAATACTTGTCTAAATAACTTCAAACTTGGCCCAAGGGTGTAGGGAGTTTCATGCCATTTTTCTTGAGTACCCATACCCATATACAACATTAAAAAGGACCAAGTAACCTTCTTTTACATTACAACATCCTGAGTGACGATTTTTAATGACCAAAAATTTAAAAAAAAAACTATGCAAAACTTAATGAAATTCCGCAAGACTCTGGATAATGTCCAACATGGTAATATAGAACATTCCTAGGCCCCAATCACCTCATGGACTCGATCACTAGAACACCTTTCACCACTTTGGAGGTACTTTTGAGTGACAAACTCAAATAATTAAAATCTCTAAAAAGAAAGTTTAATTATCCAAGTGAAAAAACACTCGATGAAAGGATTTCCCTAATGACTAAGTCTTAGGTGATTAAGTTACAAAAAACTAGACCTTCATGCTGACATATCCTTACAGAATCCCCCGCAGGGGTGCAGAAATTTCATAGAGAGAAGAAAAGAAGAAGAGTTGCCTCGCTTGATATAATCATTAAGTACTTCATTCTTATCTTCAAGGCATATCCAACATGTGCATGGCACATCGTTGTCCACCTAGTTGGTTTTGTGGTCAATAGAAACCTCTTACGGGTGAGCCCTATGTAACTCTGCAAAAGCACTTAGACACAAATATATCTTGCAAACATGTGAAGTGAGTAAGCAATGCCTAATGGAGTCTAATCAATGAGTGAAGGAAATGTCCTGAATCTGTGTGTGATAGCATCAGTACATTTACTTCAGTTGTGTAATCAAGTGGATGAAAATAAACTACTCTTATCCTAGTGCATATGGCATAACAAGCGTGAAAAGTAGTCGGTGCAAAGCATCATTTATCCAAATTGAATTATAACACCAATTCTAGCAGCATGTCAGTATTGTAAAATATATCAGTCCTTACAGCATTCATAATCACACATCATTAATTCCAGACTTTTCTTGTAAGCAACATTAACCATTTATATCAGATCCGTAGCAAAGTATTAACAGCAGTATGTTGAGGTATCAGTCATGAATCAACATTTATGATGGCATCCGTCATACAACATTTGAGTACAGATTTAGTATTAGGACAATGTGTATATAACCAAATGTTTACCATGTAATTGCTTCATATCTGGAACAAAATTGCATGTGTTAGTCAGCAGATTGTATATATACAGCAGTGTAAAAGCAACTTGTATGCAGCAATACCATATCCAAATAGCTAGTAGAGATCAAACACTTGACAATTTTTGCACCAGCCAATACTAACCTTTGTTTGTCAATGTACAGGGCTTAAAGGGTGGTGTAAAGAGGAGGGGTAAAGAAGGTTGTATAAAGGGAGGGCTGCCACTATAAGGGCAGCCCTTAAAGGGTGAAAGGGAGATCTGGTCTGCTACAGACCTAGTGGACATGTTGTGGGGTGAGAGGAATGGAAGTGGAGGAGAAGGAGGTGAGGGATGGGGTATAGGAGACAGCCAAGAGGAAGGGGAGAGAGTTGTTGCAGCTAGTTTAAGGTTGTATCAGCCTAGGAAAGGGCAGGCCCGAATGGGAGAAAGGAGGGGACGAGCCAGGGAAAAGGGGAGTTAGGACAAGCGAGAGGTGGAGGGGACTAGGGAGAGGTTTTAGGGTGAAAAGCGAGGGTCTTAAGGAGCAGATGTTAGCAAGCCGAATATGGAGGGAGGCATCCCGAGCCCCAAATGGGGTATGCCAAGGCTTGAAAAGGCCCTAGGGAGGTAGACCAAGGGAGAAACTAGGGCAGCGAGGGTAGGGGAGGAAGAGAAAAAGGGTAGCGAGGCCTAGAAGGCGGCTAACGAAGGTGGAAACAAGGGCAGCGAAGGTAGATTGTAGGGTTATTTTGGACATGCGAGGGTTTAGGGAAGGTAAGGGTAGGTATAAACTAACCTAGGACTAGCCTAAAACCAACCCTAGGATTAACCTAAACTTAACCCTAGACTAGGTATTGAAGAATGAAGGAAGATGTGAAGACAAGAGGGACCAACCCTAGCAAAATCCTACCTAACCTAGGGCGTCTAGGGAGGATGGCTTGCCTAGTGAGAAGGAGATCCTATGTTAGGTGATCAACCTAAAGACCTAGGCTTTTGACCCTAGAAGACACCTAAAGAGGACGTGCTTCTACTCTAAGGTGATAAAAGTGGATGAAGACCTAGCCAAGACAAGATGCAACTTAATGGCTACCATTCCATCTACAAGCAAACATCATTTGTCGGCTTTTAATAAAGAGACATCAAGACAAGACATAGATACCTCCTTATGCACATGTTTCACCAACAAATCATAGCTTCACCTTTGAGAAAGAGCAAAAAACCAAGACACTTCAAGAATTTGTCATAAACCCAGAAAACGGCCTTCCTCAAGAGGGTTGCATCTCTCCAAAGAGCCCTAAAAAGGGTAGAATAAATGCATAGTGTTTTATCCCATGAGTCTTATCTTAAAAATGGAGTCAAGAGATCTATTTATATGATCTCACACTCACTTTTACAAAAATATCCAGGCCAACATGCCTTTAAAATGTCAATTTGAAATTATAAAATGTCAAGTTAAAATTAAAAGAAAATAATAATAATAAAAACATCCAAATGTAGGCTTAAGGTAGGCTACCTAGGGAAATTTTACCCTAGGTGCCAAAATTTGCTAAAATAAGTGAATCACTCCAAACAAAAGGCTGGAGTGAGCTGGAGGGAGGGTGTTATACTCCATCTAACCCCAAGAATGTTGTAAAATCCCTCAACGCCCTGCTCAAAGCAACAAAAAGGCCTGGCATGGAGGATAGCTTCCTCTAAGGAAATAAGGTCAGGGAGGGAAGGCGCCAATGTGCAGAAGGGTCAAGAGGGTGTCCTAGGTGGTTGTGAAGGGAGACAAATGTCTCGCGCTGAAACAAAGGCCACCAGAGCAAGCAAATAAGGTATGGGGTCATGTTGACCCAATGATCAACCGCTAGGAGCCTTAGACACCAACCCCGGGGTTAAAAACCCCAACAAAGGGCAGTCAGCAGCGCCATTAAGCCATAGTACTCCTAAAGGAAGAACCAAAGGGCCCAATCATGACCACCATTGCTCAATATCACCCCTCCTAGTCGAAAAAATTGGCTCTCTCTCCCTGGGGCACATCTGAAGGTGCACTGGGTACAGATGCAGCGTAACACTCACCATCCTCCCTCCTTCTCCCTAGACCCTCACCTCTCCTTCTACCCTTCTCTCCTACCTTCGGTCTTCCTTTCTCCCTTCTTTTCTTCCCTCGGCCTACCTCTCTTGGCTTCCCAACAGCCTTGGCCACCCTTTTCTGCACCTCGGACTCCCTATTTAGGGCTCGGCCTTCCCCTTTCTGCCCTCGGCATCCACCCAGCAGCCTTAAGGCTGCTCTCACTTACCCTCGGCCCCCTTTCTTTTAACCTAGGCCTACCTCAAACAGGCTCAGCCTGCCTTAGACGAGCCACAAACCTCCCTGTGGGGTTTTGCTTAGGGTGGGGCTGCCCTTACACTGCCCTGACAGACTGCTGTAACAGCCCTTTGTGGCTGCTCATTAAGTCTGCAATTTTATTGCAGACTGTCCACTAGTGGACAGTCCTCAAACACCTGCAACAAACACACAAACAGAGGAAAAAGGGTTAGTCAAACGGTAAGTTAAACAGTGTTGAATGATGGTTTAAAATCACTCTTTCTACTGCTGGTTTATTACTGTTTGAATTACAATCAGCAGGACTTTATATGGCCATTTTCCTTTGCTAGCTTACATAATATTGCCTCATCTGCAGACATACATAGTTATATTTTTGTCAATGAATGATATTTGCTACTAAAATGACTAACAACTGTGTTTCACTTGGATAATATATACTGCTGATACGTACCTTTTGGATGACAGTCATTTATAGTTGATGGATGATGAATGATGAATACTTATGGTAAATGATACTAAAGGGATGTATGAATGCTAAGACTGATATATCATGTTACTGCTGTCATAACACTGTTTACATCTTGCTACAACTTGTGATTAGGCTTATAATTACATGTCATGAAAGTGTTTGTTAAGCTAGCTATTTGATGCTCCTTTATTACAGCGATCACATCTACGTTCACTTGAGAGTTTAGCTTAGTATGTATTCTTCATTCCTGGAGTTGGTATAAGGCACTGGTCATTAATCTGTTTCTTTGCAAAGAAGACATAGTATTCTTTCTCCTAGGTGTTTCACAGATGATTACAAGGGCTCTCCCCTTGGAGATTCCGTGTCTCCTAAGAAGTCTTGAAGAGTGACTAAGGTGACAGTGGTCACTTCTTCCATACATTGTTCATCGGTGACTAGCTTTGCCAGTTCATCCGGTAACAAGGGGTAAATTAAGAAAAATAAGAAAAACTATTTGGGAGCCCTAGATTTCTGGTTTTTATTTTTATTTTTGAAATTAATTCTGATAAGGCAGCTTAATTGACCTAAGGGTTGTCATACTAGCGGGTGATGATTTGGGGATCCACTTTTAATAAAATTGAACCTGGATTGCACAAAATTGGATCTGGGTTTCCAGAACATGTATGCACTTCTGTAGTCATCATAAGACCAAATTGTGAAGTTTGAAACTTCGAACACGTAGTGCCAGTTTCATGTGCAACAGATTATAAGAGCAATAGAGAAATAACACGACACTCAGTAAAGAATCTTTCTTATACTTTAAAATTTATCTATTAGGGTTTACTCCCTCCCTTTTTGCCATATACTAGGTAAAGAAATAATTAGTGGAATAACATGATGCCAATAATGAACACCAGATTGGAGAAGCACCAGAGAACAAATCCAACGTTTCAGCTCAATGATTTTCATTGATCTTACAAAACAACTTTAGCTAGAAGGGGTTTCTGTCTAATAACATAGTAGTTGCTAAAACAAGTTTGGAAATGTCCATGCAATCTGCAGTGCTGATGTAAAGAAAAACCTTTTTTGAATATAGTTTGCCTCTCATATAGGTGTGAAAACTGCATTCAGGGCCCAGAATAATATATCAACCAGAAATCAGAAATAAGATCTTATGCAAAGTGCCCATCAATTTCTTCTTCCTTCAAATACAAGCAGATATCCAAGATTTCCATCATTTATCTACCTATAGTCAGTGTGAATTTTAAGTGCAATGCTTCAGAAACAAATGCATAGGTTTTATTTGCAGTTGTTTTCAAAATTTCAAGTGAGCACCAATCATAGATCTAAAACCATCAATAAGATTTTGGACAAGGCAGAGAGAAACCCATAAAAAAAAGAATCATTCTTAACGTTTTTAAACATGACAGTGAAATTTGAATTGCCCTCAATAGTACATTTTCACATAAGCAACGATGGGGTTTCCATTCAGATACTATTAAAACTGAGGCCATAATTAAGCTCACTGTCTACAGAATCTAGATTCCTAAATTATTGAATTACAATATAGTTATTTTCCATGCTGATTTAACTAGCAGTTTACTTTTTTTATATAACTTTTTTCAAAATATTGGACAGATGCCCACTAATACAGAACTCTTTGGAACCATCATAATGTTAAAAAAGACTAACCATTTTAGGGTTCTCATAGAAAACATTGCCACAAAGTGTGCACACAGCTCTTAGTTTGTCATCACCTTCTGGGATGCAATGCTTAGTCGGTCCTCCACAGATTTGGCAGAAATTGACCTCTGATTTATACATCTGCAAAGGAAGAAAAATTAGTCTTCTTAAGTTCAATTTCCTTTTTTGAAAGATTGGTCAATTGCATTAATGTGAGATGAAACTTTAGAGCACCTGCATGAAACTTTTCCAATAGACATCTGTACAACCATAGTACTAATTTCAATTTAGATGCTGCATCAAACAAATTTAATCCAAAAACCCTAATGGTGGATGGCAACCAGCCTGGGCTTCCCTGAATAGAAGTTCAAAGAAAAGAAAGTGGAAGTCTACAACACACAATAGGCACCATGATCACCCTATTTTTCATGAAATTACAGCCATTGGTCAAGAGAACACCTAAATCATGGTCAAAGTTACCAGACTCAACTCAAAGAATGACTTGGTGAGGCCAAACTCCAAAGAGTAAGAGTTGACTCGGATTTGAAAAAACTTTGGAGTTGACTGGGAAAATTAAAATTATAAAAAAAAAAAGAAACTAGGTTTCAGAGAGAGAGAGAGAGATACTTTTCATTAATATGAAAGTTTATAATGTCCATCTAATGAAAATTTCAAAGTAATTTGTTTCAGAGTACATAGATGATACTACATACTACAAAATGCCATAGATTCTGGACAACTGACAAAAATGATTGTTGTCTGTTGTGAGATCAAGCCAGAAAACAAGCAAGATTAGCGTTTTTTGTGTCTTATATTGACAGACAACTCAGTCTGACTAGCAAGACTCAAGCATCAGACTATTGATTCAATCTTACTTGCATTTGACTTGCAAGTATTACTCAATACAAGACAAACTTGAAAAAGAGAGTACTTGACTATGTTTCCTCAAAGAGTGGAGTCAAACTCAAGAGTTGACTTGGACTTGAAAGAGCTTACTCAACTATATTTCCACAAAGAGTAGAGCCAAACTCAAGAGTTGACTCGAACTTGGAAGAGTGGTAATACCTGTAAAGAACAATAGTTCATATATGCAACAATATCCAACATAGGAATGAAAGATAGTTGAAATATATAATTGATAAATGAATGAATGATATGATTGATAATTTGATACAATGAGCCTTGAGACAGTGTACTTATACGCATTGACCAGTCAAGAAGGTGAATGGTCGTATCCCCTAGTTAGGTTATGTCTTTTAGTTTATTATGATTAGTAGTACTAGTAGTAGTAGTATGAGACACTTAAAATTCCTCAGCACACAGTAACAGTCCTAGGCTGATTTCTAACATACCTACTTAGAAAAACAGAAAACTGAAATCACTATCAAAACTGCAATCTGATTTTACTAGGAACTGAAACACATCAAGTTGAAGAAAGTAGCAGCAAGCACTGTTACTGATATGAAACTTAAATCACATCACTGTTTATAATTTTGAAAACAGGAATTACACTGAAAGCTTCAAACTCTACCATTCACCCACTGCTTCCTGCTTTGAAAACTGAATTAATAAATCTATACCTCTGCCTTTTCTTTTATAGATTGGGAAGAGTAGGTACAATGAATCTGGACACATGCACAACAATGCCTCAACTGGAGATGATCTGAGGCATGTAAGCATTCATCCTTGTTGAGATTTGTGCCCTAACTACAAGGCTGCATGCACTTCACTAAACTGAGCTAGGTTGCATGTGCTTTACCTAACTGATGCAAGCAAACTTTAATTAGAAGCCTAATGCATGCAAATTCTAACTAAAGCAAAACAAGAAATAGATCAGAACTGCTAAATATAAAGGGCATCCAAACTGGATCTAAACTGAGGATGACACATGCATGCTTTAGCCTTTTGGCATGCATGCATCCTTTGGACTGATATCTCTCTCTCTCCATAAATACTCACGTGCCCTCATTACTGTGGTATGGAATTGCAGGAGGGCTGTAGGGAATTGTTGTACTGCTGTACAAAACTCTGCTGGAGGATTGCATCACCGCTGTACAGACCTGCAAACGTCACCCTACTTGTTGCTGCCATTATGGCATTCTGCCATATACTTTCTAAGGTGCTAAAAATCCAACACTCCCTCTTACCAAGGAAAGTGTTCTCTGCCAAACATAAGATACTCCCTCTACATCTAGGATCTCCCCTCTGCTAGGGGCTTGGTCAAACAAATGACCATCAACAAACCTAAAGAAACATGATTTAGATCTTTGGTTCTTTTGTACGCTGAACTCTTTTTAAAATCTTCAAGGTAAAAGTCCACTGTACAAGGAACACTGCATCAGCAACCTGCCAAACTTCTTTGTCCTTCATGCCATCACTAATCAACATCTTCTCACACCACATCATGAACGGTTTTAAATTTCATGCAATAATGAACTCATCTGTATACAAGGCCAAGACAAGTGCATCAAATCTATCATATAATAAATTGAAATCTGCACTAAACTCAGAAAGGCCCTGAGTACAAACTCATTGATGCTGAAATCCAAAACTTGTGGTACATGCATCAACCCATCCACGAAAACCAAAGTTACAAATATCATGTCAGCAAATATATCACCGAGGGTCTAGAAACAATGTATTGGATTTATCAGGGAAAATGTCAGCAAACATCAGCAATATATCGGAAAACTTAAAATATACAAAAATATTCTTTTTTTTCAATTTTTTAAACATCTAAAGCAACAAGAACATAAAATAAACACATTACCACATGAATATGGAAAGAAAACCGATATATAAAATGTATAAGATGTCTAGTGATACATCACACATCAAAAATGAATCGTGTCCTGAATCTTGAATCCCTGACTCATGAATCACCAAAAAATACAATCAATGTATCTCCTATACAATGAAATCAAGTAAATAAACTATCGATTCCCTCTACCCCTTTTATGGGCAAAGGTAATCGCTCTAGAAATGGCTCTGCCTCTAGAGCTAGAAGGCCCTAACAGTGGACTCTATGTATATGTTATATCGCTATGTATGTATATGTATATTTTAAATTAATAAATGAGCAAGGACATTTAAAAAATGAATGTGAAACATAAATCATAAATCATATATGTTGGCGAATCATTACCTATATTGGAATCCTATTCATCAATAGCACCATATGCCTCCCTCCTCTAGGCTCTAGTCCTTGCCTCTACCTCGAATCTCAAAGTTGATCCTCCAAGGACATTAGTCAACGACTCAACACCTTACAATTTTGATGAAAGTTTTTAATCCAATCGTTAAAATAAGGTAGAAAAAACTTCCCATGCTTAATAAGTGATTTTGCTTGAGTGAAGAGTACATTAATATTAAGGTCATGCCAAAGGAGTAAAACAATCAACACTAGTGATCACCAACATCAAGGCATATAGGTGCCAATCCCATACGCTCATGCATGATAGACTCTGGTGGAAACTTTGCAATCCTGGAGTCTGTTGAATTCTAAATGGGGTCTAGATTTCTACTTTTTGCATATGAAGTCCGATAAGGTTGGAACCACTCTTAAACATCCTAAAACAATTAATGGTAATATTAAAAAACTAAGTAAAAGGATAGAAAATGAAAGATAAGGAGAATGTATCGTCGGTCGATTGCTACATTTCGTCGACTCGCAATATATTTGAAAAAATTGCGATATATTTGGAAAACAAATTAGGGAAAAATCGCCTGAATATCAGCCGATATATTGCCAATATATCGGTTGGGGTTTAGCATCGAGATGTTGTCAATATATCAGTGATGTTTGTAACTGAGAGGGAAACTCCAAGTTCGTGAGAGAATCCTCCTACAATTGGAGTAAGTCTCATCAAGGTCAACTCCCACTTGTTAAGAAAATCCTTCTATAACAACCTTATCATTGCACTCTTCCATACTCCCATTAGCTATAATCAAGGGATCAATCACTGATTCCACAGTCGGTTCTATAACTATCTCCTCAAGGCTGGAGGCACACTCCTCCATCATAGCTTCTTGCCATACTTTCTCAACTAGATCTGTGAGTAGCATATAAAGGCCAACCTTCTCCCACTCCTCTAGCCAAAACTTGACTAGATCCATAGTTTCTATTCGAATGGTGACTTGTTGACCCTCAAACTCAATCAAACGCTGTAAATATGTCATGCAAGAAATTGAAAGAAGACTCTTAGTTGGCTTAGGCACATATAAGATAGAATCTAGCTCAAGAACATCACTTGAAGGCATATGGAAAGATATGGAGCCCAAGCCCTTCACAAGATACTTGGCATCATCACCCAACTCCACACATAGTTCTCCCTCTTACTCTTGAAGCCTATTGAAAATCTTTATGCCATAACTCATATGTCTAGAAGCTCCACCGTCCAAATACAACCCATCACCTGAAACTATGTTCATGGAAAGACACGACATCATGGCGAAGATAGTATCAAGCTTGGGAGTGAACTCATTTAGACTCGAAGCTTCTACACTTGCTGCAAACTCCTATTGTTGCTTGCCCTTCCTCTTCTTCCTCTCGGGACATTGAGAAGCATAGTGACCATGCTTAATGCACCGAAAGCACTAGATATGGATCATTCCTTTCTTCCTAAGTAGCCACGGTACTCAGGTACGGGTACGGAGACGCCATTTTTTGAAATAGGGTACTTGGGCACGTCGAGGTACTGTAGACATATATATATAAAATCTGTGGGGCACTACTGGATGAGCCTTCATGATTCCAGATTTACAGATCTGTCCAGCACAAAATGCAAAGTTTAATTTCAGATAAGTATGTACTCATTTATCTCTTGATTACTGGTGTATTAACATAAAGGACTTATTCTCAGAGTTCAACTTTTTATCTTTCCAACACCCATATCAAGAATTAAACTCTGAGGCAGATGCATTTTCTAAGGAAGCTCTAAAATTGGACAAAGGTCTGCTACATTTTGAAGAAAATCTGGAGAACAGAGTGATATCCAGTGTTACCTTTTCAATGTATTGAAGGGTCTACAATGTATGTTTTTAGCTTTAAGAAGCTTCTGTTTTCAGGACTTTATACAGTAGTCATCTAGAATTAAGTTTTTGTATGAAAAACTGGACAACAATATGTTTTTTGGTTGTCACTTGGGTATAGTTGCATATGAAAAACAACTGTTTTTATTGCACATATTTATACTGCTATGTCCTGATGAAGTTTTGACAACGGTCTATATTGTAATGAACATTGCACTCTTTGAATCTATAAACAATATCAAAAAGCAGGTTTTTTCCTGTTGAAGAAAAAGGAAACTATTATGCATTGTACATTTGCCAAGTGATCTGTTATTATCCCATTCCTGCAATTGGTTATTAAGCCCTCATTTTGTATGATCCACAGTCACTATTGGGGTATGCAATACATGTAGAAATTATCTAAAGACTGACACATGGTAGACAGATTCTGCAGTCTGTGTAAACAGTTTCTACAGAAACTAAAACAGTCTGAAATAAAAGCTACTCGAAACAGCAATCTGTAAATTACACTAGAATATAATATATATTATATATGGACACATGCAGTTAAACTTTTAGCGATTTTAGGGTCAAATGCAAGCCTGAAGTACCCGCGGAGTACCCAAAATCGTGGTGCTTGGGCTTTTATGAAGTACCAGTACCCGCTGTCCATTAACCAAGTACCCGGTACTTGGGTGAAGTACCCGGTACTTCCAGGGTACTCCTAGAGGTACCCATTCCTGTACCCGGTATGGCGGTACGGGTACCCGGTACTGGTACGCGTGCCCGACCCCCCGGTCAGGTACCATGGCTACTTAGCTTTCTTCCCTTGACATGAAGAATCTGACTCATCCTCCTTGCTCTTTTGACCCTTCCTAGGTCCTCCTTCCTACCTCCTCTCTCCACCTTCGCAATGAGGGCTACGTCCGGTAAATCATCCTCATCCTTGTAAGTAGTTGAGACTTGTTGTAGCCTCATCTCCCCTCCAACAGAAACATCCCACAATTGCTCAAAGTTAGGTGACTGCTCCTGATCATATATAAGTTGGACAAAGTTGTGCCACGGTGGACTAAAACCATTTAGAGAAACCCAAACTAGCTCATTATCCTCAACTTTGTCCCCAACTACAGCAATTTGATCTCTTAGCTCTTATATCTTCATGAGATAGCTTGTCACCATATTTGTCTTGTTCATGCAGGTAATAAAAGCTTGCTCTTTAAGAGCATCTTGCCAGATACATTCACACTTTGGTATAAGGCTCCCAAGGCATCATACATATGTTGTCTTCTTCTCGATAATATGAGGGATCAAGTGATCCTTCACCAAATCCAACAAGACTTACTTCATTGTCACTCCCTTCTTATTGTGTTCTGCCAGATCTTTGGGATCTGTAGGCAACACAACCACCTTCTCCACAAGGTACCACAAATCTGCCATTTCTGGGAGATTTTGTAATCTTAACTTCCATGGCACAAAGTTGGAAGCTCCCTGCAATAAGTGACTCTCTCGATTACTAGGAATTGCCACACTGCCACTATCTAGAACAAGCTACACTATGCAATTGCTGAAATCACAAGGTATTCTCACCTCATAACCCTCAATAGGCCCACAAGTTGATTACTAGCATCATTATGCTCCAATCATTGAAGTTTGGACATGTTGCCCATTTAAAACTTTCAATAACTCTCTACTCCAAATTGACTGTCTTCCCATGTACAGAGTCTAGAAGATTTCAAATGCTAAGCTGTGATACCATGTTAAATTCCTCATTACAAGGAGATAGTCCTAGGATGATTTCTAACCGATCTACTTAGGAAAAGAGAAAACTAAAATCTCTATCAAAAATGCTATTTGAGTTTTACTAGGAACTGGAACACATCAAGCTGAAAAAAGTAGCAACAAGCACATAGATCTGAATCTCAAATCACATCATTTTTAATTAATTTTGAAAACAAGGATAAGACTAAAAGCTTCAAACTCTGCACTTCACTCACTACTTCTTACTTTGAAAACTGAATTAATAAACCTATACCTCTGCCTTCTCTTTTATAGATTGAGAAGAAGAGTAGGTACAATGAATCTGGACATATGCAGAACAATGCCTTAACTAGAGATGACCCAAGGCATGCAAGCATGCATCCTCCTTGAGATTTGTGCCTTAACTACTAGGTTGCATGCACCTCACCTAACTCATCTAGGTTGCATGTGCCTTACCTAACTGATGCATGAAAACTTAAATTGGAAACTTAATGCATGCAAATTCAAACTAAAGAAAAACCACAAATAGATCTGAACTGCTAAATATAAAGTGCATCTAACTAGATCTAAACTGATGATGGCGCATGCATGCACCCTCTATCTCTCTCTCCATAAATGCTCTTGTGCCATCATTACTAGTATATGGAATTACAGAAGGAGGGTTGTAGGGAACTGTTGTACTGTTGTACAGAAGTCTACGGGAGGAGGGTTGCTTCACTGGTGTACAGACCTGCACACATATCACCTCTACTTATTGTTTCCATGAATGGCACTTTGCCATACACTTTTTGATGTACTAAAAATCCAACAGACACACACCCTTAGTCAAAGTTTAAATCTTTGGGCCTTCACTAAATAGTTTGTCTATTTTCCATTCCCAAGAGTCATGCTAGCACCTCAACTTAGCCATGGGGGAACCCAAAGGTTGGGGTTGAACGTATGGCATTGGGAGGTTAGAACCCACATGCACATATATGGACCCAAGCCCACCCTCATGTTCTCCTTAAGGATTGCCATTATGAGAATGGACTTCACTAAATAACCTAACCAATTTCATTCCCGCAGGTCAATTAGCACCCCATGTCACATGACTCAAGGGCACAAGACAAGGTTGACACAAAAATACGTATCTGACATGGGACATGTCAGACTTGGAAAGAAGACACAGTGACACAATTAGATAGATAGATAGATAATAATTACAAATATAAAAATAAAATATAGACATAAAGATCCAATTTTTTTAGAAACTAGAACATTTACAAAATATTGATACAACTAGTTACAACATCAATGATGCTCAAACACACACGAAATTAGAATATTCAATATACATTGTAAAATAGAAGTTTAGAACTTGGAAGTTAGAACCATAAACTACAATTTTCCAATCAAGTCATTCATGTAATAAAAATCAAAATGTATTACAAAGGTATTGAGTCACTAATAATATAGGTGGAATGCCAATGGCAAATACAAAATAGTGTAGATACTAGAACCGTAGATGGAAGAATGTCATAGCTTGTTAGTGTCAATAGTCCTCCTCCATGTTAGAATCATCAAAATCCCTTGGCTGAAAGTGAATAAAAACATTGAGAAAACCCCTTTTTAAAGGGCCCACAAGTCTCTTTTCTACATACACATGTCAGACATACTGGATATGTCTAGGGCATGTGTCCTAGTGTGTCTGTGTCCGGTATATTTGATACAGACACAAAGCCCCAAAAGGACGTGTCTTATTTCTTAGTCAACACCTTGAGGTGGCCATGGGGGCACCCAATGGTAGGGGTTGAACTTATGAAAAGGTTCTGGACCCAATTCCATCTTGATGCTCTCCTGAAGGCCCTCTGTTTACTGTCAAATGGGCCTGGGAGTAGTGGCTGAGAGGGAGTTTCACGTCTATGGTCAAGAATCAAATCTCACATACTTCACCCAATAGTAACGCATTGACCATGTTCCATTCCCATGAGCCATTCTAGGCACTTTTGGTGCCATGAGTTAGCCGAGGGGCACTAGGAGTTCAAGATCCGCATGCACATATAACGAACCAAGCCCACCCCTATGTTCTCTTCAAGTCGTGCCATTTTTTTGCTCAATAGGTTAGGACTAGTGGTGGGGAGTGAGGAGTTTCACAGTGAAAACCCTTTGTCAGGGTTCAAATCTCGTGGACTTCATCTGATACTTAGAATAAGTTCCAACCCCACTAGCTATTCTGATGTTTTGTGGTATTCATAGGGCATCTTGAGGTAGGAGCTTGAAATTGCAGCACCAGTAGGTCATGGAACTGTGTGCACATATTCTGGACACAAGCCCACCCCCATGTTCTCCAGAAGCCTGCCATTTCTCATCGGTTGGGTTGTGGTCCAGCAGTAGATCAATGGGATTTTATCACAACTGGCCCAAGTTTGGTTCTCAGCACATCCCATAATGGTTGTACTTGAGAGTCCCCAAAATGACACGTTCCAGGAATTTCAATCCCACACCAGCAAAAAAAATATTATGTCATTTTTCAAGAATTAATCTAGACACAATCTCAGAAAGTCAAGATGGAGATGGCCCACCTTCGGCTGCTCTTGGAGTTCTGGGGAGGCACCCCCTGCAATATGAGCAAGAAGCCAACAGGCAGCTCCCCTTCCCAATTTGTTTGATCTTGGCAGTAAGATAAGATAAGATAATTCTATTAATGTCCAACAAATGACCACAAAAGTAGGTCAATTGTACTAAGATAGTATATCTAGTGCAAGTACAAAGTGGGATTGCAAAAGCATCTCCTAACTCAAAGCAGAAAAAGGTTAAGATCTAAGAAAAAGCTAGAAACGACAAGCTGAAAGTCTAGCCAAGAAAGAGCATAAGATAAGGTGCAGATACAATAAAAATGCTATAGACTGGAAATCTCGGAGCTGAACAAAAGAGAGAAAGGGATTGTCAAGGCCTGCTGGAGCCGCTGGCCGCTGATAGGTGATAGGCCATGTCACTGGGCAGGTTGCACTGTTAGAGAGGGAAAAGAACATAACACAGCTGGCCTCCTCCACCTACACAGTAGAATGAAAATTTTCCAATACTAGCACTCACAATCTCAGAAACAGAAAGGCAACTTGAATCTGGCAATGATTGCTGGGAACCAATAGTGGTTGACGAAGAAACTGTTACCGGATGGGGGTCAGGCCCAAGTGACCATGATGACCTACCACCTAATGTTGGGCCCATTCCCGCTTCTGTCTAATGTTCTTGTTCGTGTGTTTATGCTAGGCCAAGGGCCATGATCGTATTTATTTTTTACAGCCTTATTGGCATCTGTTGAAATGTATTGCTGTCTAATGTCCTTTTATGATTCGGCCGAGGGCCATGTTCGTGTTTCGCTTCACTGTTGACTGTCTATTTATTTTTTATGACCTTATTGGCAGCAGTTGAGATTTTATGGTAATTAACTAGCCATATTTTGAGAATTGCTACTACTGTGTGGTTGCTGTGCTTGCAGCCCATTTTCTTTTCTATTTTTTTAAACAGAAAACCACCTATGTACCTATTATGTTAAAGGAAGCTTTTCATTCACTGAAAAATAATATTATAAACATAAGTGTCCTCTCACACACACACACGACATCTGAGTGATGGTGTGATTATCTGATCTTTCAAGAATTAATGTAGACATGGATGCCCATAAAAAAATTACACAGAACATTCGAATCCCCAATTCGTTACATCCTCCCATCAGAGCTGAGGTTTTTCGTGAATTAAAATCCCCAAATGGGCACATCCACCGACCAGAACTGCTCCTATGGTGAATTTGACGGGGATTGAACAAAAGATCACAAGCTGAACCCGAAGAAAATAAATATTAAGTGATACCCATTAGAAAATTGAGGAATAAACTTGTTTGCAGAGAACCATAGGACTTACATTGGATTGCACCGCTGTGGATGGTGATGACAACGAAGCATCAGACTCCGATTTGGGCAGAGAACATTTGGTTGTATCGAACGATCTGCTGCGATTTGCCATTGGGTAACGTAGAAAGGGAGTTATGGAGAGAGGAGAGGCTCTGGATTTGAGATGGAAAAAACACTGGAGCCTCTGAATGGTGGATGGAGATCCTCCAATGCACCAACTTCTCATCATCGTTGTCATCAGCATCTTACATTCCACTCGCTGCATGAAAGAATGTGTACCAAACATTGACCCCTTAGCAATATGCATTTTTTTTTTCAATTTCTTGTGCCTAAAATTTTTATGTTTAGAATTTATGGTTGTACTGCAAAAATATTTTGGTGTTTTTGAAAATTTTATCTTGGAAACAGTTTACCAGCCCTCAGCAATATACAGTTTTCTTTAATAAGGATACTGTTTGGACTGCAACAGTATTGCAACAATTTTCTGTTAAGTATACTGTTTGGACTGCAACAATTTTCTGTTTGGCAAGAGTATTGTGTTTTTTTAAGAAAAAGTGAAAATGCTTTAGCAAGTATATTCTTTGTGGGTTTTTAATGAAAATGTTATTATCTAAATATTTTACAAATTTGCCTTTTTGTATTTTCTTTTAACACAAAGTTAATAATAATAATAATAAATCATTTTGATTACAATAAAATTGAAAGATTACATAATATATCATTTTTATAATGATTAAGTACATTAAAATTATGAAAACTAAAAATCAATATTCTTGATAAAAATTATTTTGATTATAATAAAATTGAAAGTTTATTTAATTTAGTTCATTTTTATAATGATTAAATATATTAAAATTATAAATTAATTAGGTTTAGTTTAGATGAGTGGATGGAATGATTATTATCATTCACAAAATCTAGAAATGAAAAGTGATACATATTTAATAAGATTAACTTCAGTGTAACAAGTGTATAGTCCAAATGAGAAGTGATATATATTTAATAAGATTAACTTCGGTGTAACAAGTGTATCGTCCAGATTTATTTCATGGTCCATCTTACTTGTGGTTGTGCTAGTTTTTACACTAATAGGTGTTTACATCTTAGAATT
>LPNX010286423.1:0-43430 GCA_001517045.1 Pseudotsuga menziesii | reverse complement strand
TATATATATATATAAAAGATTGGTAAACAATGAGGGTTTTGAAAGAAAACAAAGCTTCGAAGGGAAAAAGAAATAACTTGATTTTCTTGACAGGTTTTTCTCATTTAGGATTTAGAACCAAGAAAATTTTATAGTATTTTCATTTTTATTTAAACCCTGCTTCATTTTATTGTGCTTATTATTAATTATTGGACATTTGTTGTTTTATATTACAATGTTACTGCAACTATGTATTTGTTATTTATAAAACCTAGATTATTACTACAATTTCATTATACTTTTTATAATAATCTAAGTTATTCCTATTTATGTTATTTTTATCTTTCTATAATAGTTAATAATTATATGTATTTATATTTGTTTTAAGCCTTAAAAACAAATGTGTTTACTGCGCTAAAAAGAACACAGTTATAGAAAATGTGTAGTGTCTTTTAATAAACATTCTTTTGTAGTAGTTTATATTTATAATTTTTACAGATGTATTTTAGTTAATGAAACTTTTGAAAATAGAGGAATTTTTCTGCTAAACATTCCTATAAATATTTAAAAGTTGAAAGTAAATAATCATATTCCTACACTTCTTGATTTGATTTAGTCATCATACTTAATTTCACCTACTATACTAGAGTACTACCTTCTTAAAGGTGTGGAAAAATATAGTCAGGTAATTCATTCATTAGTAAATTTTAAACTAACCCTAATACATTCTCTCTAATACATATTTAACCAGAATTGATCTATCCCTGAACAATAAAAGATTTAACTCACAAACAAAGAATTCAGACATATAAATGCATTAACTCCTAGATTTATACATTCCATATTTCTATACTTGCATAGAGAAATTAGAAATAACATGTAGAACCTGGTAATATAGCAGAGGAGACAACAACCTAAGGAGCCCGTTCCTCCCAACCAACTCCTGAAGACATCTAAGTTGCAAGTCTTAGGACCCCCGCCCCTGTCTACTGATCCACCTAGTTGAAAGCACTGGGTGAGAGAATAGGTTTAGAAACCTCTACAACTCCACTGAGTAATCAACAATAATATTTCTTCCTGTAGCAATAATAACTCAGCTCAAAACAACTACACTAGTTCAGTAAATCAACACTTTCCACTCTAAACACTTCTACCTGTTCCCTCCATCGAATTTCTTGTGCACCAATTTCACTCAGAAATTTCACAAGTAAAGAATGAGCAACCTCAACTGAATTCAATGGGTAGTTTTATCAGCATGCCTAGGTCTTTTGGGTCAGTTTTTCACTTAATGAGCCACCTTCTCTTGTTCCACTTTCATGGGGAACATGACCACAAAAATAGGGAAGTTGCCTCCTACAACAACTAGGAATAGTTTGAGGATGCTGCCAAGTGTCAATCTGCTCTTAACCCAGTCTATTCCACCAAGTGACCAGTAAACACTCATTTAACAGCCTCCTTAAGCTGTTGTCTCATCTTTTATTTATTAATTAATAAAATATTCAGCAATTAAATGCAATTATCCTTAACCCCACTTGGTCAATAATTACAAACTTTATAATAAAATTAAAACATAATGTCTCCTAAAACATAAAATGTTTTTGCAATTTGGGGTATGTGACACATAAACCTTTCCTGAAGATTTGGGAGCATTTGGGCCAAATTGGAGACCTAGACATCAAAACTAGTCAAAGTTCGAAATTGGGAAATAAAGTGAAAAATTGGTCATTTTAATGAAATTTCCAAAAAGGGACATTACAAGAGCTACTCAATTTTTTATCAATATCAGTCTTACAAATGTCCATCCTACCCTGTCATAAGCTTTATATAAGTCTAGCTTTAAAGCAAAAGCTCTTTGCTTTTCCTTTTTGATCGCGTGAACTGTCTCCTGGGCCAATGACACTACATCATGAATCTGTCTGTTATTTAAAAAAACAAATTGTTCTTCAGAAATAATTTCACTTAGAACTGGTTTGATCCTCAAAGCTAAGAGCTTGGCGATGATTTTGTAAATCATGTTGCAACATGATTTAGGTCCAAAATCATCAAATGATTGAGCTTTATGTTTTTTAGGAATTAGGGTCATAAAAGTTGAATTTAAACTCCCCGGCACTTTCCTAGAACCCTCTGATTCTTTAACCACCTCTAGAGTATCATTTTGCATCATGTCATAAAATCCAAGGTAAAATTCGAGAGTAAAACCATCAGGCCCATGGATTTTTCCTTTTTGAAAAGAATATAAAGTATAACTAATCTCTTCCTCTGAAATTTCCTTTGTGAGTTCTTCGTTCATTTGTTCAGTTATCATTCTCGAAAAAAACCCTAATACTCTCGAAGTTTCCTGAATCGGGCACCCTTCTGGTTCTTTGAAAATGTTTTGAAAAAAATCTACCCCTGCTTCTACTTTTTCCTCAAAGGAGCGTACCAATCTTCCCTCCCGATTTTCGATTTCACATATAGTGTTTATATTTATCCCATGGGAGGCATAGATGTGAAATAATTTGGAGTTCTTGTCCTCTGCCTCAAGCCACAATGCCCTACTTTTTAGGTGTAGTATTTTTTCTTCATTAGCCAGGAGCATTTCTTTCTTGTTCTCCAAGGATTTCAACAGTTCAGTTTCCTCAAGGCTCAAAACTCCACTGTCATTTTTCCTGAAATAATACCTCTAGACTTTCTTCTACTTCCTTCCATTCTTTTTGTAAGGAAGCCTTATGTATTTTGTCCCATTCTTTGGAAATTTTCTTTGCCCTAGAAAGGTTATCTGCAAACTGTTGCATTGCAGTGTGATTCAGTTCTCTTCTTATGGGATGCTAGGCATTCTGAATTTGGACTCTATACTGTTCATATTCCAACCAAAGGGAGTTAAATTTAAAAGGGGCTGGAGGTTTCTTGTCTGGGGGTATTACTAACAAGGAGATAGGTCTGTGATTAGAATTCCCCCCTGTCTCTACTATATATTTTAGGGTTAGGTTTCCACTTAGGATATTTTCTTTGACCAAGAATCAATCCAGTATTTTAGAGATGGCTTGTGAACCTCCTCTCTTATTCCGCCAGGTTGGTTCAAGTTTTAGAGGAGCAATATCCACCAACTTCTCTTTAAAAAAAAATCAGGAAAAAAGGAGTCAAGTAATCTTGTCTAGCATTTTCGCCCCAAACTTCTCCCACAGAGAGGATTAAATTTAGGTCTACCCCTAAGATAACATTCGTTTGATCCATTGCTCCACTAAGACTGAAATTATCCCAAATGATTTTTCGATCAAAGAAGGGTCCATACAAATTTAGAATTGTGAACTCTATCCCTGTTTCCTTGCCCCTAAGTTTGGTTTCTAAAATTGAATCATGATTTGTTGTTGCAATTTTGTCCAATTTTGTCCAATGCTATTAATAAACCTCTTGAGTGCCCCTCAACATCTAAACTTTCCATTTCCCAGTCTTCGAGGATCTCCTTGACTATGGCTTCTGCTTTTGATCCTTCGAACATAGTTTCCTCGATAATTAAAACTGTGGGTTTGAGGTTGTTGAGCAACCTTTTTAGGGTGGTTTTTTTAGAGCCCCCCCCAGCCCTATTGAATTGTAAGATAAAAGATGCATCAGGAACCCCCTCTAGGGGTCGTTACTCTAAGATCTTGCTTGAGTGATGCTTGTTTCCCTTGTTTAATATCTAAGGCTGCCTGAACTTGAGCCTTGGAGAGTAAGGTTTTTTTTCCTAGTCTAGGTTTTTGTGAGGAATTGAGAGCCGATCCTCCAGAAGAGATCCCTTCCTTTGATTTATCTAAAGAGGAACTTCGAGACCTAAGTTCATAAGATCTCTTAAAGTCGACTTTTTATATTTTTTTTAAATCAAAGAGTGTTCTTTCAAAGAGGAAACAATAAAACCAAAGGTGACCAACACAAGTGCAAGAGGTGATGTACCTTTGACCTTGTGTGACGAGCCCGCATCCCGAACCACAGTAACTTATGCTTGTGGAAAGGGTTGACTTTTCCAGCTACGGTCTCCATTATCTTTGTCGACACCTTTACAATCTTTCATTTTTGAAGACCCTATCACTTTCCCTCTACATTCGCCACCCTGCATGGATAAGGTGTCGTCAACCTCTGAAGTTTAAATATTTTTCCCTTTGTCTTGAATATATTGAAATGCTTCTTGTTTGGAGAGCCCTCTGTCCTCAACATCACTACAACTTGAATTCTCCATGACGCAAATTACCCGTTTTTCCTTTTTCACCCATATCTTCTTATGAATGGGCTTCGTGGTGTTTTTCAAACAGTCCTTCTGCATGTGACCGAATTTCTTGCAATTGAAGCATCTAAAAGGAATATTCCAATAGTCCAGCCACTGCCACCAAGTGTTGCCATGCATCACTATCTTGAGCTCCTCATATAATCCATCCCTCATGTCCATTTCAACTAGAATCCTGGCACATCTCTGGTCTAATTTGGTCTCCCAATTGTCCTTTGTGGCTATGAACTTCCCTAACATGTTTCCAATGGCTTCGAGTATCTTGGGTTGCCAAAAAACCATCGAGAGCCTTGGCAGGATGACCCAGACCTGCTGCACATTATGAGGTACTTTGTAAGCATTAAAATCTATCATCCATTTTCTGAGAATCAAACCCAACGGACACCATCTCCAGTTTTAGTTTAACAGCTTGGTGTTATCCTCCATGCTCTGGACTTTGATTAAGAACTAGCCTTTTTGGAGTGTGTAGAAGGTTGGTTCATAACCTAAGAGATTACCCCAATTCTCCTTTATCCAGTGTTGCAGTGAGTGTCTTGAGGTTATATTTCCACAGAAGCACCCCAGTAGCGCCTGAGCCAGGAATTTTGGAATTTGATTGAAGGTGATATCCTTGCTAATAATTTATTATGTGCTTTCTTTTCGTGCTTTCATCCCACGATGTTTCTTCGATTGAGAAATTGTCGTCTTCATACTATCCTTATTTTGCCCTACATCATCCATATTATGGTTTTTCGTGGATTTCGTTGGTAGGTATTTTACATTATGACCTTCCTCCTGCGCCATTTCCTTCGAGCGTGTGGATTGAACTTTGTCTTGAGTGCAAAAAAATGGACCACAATCAATGTCCTCACTATAATCAACCTCCTTAATGTACATGTTTAAAATGTCCTGTCGAGCCCCTCCTTACTCATGTGGTAAAATGTTAAAAATTTAAAAAAGGTGGTGCTGCATTTCTCCCTTCGCGCGAAGCCTCGCCTCCGAGCTTGTTGCCGTAGTGCACCATCGTGGATCCCCCCCCACAGCAAGATTCATGGATACTTGATAGCTAATGCATGGATAACTCTTAGGTGATGCATGAATAAAGAGCTTCATGTCTTACTTGTGACACTTAACTTGTGGCATGTCTCTTAAGAAGCCTTAAGTGGTTGTGCTAGTAAAATAAATTTATAATAATAATTTATTTTAAAAGTTTTTAAAAGGAATCCTATGTTCTTAACCATTAAACTTATTCAACAAATTTATGTTTAATAATATTTTTTTAAATAATAATTAATATGCTTAACTTTTATTTTATAAAATTTGGTTTATATTAATTTTATAAAATTTATTTTATAATTGATTGATAAAGTATTTTGTTGTTGCATTAAAAAAATGTGTAAATTCTTAACCTCTCTTTTATGTTAAAGTTAACTATTTTAGTTTATAATGATTTTTTTTTAACTTCTAGTTAATCATTAAACATCTAAAATTACTCACATAGTATGACAATTTAATGTTTTCTATTTTAAAATATTTATAAAATTATTAGAGAATTTAATCAATTTAATGGTAATGGATATAAATGTGTGTAAAATGACAACATAAACTTTAATTTACCAACATAGTAATATGTTATTATAACATCACATTGATCATATTATGTTATTTTCAAATAAAATTCGAAGATACATTTCCAAGTTAAAAGGGCTTTTAAACTCTTTCTCTAAAGCCTCTGGGATGGTCATAAATATCAAGGTTGTTCAACTGAAGGAGGTGGTTCGATAGATGGAAGGAAGTTGTCCACAGTGAGCCTAATTCCCACAGTTATCACCTACCTACTAATTTATCTCTATTATTTCTTAAGAGATCAATTTCTTCTTGCTCGATTGCTTCTTTCCCGATCGATTCTCTCTATACCTCCTCGAAATTTTCACTTCAAGATACAACCATTGCACCCAGAGTGAAATAGTTCACCCGAAAACAACACTACCAACACATCGATGATTGATTGAGGGTGAGTGAGTAAAGAGTCTTTGCATAATTACATATATAAGCACTAGATCACCTAAACTTATCCGAACAGCCACATATCGATCACCGAAATGTTTTATTTTAATCTATCACGAGATAGTGTCGAGTACTATATCTCCACTCAATTCAACTTCATTGTTGTAGAGATTCTTGAAGGCATGAGATACCTTGGTTTCACTTTGCATCCAAATGATTATCTTTGTAGAAATTGGGGGTGACTAGTAAGTAAAGTAGAGAACAAGCTCACCTTGTGGTGCAATAAATGGATTAGTCACAGTGAAAGAATTATAATACTAAATTCTATCTTGGAGGCTATCCCAACTTATTGGGTCTCTCTTACTCATTTCCCCTTGAGCATTTTAGAACATATTAAAAAACTTGCTCTCAATTTTCTCTGGAAATCTAATATAGAAGATAGGTATTTTTCCTGGATTGTGTGGGGAAAACTTATTCTGTCAAGGGAGATTAGTGAGTGGGGTTTGAAAGACTCTTCCATATTTGCAAAATTTTTAGTGGAAACAGGTATTTGGCATATCATCAAAAGTGAATGTTTGTGGGTAAAAGGGGTGCAACAGAAATATACCAATCCCCTAACTATTGAGGAATGGCTATGACAGAGGCAAAAATCAACTCGGGATTTCTCCCCTATGTGGTGGGTGCTCATATATGTTTTCCATTTGATCGGTGAGTAGTTAATGTGAAAAGTTGGTGATGGATGAAGACTCTGTATTGGACAGGATCCGTGGGGGTGCTCCATTGTCTACAAGATTATGGAATATATGATTAATCACATGATGTATCACGTCCTCGTATTCTTGTCGCAAATCAATGATATCTGTCTCACCTCTCTTATGCAACAACACTTGATGAAGGCCGAGGACCTGGGTTTTTCAAATGGGGATATCAATGTCTGGAATTCTTACATAAGAGATCTTTAAAAATGCAATATCAAAATTGTTTATTTTGTTGACAAACTTGTATGGTCTAGAAATATTGAAGGAGGTTAAAATATCCCCATATTGGGTTATCATTTTCTCATGGAAGAAGAGGATTGGCTAGATCCACTCAGGTGAAACTCAGCACTTTGGAAGATCCATTGCCCTCTCATAATAAAACTATTTTTTTGGCACATGCTCCATGATAAGGTGGTCGTATGGGAAGTGTTGAATAGGAGATTTTGGTTTGGACCCAGATGGTGTCCATTATGCAAATCTAATAATGAATCCATTGATCATCTCTTTTTATTATGCTCGTGTATTTAGAGAATGGTGGATTATGTCTCACTGGTCAAAGGGAAGATCCCCATATGTCATGGTGTCGATTTAAATGAAGCTATCTGGAAATAGATTGATAGTGGTACATCCCAGGACTACTTAGCTCTCACTACTCTTTTCATTTGGTATACTTGGATTGCAAGAATTTTTGTGATTTTTCAAGAGAAATACATCAATCCATCTCTCCAAGCATCTAAAGTTTGGTTGTTTTATATCTTTATTCAAAATTTTCATAAACCCCCAAAAATTGTGATATAGTGACAGAGAACATTGACAAATCAGATGTTGGGGTTACTTTGACGGGGCTCCATAGGGCCATCCAACGAAAGGTGGTACGAGAGGCATTATATTTTTCAATGATTTTCAATGGATTAATTTTTCAGCTGGTCTCAGCATGAACTCCAATAATCATGTGGATATAATGGCTCTTAAATTGATTCGTCCAGAATCTACAACTGTTTGAGGACCCATTATCTGATGTCTAATGGATGAAGACAAATCGGTCTCCAAAAAATATCCACCTTCAGCCTATTTTTGAAGAGACTTTTAAACTCTTTCAAATGTTCATGAAGATCACTTATCATTACATTTATAGAGAAATAAATGGAGATGTTGATCATTTATCCAAGGAATACCTTGAGCTCAGAGAAGGTTATTGGATCCTCAAGGAAATGGATTTAGACAGTTTGAAAGAACATGATCCAGGTCCCCACCTGAATAAATTCTCATAATATATTTGAACTTTTTTCAAAACATCCCAAGTTTTACTAAGGTTTTAATGTCATATATGATATTACTTTTTCTTCTTATGCTAAGAACTTGTCTTCATCTACAATTTATAGACTATTTTTATGTCTACATGGTCTTTCTATGGACTATACAATGTATATGACCTTTTTGGTTACTTTTATGGCAATCCATGTGCTATTAAACAATGTAAAATGTGATTATTATAAAATATAAATGGCATTTTTTTTTCGAGTAAAAGAAAGACAAACAACTACAAATATAATCCATAAAGTCCAATGTCAATATTCATTTATGAAGGAAATTGTTATAAATACCCATCATGATTTTGGGAGAATAAAATTTTAAACTATGAAAGCAAGTGTTTGAGTTTAGGTACTTACGAGGAAGAATTGTTATCCTTCTCACCCTAATTCAAAACCTTCTAATATCATATTCACTTTTCATAAATTAATTTTAATTAAAAGTAACAATTAGATAAAAGAGATATCATGATGAATGTATGGCTATTGTTTTTGAATTGGAAGTCATCTAAAATAAATAATTAAAAAACATGTTGGTGTTTGCAATATCCTTTATTATAAGGAAAAATAATGATGATTTAAAATTTTCTATAAATTCTTAAATAAATTTAGTTTGTGAAACAAAAATTCTATAAAGCTGGTGAAAGAAAGAGGTTTTTGTTGATCATTTTACAAAGGTCTCACTTGAATTAGGAATAAGTGTAATTTTGTATTAAACCTATAAAGAATAAGTGTAATTTTGTGATAAATACTATTACATTTATAAATGAGGATTTAAAACAAAGTGTCTTCTTGCAAAAAAAATTTAATAAAATATAGAACTTAATAATAATACATAATGATGTAAAATTGTGTAAAAGTACTAAATTATTTATGAATAGTTTGAGAAAGCTACAAGAAAGTACATTTAGTTCAAATAAAATGGAAGAGAATAACAACATTAATAAATTATTTCCCCTCCTACTCAAATAATCAATTCTCACATAAGTAAAAAACTACTAAATATGTTACTTGTAAGACTATCACTAAGGAATCCATATGGAAGGTGGAGAAAACAAAGCAATATCCATGTGGAACTTTAATATGTTTTCAACTAACTATTAATGAGGGAATACATATGGAAGGTGGAGAATAACAAAGCACCATCCATGTGGAACTTTATTATGTCTTCATATGGCATATCATGGTGTTTGAAGACTTTTTATGGGAATTTTCCTTGTTTGGGACCATGTCCATGTTATGAAGTTAGTATAAGAGGCCACTCTTCTCAACACTAGCAAGCCTCCTTGGATCTAAGAAAGATATATCCTCTCTCCTCTTATTCTCCAACATTGAAACCCAAGAGTTTATCACTTTAACCTAACTCCTTGCCTCCTTAGGTTAGAGACACTAACCCTAGACTTTGAGAAATGATCAAGAAACCTTGGAGTAATAAGACAAGAAAGATAAAGTACAAAGAAAGATCTCTTAAAGAGAGATAGACTAAATTACTCTTCTCCTCACACCTCTAAACTCAATATGATGATAATCATACACAGTGATCATATATAACATATATTTAACAAGAACAAACACAAGCATCTCATAAGTGAAAGTTGCCAACAAATATGTCCTCTCTAGACTTCATAACTTCTCCTAGTGCTTTACTCTAAAAAGAAAAGTACATAGAAAATAATAAAATGATGATAGATACAAATGAAAAGACTCTCTCTCTCTCTCTCTCTCTCTATATATATATATATATATATATATATATATGAGATAAAAGGGGGGTGAGCAATACAAAAGTGGGCCTAAACCCTTACATGCAACCTACTACAAAAAATTAGGCCCACACATGTGAACCATTCCTCCTATAATTAACACTTCTAGAACTCCACATGATGATAATCTACAAGAAATGCCCCAAGAGAAGGGCACACCTCATCTAAGGTTCAACACTCCTCTAATGTCTCTAATGCTCCAAGATCTATCAAAGTCAACTTTCCATCTATAGGTCCACCCATCTACATGTCCACTCCCTCAACCCAAGCTAGCATAAGTCAAGTACAAGCCTATAAAACCCCATTTTTGTAGGGCTCAATTCCATCCTCTGAAATGCTAAATGCTACTTCTCTAATGTCATATGTTCTCCAAGCAAGTAACCTCTCCATATGGACATTATTTAGAATTTCCCCATGCTGTCTAACGAACTTCAATACCCTAAGGAAGATTGTCATGCAAACATCCATATGATTTATAACAACCAATGAATAAGACACCTCTAATGTGCAAGTCCATCATCGATCAACTAATTGCTAACCACACATGATGTACAATCTCATGAAGAACCCACAAGCATTGTGTCAAAACTTTCATAGAAACCCTAAAGATAATGAATAATTTTTAAGATTCTCTAATTCTTGGGTTGATTTGAACAGAACATCAATGTATAAATATATATCTTTTTTTGCAAAAGAAATTGGTATATGTCCAAACACTAATATGCTTCATGACTATAATTTGAACATTGCTTATTGTTGTATATTCACAAGTCTTTTTTTTTCCAAAGAAAAAAATCATGATGTTAAAGAATAGAATATACATATTGTTGTCTGTTAGGACTATGCCAAAACAAGAGGACCAATGCTTATCTCCGAGATCCATCCAAAAACCCCACCCAAATATAACTACCAAAGTTGTATTTTATTGAAATTACAAACATTTTAAAAACTATAAACGATAAAAACTATATGCCTCTATATTATACATTGCTCAAATATACAAAACTAATGGCTCGGACAATTCAAAGCATAAACCAGAAACAAACTACAATCACAAATTGACTTAAACATCATATCATCACACAAATAGAATTAAAAGAGACAATTCATGTCATTGACTAGAAATCCTTTGAAGAATTCATAATTTGTGAAAGACCTCGTCTAAAGAAGCAAAGCTTGCATAAATAATTGGTCAATCGGCTTACTTAATTCTATGTATACATGGGTGAAAGATGTCCGTTCAACTTCGCCAAATCAGTTTTAATTATCTCTAAAAGAGAGCCTAACCTTAAAATTTCCACATTATTACACTTATTTTCCTAGTCTATAACTAGTTTTGAATCACCCATTATCTGAATTTTTTTTTACACCTTTCTTCCTTACACAGGTGAAAAGCACCCAAAGGGTTGCAAACTCCTCCTTCAACAAAGATCCTCTTCCCACAACTTACCTTAATTATAAATAATGGGAATAAATTAGTAATAAAACAACAACTGCACCACAGGTGGTCGAATGGCCTTAGATAGCCCCATCGAAGAATCCCCACGACACTTCCAAATTCAAGGATGGCATTGACACTACTCTTTCTTTCTTCTTCTTTTATATCAATCTTGTGTTTCAATGATTTTTTGAAAACTATTGGAAAGCTAATCCATTATGGTTATGGTATTTTATATTACTATTTACTATACACAGGTGAGAATGAATATGAAAAGTCACAGTGAATAGGAAGTCATGGGGAGTCCAAGACACCTCTCCAAATATGAAACCAAGGGTCATATATTGATGTGTTTATACATGTACCATATTAATGAAAAAACATTCACACTTAGTCCTCATTTTGAGGGTTCCAATAGTGGTATTAGATCCCCATAATTTTTAGGGACTGGAGGAAGCTATGGTAGTTGTCCAAAGTATGCTATCCATGACAAATCTTTCTCTTGTTTAGCGAATTTAATTACCTGGATAATTCCTTGTTGGGAAAATTGAAGTGAAGGATGAATTCATTGTTGGGTGGACTCTTTGCTGGGTAAATTCACAAGGTTGAAGACAGATCCATGGAGAACCACAATTGGAAATGCACAAAATTCGAGGAGAAAACATAAATGTAGAGGAAAATAGTTGTTTTTGGAGCCAATACCTGTAAAATTAAGATTTATCTCTCATTATTCATCCATTTTTAGTGATTTTAGTTGCATTGGAAAGTAGATTCAAAGGATCGTCAGAGGGGATTTTTATATTTTAAGATTCATACCTGATTTTTAGATGTTCATCTTGTGATAATCAGATTACATGTAGTCACAAAATATGTAGTCACTAAAATGTAGTTTACATGAAATGTGGTTCACTGCATTCCCTAATATGTAGTCACTAAAATATGTAAAGTAATGTGGTTCACCACATTCCCAACATTTTAGTGGTTCCCTTTGTGCAATATTTTTATTAAAGGCAATGGGTGGTTCCTTTTCTTTTGTTGCAGAATTCAGTGTCTTAAAGGATTATTCCCTTGATATCCCCGGTAGTTATTCCCAATGTTCTTATAAAACTTAGTATTTTTTTTTTTTTAATTATCAAAGTTGTCACGTCTTTTAGTTTTCTAGTTATGTATGTTTTCCCTTTTATTCTTATTCCGATCATAGCAGAAGTTTCCTTTTCTCATTGCTTCTTCCAGAGTTTTCAGATTATCGTGCTCAATCCTCTCTTTGAAAATAAGAGGTAAACAACTTAGAATGCATAGTATTTTTGGTTTCTCGTCAATGATATAAGGTACATAACGAACCAAACTTAAGAATTTACTGCAAATTTCTTTCATGGTCATGGCACCTAATGTTAATTCGTAAAATTCCTTTGTTTTTTCTTCATAATATTGTTATGATAAATACTTTTGTTTAAAATGTTTCTTGAAGGCTTTCCATGTTATATAGCATTATTTTATGCCTTTTACTTTCTTTATGTCTTGCCACCAGATATATGTTTTTCCTATTAAGTTATGGATGCCCATTTTTGCTTTTAATTCATTAGAATAGTTATAAATATGGAAATACTTCTTCATTACAGATAACCAAGTTTCTGCTTCGTCTCCTTTCTCTATCTCTTCATTAAACCGTAGGAGGTTTGATATTTTTGAATTCACCTGAAATTTCTTCGTACGGTTTGGCTTTCTTTTTCTTTTGGTTACTATCACTACTTTCACCAGAATCTTTATGTTTTTCAGTATTATGTTTTGTTGATTCTTCACTTGAAGATTCAATCTCATGTTTTGGAAACTCTAGTTTCCTTACCTTACGTTTGTAAGGGTTATTTATTGCCATGTTAAGTTCGCGTTCTTTATTTTTCTCTTTTTCATTAGTGTGTAGTTTAGATAATAGAATGTTATTTAACTCTTCATGTGCTTTCAAGATACGTTCGTTATCTTCTTTAACTCGTTTTAGGTATACCCTTAATTCCTTTAATGTTTGTTGTAACTCATATGGGTTATCATTCCTAATTTCATTTAGATTTACCTATATTTCACCATCCCTTATGTTGCCTTCTTCATTGTTTATTGGATTCCTAGGATGTGATTCCTATTCATCGTGCATTCCCACATTTTCCATAATCTCTTGCAAAAACAAGGCTATTATTCTCTTCTTGTTCGTAAGAGAGTCAAACCATAACAAAACAAAATTAATTTTTTGTTTTATGAGTTTTTAATGTTGGGGTCATTGAGGCCAAGTGTTGTAACCATGATCTGATGTCATTCTGTCATAAACCCGTAAAATCTATAAATTAAAATAAACTATTTTTTTATTATTATATTATTACTTGTCATAACATTTAAAGTTGGTCGCAACATCTTATAACTATCCTCACATATATTTATACATGTAAGATTAACTTGAATTGGTTCTACGCTTGTTTGACAGATTAAGCCCTTCGTGGTGTTTCCTTCAAATCAAGACGACCTTAACGCATTATTGCCAAGGTGATGTTTCTAGTCCTTTAGGTTTATTTGTAATGTTTTGGGTGTTAGGACATAAGCCTAAAACTAAGGCGTAGTCCTAACTACCCTTAAAGGTTCACCCTTCGTTATTAAACCTACCCTCTTAAAACAAGTTGGCAAGGGGGTTTTATATGTGTAACATAAGGATTTGTTTAAGGGTTAGTTAAGTCGGAAAGATTGTCCCAACACATGCCTTGGTTTTAAGTTGGATTATAAGTGTAAACTACTGTGATAACAAATCCATAGTTGTGACCCTAGCCACATGCTTACATATCGTGGGGTTATACGTTATAAACTTTGGCGTGCAAAATAAATAAAGGGAGGTATAAGGGAAAATGCCAGCGCAAATAGTTTAAAGATTGGAAATCAAGTTTTGACTTGACCCTGGCTGCGAGTTGACAGTGCAGCCAGGCACATTCAATGGCAAGGTTTGATAACATGCATTGTGTCCCAAGAGGGATCTTGACCCTCCACTTGTCATGATCTCATGCAAGGGTTTTGCAAAGGGTTTTATCACGCCTTTATTTTGTCTAGAAGTTTTTGCTACATTCATTCGGTCTATAAGTTGTTCCCGTGGAAGAGAAACTCGGCCAGTCCATGGCTACACTGCACCAGTCATACTCATTTCCTTTTCATGGTCTACTAATGAAGGTTTCTTTGTATCTGAGTTTTACTTGAAGGTTTTTATCAGTCCGGTTAATGCCAAAATAACTGTCATTACGACCACAGACTTTTGGTTTTTTGTGGGTAATAAAGGGAAGTCAGTCCTTCTTCGAGCTTTAGCAAAGGCTTTGCAAACTGCCTAGCTTAACCAGGTAAGAAATTAAAGCTTCTCTAATGTCCATTTTGCAAGCTTGATTTTTTGTGAAAGGTTTTAAAGTATTTTTTTTAACAGTGTTTAACTTGTGGTTTTCTATCATTGTGCAAGCAAGGAGAAATAAGGGGAAAACAAGAGGAGTCAACCCCTAGCCCTATATGTGTTCATTAGAGATGAGTTTCAGTCTGAGAGTCTTATGAATTGATCAAATTGTTCTTATGAAAGTGGTTTTTATAAGTCTGAAATCATAATATGTAGGTGGAGTTAGGTTGCTAATGAAGCTTTGGGCGAGCCTACCTTCATTCTCAAGACCCATACTTCGTTGGAAACGCAAAGTTTTTCACCACTGTGTTTTTCTTTATTCATTATCTTTGCTATATTTTACAAACATAGTTTTTTTTCCATGTGTAATGTGGAATTCAGGTTTGTTAAGCCTGGCTCGACGAGAGCGATGACAGGGTCACCTTCTCTCAGGCCTCCTTCTTTTCTGTACAGTGGTGAGGGTTTTCATCTAAAGTTGTTTTGAAAAAGAAGAATGCATTTTTGGAACCTTGGCCATTAGTATTGTACCAACACCACTTAGTTTGGTGCATGTAAGTACTGGTGCAATGGCTTGGACTGCACAACTTGGATCCTCCAACAGTCAGGTGGTAAGGCTCTCATAGATTAAGGGTTGCAATGGTTTCCCATTGGGTTAGCAGTCCAAAATTGGATAGGGCTCTCACATCCACTATGAAGATAAGGTTTAATTGTCTTGTTTTAAACCCTTATGGGTTTGTACTAGCTTATAATATGGCTTCACAACCTCTCATGTTTTAATGTGTTTGATTTTCCATCTTATTCGGATGTACATTACGTTTTTTGTTCTATATGGTGGATTCCAATAGATTGGATTACAACCACGATATCGTTAACAATTGGAAAAATTTGTTGATTAAGATTAATCTATTGAAGCTCAAAGCTTAATAAAGATTGTTATTCCTTTTTAGATTATATGATTCAATTGTGAGATGAATTATTTTGACAGAGCGATCTATCCTTGGGTATGGATAACCGTGAATAGAGACGGTGCATTCGTATTTAGTTTATTTGACTGCTAATAGATTTACTCTACAATTTAACTAGATTTGATTATTGTTGAGTTTGTTATGCAGATCTGTGAGCTGGACATGTATTGATTTGCTTATAAAAGATTATGTTGGAATATTTTAGATTTGTCCCAATGGGTCTGAATACCCAACTGATAGAGGTAGTAAATTAATTAATGTGGATTTAAAACGTAGCTCTAGAGATTCACAATCTAGTTGTTTTTAAGTGAAGAAGCCTTTCGGCTCTACTCTGTATATTTATGAATATTTTATTTGAGTGTCTGCAATCTTTTCATTTAGTGATTATATTCTTTGATTTCTCTTTGGGTTTATTTGATTTGTTGTTTACTTTGTGATTCATTCTTTAAACTCGTTGTTAACTACGTTAATGAGATCTTGTCGTAACTAGTAGGTACTCTCAAATCAGAGTTTTAATTAGAGGAAGTTATTAATTAATACAAACTTGGAACATAGATAAACTCTGTGTGAATAACCCCAACTCCTAGGGTAGTTGATTAGTTTGAATGTCTTAGATCTAATATACATTTAAAATATTTTAAAAGAAAATATATAGACATAATTTGAAATATTAAAAAGATCTATGATTTGGGCTGGTTGATTATGATGCATTTGTTCAGATCCTTTAGTTGTTTTAAAATTTAATCCTCTCTAATCTGGGTATGGAATCCCAAACAAAGATTAGTTTGAAAATCCATATAATATTTACATAATGAATTTCAAAACAATATATTAAGATCTAAAATACTTTTACATTCCGTGAATAAAGAACAGATTATACTAAATCATAATAGGAAAATAGGAAAATGTTACCTAGAACAAATGCATAGTATAATTTCCTATTACAAAGTATTTACAATTCATATCTATACTCGGGCTATAATTTATCAATACTAAACATAGAAGAAATCGAGTAGGGAACCAACACCATTGTTGGAAAAACATAACTGAAGTTGTTGTTCCTCCCAACCAACTCCTAGAGCATCCAAGTCTTACTTGCTCGAAAACGCCTGAGCCTGTTTGTTGAACCACAAGGACAAAATCTGTTCAATGAGCCATCTCTTTGCATCATAAGATCAATTCCCCGTCCATCTCTAGCCTCTTCCTTGCTTGATGGACATAATATTTTATAGTATTTTTCTTGGGACTTGGTCATTTATGAGCACTCCACCATGAGTCTTGACCTAATTTTGGGGAAGATGCCTCTTGCATCACTTTAGTTCTCACTGAGAAGCTTTCACCACTTGTCTTTTCTCCTTTCACCACTTGTCTTTTCTCCTTGTGGGTCAACAAACACTCTTTCAACAACTACTTTAGTTTTGATTCCTCTCAATGTTTTAATTATTAAAATAAAATCAATTACATTCATTTTGATTTTCTTATCAAAATATTTAAAAATAATCCTTATTTCAAATCCTAGGCTCTATCAAGAGGGATCAAATCTCTCGAAGTGCAAACCTCTTCTTAAGTATTGCACTCAAGGGGCTATCAACTTTGGTGTGTCCTATATATAGCCATTAATTTGATTCAAACTAAAAGACACATCTTTTTATTTAAGGTTGACATATAATATTTTTTATTATTTCTTATTTTTTTAGGAACAAATATTAAAACATCTCCCCCATACATGGTTTTAAAACCATGTGTAAGGCCCTCCTAAAACCATGGGTTGTTTAGGAGACCTTTCACATGGTCTTAAAAGCATTTGCAAGGCCCTCCTAAACCATGTACAATAAAACCATGGATTGTTTAGGAGGACCTCCAGATGGTTTTAAAGTCATTTGCAAGACCCTCCTAAACCATGTACAATAAAACCATGGGTTGTTTAGGAGGCCTTGCCAACAATTTTTTTTGCGAATAATTCAATTTTTGAAAGTTAGCATAGATCCAAATCCTAGGCTCTATGAAGCGCCTAGAGGGATTAAATCTCTCGAGGTGCAACATGGAGAAAGATCAAATCTCTGGAGGTGCAAACGTCTTCTAAGTATTGCAACTACCAACTTTAGTGCGTCCTATATATAGCCATTGATTTGATTCAAACCAAAAGACATGTCTTTTTATTTAAGGTGGACATATAATATTTTTATTATTACTATTTAATTATTTATGTTATTATTTTTTATTTTGTTAGTAACAAACATTACAACATCTCCCCTATACATGGTTTTAAAACCATGTGCAAGGCCCTCCTAAAACCATGGGTTGTTTAGGAAGCTTTGCACATGGTCTTAAAACCATTTGCAATGCCCTCCTAAACCATGTACAATAAAACCATGATTTGTTTAGGGGGTCTTGGACATGGTTTTAAAACCATTTGCAAGACCCTCCTAAACCATGTACAATAAAACCATGGGTTGTTTAGGAGGCCTTCCACATGGTTTTAAAACCATGTGCCGACATTTTTTTTTGGAGGATAATTAAATTTTTAATTTTTATTGTTTTGTTAGGTATAGACATTACAACATCTCCCCCATATTAGGCGGGCATTTCTTTTGGCGGATAATTAAAACTTTTATTGTTATTATTTTGTTAGTAATATGGACAAACATTACAAGATTTCTCTCAGAGTGCGTTATAGAGGGGGTGAAAAAAAATCTACTACATTTATTTTGACTTTCTTATCAAAATATTTAAAAATAATCATTATTTTAAATAATAATAAATTACAATTATTTGATGCATTACAATAAAATTTATGTCAACCCTTGATATTGGAAAATTCCAATTAGATGTTCAAACTACTAAACTAATTCTAGCCAAGACCTAACATGAATTACTTGTAGAGAAAAAAGGAATATAAACAATATAAAATCTAGGACTACTAACAATATAAACAAGGTGACGACTAGAAAATGTACAATGATGATACTTTTAGAGAATTCATGACTGTTAATATTATCTAAGCATGCACAACCATTTGATGTGAAGGATAACCATGTTTGGGCAATATAACCACCATGATTGGGGTAGTATCCAGGTTTTGGTAACAACCATGTTTGGGGTAGTATCCAGGTTTTGGTTACAATGGGTTTTTGGTTATCCACATTGAGTTAAGTGTATTTTATTTATTAATTATTTATAATTTTAATAATGTTATAATGTATATTTAAAAATTATTTAGTGTAATCTATAATTTTATTGAGAAAAAAGATGACTCATCTTTTTCTTTAATTCTAATAATGTTATAATTTTCATTTCAAAATAATTTAGTGAACAATGTTATAATTTATATTATTTTTTATTAAATGACTCATCTTTATATTTAGTTTTAATAATGCTATAAGAATAATTCATTACATTCGATAATATTAGTGGGGAAGAAGATGACTCATTTTAAACTAAGACATTAAATTTAGATATACATTGAATTTGATATATACTTAACACTTGTAAATTTATGTGATATATACATTAATTCATATAAATAATTAAAAAAAAAAATCATTCATCATAAATAGTAACATACCAAAGAGTAGAGAAAAAATGTCAGCATTGGAATGGCAGGGGACATCTGGACCTCTGCTGTCAGGAAGGGGGCCAGGGGTCTGCTCTGGGATTATGGATGACGTGGGGTTGGCAATGACTGAATATGCATCGCTTTTAAACCCCAGGATTTCGGACAGGCCCGACCTAGTTGGACTCCTGGGACGTACTCTCTCCCCTCATACTGGGTTATTTACAAATTTTCCTGCAAATTCATTAGAGAACCCTGTAACTAGTCTTTCTCCTTTTCTTGGAGGAGGTATTCAGGATCTGGGATTGAAGGGAGATTATGGTTTTGTTCGGGGGATTGACACAGTGCTGGATACTGGAGGTAGGGAGATTCTTAGGGAGGCCTTTTCTTCCAGGGGTCAGGCGGTGGCTGATCTAGGCAGTCATGAAAGGTCTCCTGAGGCGGAATTTTTAGGCCCTAAACAAGGGGGTTCAGCGAAGGAGAGATCTAAAAAAGGCCCAAAGGCTGTTAAAAATAGGTTGCGTAGGCACAAGCTGGTGTTGGGGGTGGATGTGTCGTTGGCAGAGGCTGAGGATATGTCCATGACAGCAGTGGTTGTGCATGTTCGAGGCAAACATTTTGGCCGTGGTTTTCTCCAGAGGTGGGCGGCCGAGCATTGGGCACATTTGTTGAATAATGTACCTGAAGTGTTGGTTTTCACTAAAGGGTGGTTTTCATTCATTATGCACAGCAAAGAGGAGGTTGATGTTGTTCTGGGAAGGCAGTGGTCAATGCAAGGGGTTCCTTCTGTCCTGAAATGCTGGACACCTTTTTTCGATTCTCAAAAGGAGAAGATTAACAAGGAGCCTCTGTGGGTAAAACTTCCAGGTTTTCCTATGCATTTATGGAATGAGAACCGTTTTGCAGCAATTGGGAATTTTCTGGGTGAATTTGTATGTGTTGATTTATCCTTTCTGGAGACAAGAAAGTATTTGGTGGCCAAATTACTGATAAAGATCGATTTGCGGCTGGGACTCTCCTCTGAGATAAATATTCAGACAAAGGATGGGGACTTTGTGAGCTTCTTGACTATGTGGGTGTGCCATTTCGGTGTCACTGCTGTCATACATGTGGCCATCTGGTGGCTAATTGTTCGCTTCCTTTTAGGGCCAACAAAGTGATAGCTGGTAAAGCTGCTCCTAAGGTGATGGGGGATATTGCTGATATGGGGGCATTAAATTCTGGGCAATTGGATGAAAGGGCGAAGGTCACTGAACCAGCGATACAGGTTGATTCCAGTAATATCCCTTTTACATTAGACAGGAGTGAGGTGGACATTGGCGAGAAGGTCCTTGGGGATTTGGGCATTGACAGGATGGGGGTAGGGGATAATACTTTGTTTTCCTCTTCCCTGGATGGCGTCTTGAAGACTTGTCCTTCTCCCATTGTAGTCTTTGATGTTATGGGGGGGGTTTGTTTTCTGGTTCTCCTCTAGTCAAATCGACTGTCCACTGTCCGGCTGATCTTTGTCCTCTGCCGATGTCTGAATGTGTTTTCTCCCCTTCCATTGTTTCTACAAAAATTTCTACCAGCTCTGAGGGTAGTTGTATCAGATATGCTCTTAGAAATAGGGATATCCTTTGAGGGGTCAAGAGGGAAAGGTCTTTCTGATTTGTCTTTGCGTGTGGCAGGGAAAGGTCGTGGCAGAAAGTCTTTTTTGTCAAAAGCACAAGATCGGGCAAAGGTGGATTTAGGGATGGGGACACAATATTCAATTGAATGGGCACTTAGAGCAGTGAAAGCCCAGGCGGGGTCTCCCAAATGAAAGTTATGTCCTTTAATTGTCGAGGGTTGGCGAGTCCCCTCAAAAAATCGTCTCTTCGAAGACTGGTGGAGTTAAATCAGCCGGATGTTATTCTGCCTCAGGAAACTTTGGGGGGTAGTGAGGAGGTTGTTAGGGTTTTAGAATCATTGCTTTCTAGTTGGAAGTTTGTGGCTGTGGAGGCAAAGGGACGTTCTGGAGGTCTGGCCTCAGGATGGAAGGTTCAAAGCTGTAGGTGTGACTGTTCTTGGGGAATTCATTCTGGTGTGGGGTTGGCTGTATGGGACTCTGAGCTTGGAAAGACTCTCACGATTCTTAACAGCTATGGGCCTTATTTGAACAGAGTTAGCTTTTGGGATACATTGTTCCATATGGACCTTTTCGAAGACACTGAGGTAATTATGGGGGGAGACTTTAATCTCTCACTGGGAGCATCTGAGGTCTAGGGGCCTATGGCTACTCCGGATATATTGGCTAATTTTTTCATTCAATCTTTTGCGAGGAAGGATCTTCTAGATATTCTCCCGGCAAAGATTGTCCCTACATGGAGAAATAAGAGAGCAGGGGAACAAAGGGTAGCTAAGAGATTGGATCGGTTCTTGGTGGCTGAATCTTTGGCTCTTGGGGTGGATCTGGTTCGGCAGTGGGTGGGGACAGGTGGGATATCTGATCATTGCCCCATATTTCTGGAATTTCGGGGACATAGGAGGAAACCCCCTAGTCCATTCAAATTTAACTCCAGCTGGTTGAAGGAAGAGGGTTTTCAATCTTTGGTGAAGGAGTTGTGGAATCATCGTCCACAAAATTCTTTGGAACATGCGGGGGTACATTTTTATCAAAATATGAAATGCATAAAGGAGGGTACTATCTCTTGGGCTCACGCTAAGTGGGTGAATGATGATTTGATATTGAGGAACTGTGAGTTGGATATTGACATATTGCTTCACAGTGCGGGAATGGGGTTTTTGGATGAACAGAGTAAGGATGAACTCATTACTTTGGAAAAGAAGCGGAATATAATTTTCTGTGAGCGAGAAGAATTGTGGAGGTTGAAGAGCAGAGCAATTTGGATTCAGTGTGGAGATGAGAATAAAAAAAAAATTCAAGCTTATGCTAAGGGGAGAAAATTTTCCAATTCTATTTGGAAGCTGCCTTCGACTGAAGGGGATCCGGTGTCTAGTTTCGATGGGATGGCTAATATGGGTGTTAGATATTTTGGGGATTTATACTCTGCACAACCTGGAGCTACTATTGCTGAGGTTATACGGGTGGCACAGCTCTTTCCCCAATTTGTGGAGGAGGAGGAAAACAGGATGTTGATGGGGGAAGTTTCGATGGAGGAGCTGTCTGGGGTTCTTCACTCATTTCAAAAAGATAAAAGCCCGGGGCCTGATGGTTGGAATGCTGAATTTTTCTTGGGTTTCTTTGATTTCTTCGGTGAGGAGCTTTTGTCAGTTGTTGAGGAATCTCGTAAGGCTGGGTTTATACATGGCCCGCTCAATACTACTTTTATTGCTCTTATCCCAAAAGTGGATAACCTTGAAAGTTTTGAGGATTACAGGCCCATATCACTTTGCGATTGTTTATATAAGATCATCTCTAAGGTTATTGCAAAGCGACTCAAATCTGTTTTGTCTGAACATATTTCTAGTGAGCAATTTGGGTTTCTGGAGGGACGTCAAATTCATGAGGCCATTGGAGTTGCTCAGGAAGGCCTACATACTTTGAAAGTTCAGAAACAGAAAGGAGCAGTGATTAAGATTGATCTCTCAAAGGCTTACGATCGGGTCAGTTGGCTATACATTAGGATGTTGCTTACACACTTGGGATTATGTTATGATTTTGTAAGATGGATTATGGCTTGTATCAGTACGGTGAGTTTTGCAGTTATCATTAATGGAGCTGCTAGCCCTTTCTTCCATGCGGGAAGGGGTCTTCGTCAAGGGTGTCCTCTTTCTCCCCTTTTGTTTCTTCTTGTTGCTGAAGGTCTCAGTCGATTTATTTTGTCTTCAAAAGCGGAAGGGACTTTTCGTGGAATTGCCATCTCCTAGGTATTGTATATTACACATCTTCTTTTTGTTGATGATATTATGATTTTCACCAATGGATCGAGACAGGATATTGATAAGGTGTCTGAAGGACTAACTCTGTTACAAGCTGCTACGAGTATGGTGGTAAATATTGGAAAATCCACTATATCATGCTCGAACTTAACTGAGCAGGAGACATTTAGTATTTCCCATCGTTTGCCTTTTAAAACTATGGATTTGGATGCTGGGATAAAGTATTTGGGGTTTTTCTTAAAACTGAATTCTTACCTGAAGGCAGATTGGCATTGGTTATTGACCAAATTGGAGAAAAGACTAAAAAGTTGGAGTCATAAATGGCTCTCTCGGGCTGGGAGACTGGTGCTGGTAAAATCTGTGTTGGAAGCAATACCAGTCTACTGGTTGTCCCTTGCCTGGCTGCCTAAGGGGATTCTGGAACAGGTTCGCAGGCTGTGTTTTTCTTTCCTGTGGAGAGGTAAGCTTGATCATAGGGATATGGTGTGGGTGAGGTGGGAGAAAATTGCTGTTCCCAAAGCTTTGGGAGGGTGGGGGTTAAAAAATATTTTCCTTTTTGCAAAGGCATTAGGAGCTAAAGTCTCATGGAGACTTATTCATACACAGAGTCTCTGGACTAGAGTAGTGTATCATAAATATATTGCTCCATTGACTCTCATTGAGTGGATTCGTTTGGCTGACAAATCTCGGTCAAATTGCTCAGTGGTATGGAAAGCGGTGGTAAAACATTTTGATCTGGTTGGCTCTGGTTTGGTGTGGAGAATAGGTAATGGGAGAATGGTTCGTATTGGGATTGATCCTTGGGTAGGCAGTGGGAGGGATAGTGTTCTTCCTGATGAGCTGAGATTACACTTGGAAACAAGAGGGTGTCTTTTTATTGCTGATATTGAGGATCAGAAAAATTCTTCGTTATGGCATCAAGGATGGATCAGTGCTCAGAGACTTGATATTCATGATGATCTGCTGGAGGCTTGGGAGGGATTTATAAGGCAGTTAAGGGTTTCAAATGTCAGGTTGTCTAACAGGGATGATAAATTGGTTTGGGATTATCATCCTTCAGGGTGTTATACTCCTAAACATGGTTATATTCAGCTCAATGTGTTGGTCCATGATCGAGAATTGGTTTGGTGGTGGAAACAACTGTGGAAGCTAAAATGTCCGGGTAAGGCCAAGTTACTCTTCTAGGCTATTTTGGAAAATAAAGCTCCAACATGGGACATTTTGCAAAAGAGATTTCTTGAAGGTCCAGGATTTTGTGCGCTGTGTCGGAGTGCTGAGGAATCAATTCATCATCTCTTTGTTCAATGTAGTTTTTCTCAAACTATATGGACTGAAGTGGGTAAACAGTTGGGCTACATTGGGGGGTGGCAGGGAGATTCTGCTCACATGGCTTTTCAAAGTTGGTGGTCGGGCCATAAAAATTTCTGAGCTATTCCCCCAAGCAAAGATACAGGGAACAACTCGGAACAAGATTATTTTTCAAGACTGTAGAATATCGATGGAGTCTGTTGTGGCTCATATTGCTGCAATATTTCAACATTTTAGAGAACCGGAGAAGCTTCTCAAGAATAGGCCTGTGCGGGAGGAACTGATTGATAAAGCTATTCCCTGGGGCTTCTTTGATGGAGCATCTCAAGATCGACAATTAAGCTGTGGTGGGGGTGGTGTACTGTACAAATCTGAGTCTCATTATTTTCATTTCTTGGCTGGATTAGGGAGGGGATCAAACAACTATGCTGAATTAATGACACTCAGGCTCTTGCTTTTATTTGCATTGGAACAGGGTTGTTTGTCATTACAGGTATTTGGTGACTCTATGTTATTTATTGAATGGGCAAAAGGGACTATTCAGTGCCATGTGATGATCCTTTTACCTATTCTGGAGGAGGTGTATCGCATAAAGCAACAGTTTAATCATCTTTCTTTTACTCATGTCTCTAGAGAACGGAATGGGGTGGCTGATCAGTTATTCAAGGAAGCGATATAGTGGCATATAGACTATGGCGTATGGAGGATCTCTGTTCACGCTAGTGTGGGTTCATTCAGCTATTATCATAGGCCGTTTCATGAAGATTTGTTGGAACAGCAGGGAGATTTTGCACAGATTCTGTGACCTGTCAACTAATACTACTAAGTATCACGAGGGATGGGATAGTTTGTTTTAAATTGTTATGATTTGAAACAGAGTATATATGACTTAATTGGTGGTATGAAGCAGGACCGATTGTATCCTATCACATTGATTTGGGCATGATTTTTAGTAACGAGCTGATAAGCTTATTTTTCCAGCTTTTGTGATCTGGTAATGAGCAGAGATTCTATGACAGGTTGGGTAAATATTTTGAGCTTTTGAATTATCACAATTTGATCTGTGACAGCAAACGATATGCTTATGGAGTATTTTTTTGATTGCATTGACAATTTATGTTTTGATATATTGCTGTCTGGGATAGTATAAATCTATGCTGTGGTAATGGAGCTGCTGTATTGTTGGCTCTGTTTACTTAGGACTACAGGAGGGGATAGGCTTTTGCTGCCTACCTATAGACAGTATATGTGAAATCAAATGATCTGGTTATCTATGTGCCCGGTCATTGTTGAGCATAAGCTTTGGTTTTTGACAGGTTGGGATTATGGATCAATGTAATGGGCTGGGACATCCTTTTTTGATATCCATAGCTATTACAATGTATATGTAATTTGGTATTGTGCTGACAGAAATATATATACTGAGTCTGGGTGATTACAGACTGGGAATTTTGGATAGGATATCCATATTGCGTTGGTAAAAGCCGAGACAGGGAAAGCATTTTGGTATCTGTTTATGTTGGTGCCGGTCCTTCAGGTAGGGATTTCAACAGTATTAGGTATCAGAATTTGTGAACAGTTTGTATATATATATGACAGGAGGTTTATATGAGCAAGAAGTTATACTTTGCTGTGTTACATCTAGCTGATGTTTACAGGCTGGTATGTATATTTGATTTTTGTGTAAAAAGGTGAGAGACAATTTTTGACAATGTAGGGATCTTTAATGATCCTATTACATTTACAGATGTAATTTTGTTCTTCATAGAAATAAAATTATGAATTTTTTCCGAGGAAAAAAGAGAAAAAATGTCACCTAAGATTATGACATATTTTAATAATTAAAAAAAACATATAGACTTAATTTATTTTTTTTAAACTCGAACGGATATATTTTTTATTTATTTATTTATTTTTGGATTTTGAAGTAATCCTCAAGTGAATTAGCAATAGCTAAATCAATTGTTACATACAAGTCAAATGATTTTTTCTCAAGAACCCCGATTTAAAGGAAAATTCAATCTAGATACAATTTGTACAACTTCCAGTTCATCTTTCACTCGATATTATAGTTATGGAAGAGCTTCCATAAGACAAGGTTCTCCATTAGAACTGAAGCTTCCAAGTGGCAAGAGGCAAGCTTTATTAGCCAAAGAATCGGTTTGGTTGTTCAATTCTCTTAGAATATGATAAAAAGAAACGATGTCAAAGTCTTTCACGATATTTCAAATTCTCTGCAGAATTTTATCCAAAGATAGCTTTTAGAATTGGGAAGAAGAATTTAGCAATTTGATTAAGACCTCAGAATCACCAAAAATTTGAATGTCCTTTAGACCAATCTTCTTGGCAACTTGACCGTATTAGAGGAAATTTCAACTCAAAATGGGCCTCCTAAAAAAATTTAATAAAATAATAGTTAAAATAATAAAATAATATTTATTAATTTTGGAGGAAGAAAAGAAAAAACTATTTTTTTGTTTGTATTTTCGACATATCTCCCCGTGTTTTTACTCAAATTTTGATCGGGAGAGCTCGTTGGATGCAGAATTAAATTCTACATCTAACGACTACCCACTCGACATACTTTTGACGGACCCCACTACCCCAAAAACAAGAAATACCTGAAAAAATGTGATGATGACATCATCATCACGTTTTTTTTTCTAGATATTTCTTGTTTTTGGAGTAGTGAGGTCCATCAAAAGTATGTCGAGTGAGTACTCGCTGGATGCGGGATTTAGGTCCATATCCAATGAGCTCTCCTGATCGAAATTTGAGTAAAAACACAGGGAGATATGTCGAAAATACAAACAAAAAAAGTAGTTTTTTTTATGATACCTATCCCCAAATTTATATTAAAAAAGTGTTTAAGACCTATACGGTATTTAAAATTTAAATAAATTTCATTGGCTAGCACATGATGACATGGAGTTTGAATTAGAGTTAAAAGGCCCATTTTGAGTTGAAATTTCCTCTAGTTGAGGCCATAAGAAGACTGTAACTCTCTGCCTGGTTATTAGAGCATATTCCTAATCCCCAACAAAAACTAGAGACTTTCTCACTACCCAAGGAGAAAATTAATCCACTAGCACCTGCTATACCTGGATTTCCCTTAGCCGCACCATAAAAAAAATAGTGGCTACTCCTTTGCTTTTCCACCAAAAAGGAAATTCAGCAGCAGGAAGCCACACACGCCAAGGAGGAGAAGTAAATGGTTTGGAATTTTTTAACTGTCTTTCTTTCACACCACTTCCCAACCACTCTGAAATTTCCTGTGGGATTTTAGAATTACAATTCTTCACAATTTATAATATCTGATTTTTGACTTTTCCAGCTACTTCTACGCAAGACCACGCTTTGCAATTAAATAGATAATAATTTCTAGCTAGCCAGACCAGCCACCAAACCGTCTTAGGTAAAATGTACCAAGCATTTGACCATCCAGTTCGGCTACCTTTGGACAATATAATCTGATCCTTCCAAGTTGCATACACATCAGGTATAGTCATGCCTAGTGGTGTAACAATCTTCAGTTCTGGCAGGATCAAATTCCATACTGCTTGGATAAATTCACAATCTATAAATATATTATCCAAGGATTCTGTGGCCACATGGCATAAACAACAGCAAAAAGGTCCTAGGAATCCACGGTGCATCAAGTTCTCACCCGTTAATACTTTTTGGTGCAAGAGGAGCAAAGATTTTTTTTATTATCTTTGGCAAATAAGGAGCCCAGATAGATTTCCACAATGTAGGAGGAATTATGGAGGGATGGAGAGAATGTAAAGCTGAGAATCCGAGTCCTGCAGAATAAACACCAGTATTTCCCCAACCCCATTTATCTTTTGTGGATTTCTAAACCAGAGCCAAACCATATAAGGCATTTATCATTATTAACTGAACAAGAATGAACCAATCTGGCATTTCTGGAAACATCTAGCCATCCCAATTCCCTGCACAATCCCAACAACAAATATATGCTAAATGAAGGAATCCTTTATTAATCAGCCAAAGTTTGAACTCAGAAAGCGAATTAATGGAGGATAGGGGGGGATGTCCCAAAATCTTGTCTTCCCACAGAAGAATTCCTTTTCCATTTCCTGGGATTCTAAAAATTTGTTGTTGAATTAATTTAAAACTTTTCTTGCACATATTCCAAGTTGCAGTGCCTGCTGGAAGCATTTCGGGGATTATGTTTCTCAAGGATCCTCCTTTGAGATATTTCATCAAAAAGAGCTTGCTGACCGGATGGTTTTTATCAGCAAATAACTACCAAACAAGTTTGTCTCCCAATGCTAAGTTAGCCGATTCAAGATCTCTCACTTGCAATCCACCTTCAGAAAGAGGTCTTTTAATAATCTCCCATTTGACCAAATGAATTTTATTTTGGTTACCTTTTCTGCCGCTCCAGAGGAAGTCCCTGATGATCTTGGCTATCTGCACAGAAATGGATTTGGGGGCAAGTAGTAAAGAAGACTGAAAAATAGGAAGGGAAGAGAGTACTGACTTTATCAAAACCAGTTTCCCTGCTTTTTTCAACCAATGTCCTCCCGAAGAATTAATTTTAGCTTTGATTTTTCTCAAAACATCCAACCATAGCGAGGGTGGATTAGCACCCAAGGTCAATGGGAGGCCCAAATATTTGATCTTGTCCCACTGTACAAAGCCGGGAAAGCCCAAAGAATTTGCTATTTGCCCTATTGTTTGTTGATCCAAATGCCACCCATATACTGCACTTTTATCCTTATTATCAAGGCTCCAGAAATTAAACAAAACTTTGAAATAATTCTATTGAAAGAATGGGCAATGTTTAATGAAGCCCCTCTAAGAAGAAGAGTCGTTTGCAAAAAGCGCATGATTGATAGGATCCACCCCTCTTGCAACCCTAATTCCAGGAATAGAACCAACAACCATTTTAGCAGACAACATTCTGCTTAAAGCTTCCGCCATTAATACGTATAACAAAGGAGATAATGGGCACCCTTGCCACAGTCCTCTAGATGCTTGGAAAAATTCTGAAGGTCTACCGTTAATGAGAGGGGCAATCCAAGGTTTATCAGTACAAGCTGTAATCAATCTGACAAACTCCACACTAAAACCGAAAGTGAGTAGGACTTGGTAGAGGAAAGAGATCTTAACACGGTCAAATGCATTTTTCATATCAAGTTTAATGATCATACCTTTTTCTTTTCTTTGAAAACTAGAATGAATGTCCTCTTGCACTTGAATAACATTGTCTACTAAGTGTCATCCTTTAACAAACCCCCCCTGTTGTGGAGAGATTAAAGATCCCAACAAAGGCTTTAACCTGTTAGCTAAGAGGCATTGCATAAAGAGATAGGCTGGAATCTATCAAAGGATGCAGGGTTGAACTCCTTGGGAATTAAGGCTAAGAAGGTTGAGTTGGTACAACCCCCAACTTTAGCTTTCCTTAGGAACGAGGAGATCATACGTAGCAAATCATATTTAATGATTGACCATCAAATTCTATAAAAATGTATGGAAAACCCATCTAGCCCAGGAGCTTTATCTGGCACCATACCCTAGATAACTTCCACCACTTCTTGTTTAGAAAAAGGTTTAATAAGGCCAGCATTTGTCTCAGCAAAAACCAAAGTTGGGATATTAGATATAAATTCTAGCTTGAATGAACTGTCTAATACTCCATCCTCAGAAAATAACTGATGAAAGTGAGAATGCGCAGCCTGTTTAAGTTCCATTTGACCTTTTATAGCAATTCCTTCCCTAGATACTCACTCTGAAATGTGATTGCAGGATATTCTTAATCAACATTGTCTATGGAAACAAGCTGAATTTTTATCTCCAGCTTGAAGCCATAGGCTTCTCGATTTAAGACGCGAATATTCTTCTTCATACCTAAAAGAATGATAAGAAGTAGCTTGAGAAATATTCTCCGATAGCAAAACCGATTTTGAAATATCCGATTCCTCCATACTGTATTGTAAATATGCTAGCTCTTTCACAGTTTCTTTTCTGATGCTAGTTGGATTCAGAATAGGTTTCTTTATCCATGATTTTAAAGCAAATTTAGTTTTTTAAGTTTTTGCTCCCATACGAAGCTAGGAGAACCGTCCACATATTGCGTCCAGACTTCTCTCACAGTCTCCAAGAATCCTTCACGCTCAAACCACATTGGGTTGAAGCGAAATGGTATAGGTCCATAGTCTTCTTCTTCTTTGACCAGCAAGGAGATGGGATGATGATGGAAGGAAGTCTTTGGCAAATTTTTTGAAGAGATAATTAAGTTCGAATCTAGCAAAGAACTTTGCACAAAAAAATGATCCAATCTAGCTAGGATACTAGCTGACCCAGTCCTATTATTATTCCATGTAAAGCATCCTCTCGCAGGTTTAATATCAAGGAGATCCCAGGACCGAATTAAGGCCTCCACAAAATCCTGTAAGGGATCCTTTCCCAGCACTCCTCCTTTTTTTTCACTAGGTTCTAGGATGATATTTAAGTCTCCTGCCACTATGATGTTTCGAAGAGCCGTAGATTCCATAAATTTAGAAAGGGAAGTCCAACATTCCTTTTTCTCGACATGATTTACAGGAACATACATATTAAAGAGGGAAAAAGTAATCCTACTAGCAAAGCAAAGAAGCTTTGAGTAGATCCAATGTTGAGTAGCAAATGAAGAAAGCAGGGTATATTTATCCTCCATCCAAATAGTTGCTAAGCCCCCATAGGTGCCCCGAGCACTAACAACGATTCCACTGTTCAATTTCCAATTATTCTTACTCAGAATTAAGAGTGAATCCTGATCTATTTTAGTCTCTTGTAATACTAAAGTTTCAGCAGGCTCCATTCTCAGAAGGTCCTTCACATCTTCAACTTTTTTTGAATTTCCCAATCCTCTACAGTTCCATGAGGTTAATTGCATTATTTACCTGAACCGGAGGGAGTTGCTCCACCCTTTTGAGATCTATTTCGCTTGGTTCTACCCATAGACATCTCTATAGTTTCTTGGGATCCTTGCATTTTCAGTCGTTTCGCATATTCTTCTCTAATCTTGTTACGAGACTTTCTACCAGCGTTTTTTGATGATTGCTCAAATGAATCTTCATCAGAGGAACCAGATGAATAAACCATCTTTCTCTTTAAAATTTCAACGTAGGAAGGAGAAGTAAAAGGTTTAATAGGAATTTCTTGAGCAACACATGGGACACCGATCTCAACCTTCCCACTATTTTCTTCAGTGTCACTTATTAACACTTCTGAATGGGGTACCTCGCCTTCTTCAAGCATGGGGGGGGGGTTTGGTCTTCTAAAGACTCAAGAGCACCAAACGAGTTTGAGGTTAATGGATTTCCTAATTCTTGAATTGTAGGATTCTTCTGTACTCCGGGCTGGTTTGATTCTTTAGACTGATTAGTATTTACTGAATTTCCTGCTTCTTGGCTTGCATAATTCTTCTTCATTCCAGACTGATGTGATTCTTTCCCTTTCATTTTATTAACTGGCTTAGTAGAACCGACTTTCTTAGCATTAGTCCATTACTCATTCTTCTCTTGAACAGGTATATCTTCTACTTTGTTCTTACAATTTCTGGCAAAGTGTCCATATCCATGACAATGGCAGCATTTAAAGGGAAGCTACCCATAGTCAAGCTCCTGAACATGCGACCAATCTGCCACGGTTAAATTGATGGCTGCATGTAGCCTAGTCTCTAAATCAACTTCTACACATATTCATGCACAAGCATATTGATCTTTACTTTATGCCCTGTCAATATATTTCCCTAATTTGTTCCGATGGATTCCAAAGAATCTGAATTCCAGCAGTGAAGCAGCAAGTGTGGAATTCGGACCCAAAACAGGACAACAGAGGGAACATTCTAAGTGGGGTCAAAATCAGGAGTCCATTTGTTCAAATATAGTCCATGTGGACCCATAAAGTATGGCCCATTTTGAAAAATGAGATCTCTATCTGCAACTAATTCAAATACAAAGACAAAAAAACCCCTACCAACCAAGTAACTACGAATTCCTTCGGTAATCAATGGCCTCCAATTGCACAAAACCCAGGCTTCAATGACCTTTGGAGAAGGCCAAAGCCCCGTGAACTGTCTGATTCATCCATGATAAAAAAGGTTCATAGTCGTCTGACAAGTTCTCTCAGCTGGAAAATCTACTGATGGAATGTCTATTTTCTTCACAAATTGCTGCATGAGAGAACTTCCCTTTCTCTTACCACTAGTAGCTACTAGCCTTTTAAAACCTAGTAGTTCCGGAGGGAGGGGAGGAGGAACATCTCCAGGCTCCATGGGAACCCCAGTCAATCCAAAACCCTGCAAAATTCTGCTGGATCGTAGAGACTCCAGGACAGAACCAAAAGAAAAGATCCCACACAAGAAGAGAAACACAACTTTGACTGTCCCCAGACAATCATTCAGAGGACCACCAGGATTCCCTCTCAAGCACGGATCGAGCTTCGCAACCGCCAATTTGCTGAACCAGAAGAGCAAGAACTTCAACAGATCTGAAAACGCTTGAATTCTTGGAGCCGTCTCAGGTCAAGAATGCATCCCAGAGCCAATGCAACCTGATGGGATGAGTCCCACGGCAGCAAGCAACGCACCAAAATAGTCTTCAACGAATGATTGCCAGGCAGACTCTTGCAGCTAGAGAAGGCCACCAATGAACCAGGTCGAGAAGCACATATAATCTTCTTGGAGCGATTTCTCCACTATTTATAGGATGTTCAGTAGCTACACTATGAAGTGGAATATATATAGACTTAAATTTTGTTTACATATTAAAATATGTATTATGCTAATCTAATCATTATGACTATTTTTTGAATTCTTTTTTTATCTTACAAAAAAATTAAACCTTAAAAAATTATATATCTCTTATGTATGTTTAAGATGTATCTTAAAAAAATAAATTTATAAAATTTAATAATAATTAACTATCATATTTACGTCCATAGACATATTATTTGAGATTTCCTATGTTTTTTCATCTAGGAATGAGAATGAGACAAGTGTTCTAGGAAGGAGAATGAGACAAGTGTACTGCCAAGATTGATTCTATGGTAGTAGTTCAAAATTCCAAACCTTCAAACAAAATCCAAACCTTCAGACAAAATTGCAAACCTTCAGACAAAATCCAAGAGTTCAAAGACAACAACAGCTTATCCTCTGAGCAACAGGAACAACTAATCCTCCAAAATAGTTACTGATCAATGTTTCCGGCATCAACCATCTCACAGAAGAAGACCAGAGCTGAGGGCTCTAAAACAGAACAAAAAAACCAGAAGAAGATTTCAAATCTTCTTGGAGCGCTGAAAAAATGCGTCCACTTTTGGTTTCAATCTTTTTTTTTCCATGGAAAAAAATCGTAAATTTCATTTACATTGATCAGATGGAACTTAATAGTCCATTCTCAACAGAGTACAAAAAGAGATTCTTTGAACCAAAACAATACAATAGATCATAAAAGATCATGCATCGAATCATCCCAACAATGATTTGCTAAAACAAAACCAAAATCAAATAATACACATATAAGATCAAAATAAATGATGACATATCATCATCATCCTCACATAAGTTCATATAAGTTCATAATAGAAGTATCTCAAAATCACATAATAGACTGATATATATTAGAGCCATTCAACATATAAACAACTGTTCATCATCACCATCCAAACATAATATGATAAAAAAAAGCTGCTAACACAACTACAATCTGTTAACCATCACCAACCCTATATAGTCCAAAACAAATTTCAAAACATCATCAATAAAAACAACTAAAGAGATAGTCATTTAAAATTGTTCAGAAGATTTGATATGTTTCATTGGATGTATCCTCTCCAAATTCTTTAATGTGCCAGAAACCCTCCGGGACCCTCGCTCCAGCCTTTGCTATTGAATAAGCTAAACTGTTCCTTTCACGATAAATATGTTGAAACTGCACTAACTCAAAACTGTCAGAAAGTCTGTGTACTTCCTATAGAATTAAGGATAATTCTAAGTTATGCATTCTGAATTTACCCTTGGCCCAGTTTATGACTAACTGAGAATCACCATATATCTGAATTTTTGAATAATCCTTCATCCTGGCCAGAGTAAGAAGAAGCTTTAAAGCACAGAGTTCAACAATGTTATTAGTACCAGCCCCTAATCCAGCTTTAAAAGAAAAAGAAAGTTTATCAGATATGTAAAGTATACCTCCAGCTCCACAAGAAGTTGATGCCTTTGCTGCTGAACCATCGAAATAACCCCAAGGATATGTTTTGTCAATTGTTTCTACAAAGACAAGTCTGATTTTCATAACATATTCATCTTGTGGAAAAGATCTCAACATACCCAGACTGAAAGAGCAAACCTGAGATGGCATCATGGATTGCTCTTCAAAACAACTTTGGTTGTGAGCCTTCCATAAAAACCACAAAACAATAATAGGTAAAGACCTAATATGCTTAACTCCCATGTTAAGACACCAGTTCTTCAGGCAAGCTATCACAGATTCCCCATACCAAAGATTCCTGAAATTTAACTTATCTTCAATATCTAACCAAACACTCTTAGTGAAAGGGCAATCCACACCAAGATGGAAATTAGATTCAGCATCTAATTTACACAGATAGCATCTACCAGGTCCTTCAAAACCTCTTCTAATAAGGACATCCCAAGTGAGTGCCTTATCAGATAAAAGAAACAAACAAAAAAAATTTGATTTCAAGGGACACTTAAGTTTCCATAAAACTTTCCACCACCAGGAAAAAACCAGTCCATTCCTGTCCCGCAACAAATGCAAATAACCTTCTTTTGGAGAATATTTACCATTTTTGGACAAATTCCAAACAAGTATATCAACATTGTTAGTTAGTCTTACATGACTAGCTTTAAGAATGGCTAGAAAACAATTCCAACATAAAACATCTTGAATATCAGATAAGCCAAGATTGTTTGCAGATAACCACCCTTGTTCCCTCAAAAGAGTCATATCATGGCCTTCAATGTCTTTAAGAAAGTAAATACCAACATAATGTAATTTATCAAGTAGTAAAGTTGGTAAATGATGTCGCCATTTGCAACCTACCCATGGATCAATGCCAATACGCAGATCAACACCATTACCAACCTTCCATACAAGATTATTGCCAATAATATCAAATGCCCATAAAACATCTTTCCAACATATATAAATATTCTTTTTCTTCTTGTCAGATACTCTGATCCAATCCAATATAGACATTGGATGAACATATTTATGAACTGCAATCTGAACCCAAAGTCCCAAAGTTGCAATAAGATTCCAAACACTCTTGGTCGCAAGAGCTTTTGCAAAAACAGTAGGGATTTTCAACCCCCATCCACCCAAAAATTTAGGGCAAGCCAAAGTTTTCCAAGAAGTCCAAGGTAGACCAGCAGAGTCCTTATGTCCAGACCACAAGAATTTAAAACATAACTTCCTAATCTTCTCAATGATACCCACAGGTATCCAGAAATGCATCCAATAAATCGGGATAGCTTCAAGAACAAATTTGACCAATATGAGCTTACCTCCCTTGGTTAGCCATCGAAAGCTCTAGTTCATAATCATTTTTCCACTTTTGCAATAAGTTAGTCCCAATCCTTCAAAACGTATCTGCAGGGTTTAAGATAGAAACCAAGATACTTCATGCCATTTTTAATAGTTAACACAGAAAATCAAAAAATATTATGTAATGTAATGATCTCATACTCATCCAAACTAGAGTAATATAATGCTGATTTTTTATCATTATATGCATACCAGAAGCCTTACAGTAAACCAATAGGATCTCATACAAAGAAGATAAAGATTGTTCAGATCCATCAGTAACCATGATAATGTCATCCACAAAAAGTACATGTGTTAAGGAAATATCATTTCCAAAAGAAATACCACGATAAACCCCATCATCTTTGGCACAATAAAGAGCCCTACTCAATCCTTCAGCAATGATTAGAAAAAGTAAAGGGGCTAAAGGACATCCCTGTCTTAGTCCCCTTCCAGCTTTGAAAAAAGATGAAGTTGCACCATTAATAAGAACAACAAAAGAGACTGATGATAAACTACTCATAACCCAAGTGATAAATAAACCAGAAAAGCCCATTTTTGACAAAAGAACCCTAAGATAAGTCTAACTGAATCTATCATAGGCTTTAGACAAGTCTATTTTTAGAACCACAAATTTTAAATGTTTACCATGAATGGTATGTAAACCTTCCTGAATGACCCCCACCACATCATGGATCTGTCTTCCAGGTAAAAAACCAAACTGTTCACAAGATATATAACGACCCAACACATTTATGATGCGAGTAGATATGATCTTACCAATAATTTTGTAGCAATAGTTACACCGAGATATTGGCCTGAAGTCCTCAAAGCATGTAGGATGATCAATCTTAGGAATCAGAACAAGAAATGTAGAATTAAAAACAGTAGGGATTTTACAATTTTTCCGTGAATCTTCAATAAGTCGTAATAAATCCATACCCAAGACATCAAAAAGAGCCCTATAGACCTCGACTGGTAGGCCATCCGGTCCTGGACTCTTATCATTCTTACTCATAGTAAGAATAGACTGGATTTCCTGTAATGTAACCGGTTTTATAAGATCTTCATTCTCTTCCTCAGTTATGGATGTGGGAAAGTACCCAGCACTCATAACAACTTCTGGTAGATGGAGATTACTCTCCTCCTGAAATAAAGACTCAAAATGTTTGACACCAGCCTTTGCTATAGCCTCAAAACCTTCAACCATGTTACCATCACCATCAACTATCTTCCAAATTGAGTTAATAGATTTCCTGTTATTGGCATACTTGTGGAAGAAAGGGGTATTGTCATCCCCACACAAAAGCCACAAAGCTCTACTTTTCTTTCTGGCCTCCTTTTCACGATATAATAAAATTTTCCTCTTACGGGATTCCAAATCAACCAAAGAAGACTTATCCTCCTCGAATGCAAACTCAAAACCCGTCTTATGTAGAAATTCGGCCATTAAAGATTCAATGTCCACTAAGTCCTTATTCTCTTGTAATTTCTTCGCAACCGACCAAGGGATAGACACATCTTTAATTTTCTTAAGGTTTAAGGCAAAGTGCGCAGCAGGAGATAACTCAAAGTTATCAGAAAATCCCATCCAAGTGGATTTTAAAAGGGAAACAAAGTCTTCATCCTCCAACCAAGAAGCATTAAATTTAAAAGGTCTACGGGGTCTAGAATCTTTATTCAAGACTTGCATAAACATAGGATTATGGTTAGAATCCCCACCGCATCCAATCCATTGTCTAAAATGAAAACCACAGTCCAGAAAATCAAAAGAAAGTAGAAACCTATCTAATCTCTTACAAATATTATCACACCCAACTCTCTGATTATTCCAAGTAGGAAGTAAGATAGTTGGGGCAATATCCACAAGTCCAACATCCTCCATCTGCTTGATGAAGAAATCAGATAAGTTATCAACTCTAGCCTTATCACCCCAAATCTCAGATAAACTAACAGAATAATTCAAATCTCCACCAAGGATCAATTTAGAACTCATCAGACCCCCCGGTTTAAACAAATTAATCCAGAAAAATTCTCTATCCACATAAGGTCCATACAAATTAAGACAAACAATCGTCATTTTAAGCTCAACAGAATGCAACGAAGCACACATACCAGAGCCAACCGCCCAAGCATTAATCAACTGAAAATGACGCATCCGACAACCTAGAAGTAACCCCCTAGATTTACCTTTAGCATCCACAGATAAAAACTTCCATCCATGATTCATAGATTCCATCTCAGACACCAATAACTCACCTCCACACATAGTTTCTTGTAGGAATAAAACATCAATAAAATGTTCATCAATCATCCTACAGACCGCTAGTTTTTTGGGAAAACTAGCCAACCCTCTACAATTAAGGGTCATAGCAATCATAAGTAATCACCCAAAGGGGAATGCACAGCTCTAAGTGCCCCAGAAACAACCTTATCATTAGAAATCAGAACCATATGATCACCACCAGGGTCTGTACAAGGAATATAATTCCCTTTAAGACCTCCATCTTTATCACTTAAAAACAATTTAGCCTTAGCACAAGACCGTAAAAAATAACCATCAGATGATTTATTACATTTGACAGGGGAAACAAGGGCCTAATTTCCCCAAAGGACAATCAATCCTTCTGGTATCTCCCATACCCTCATCCCTAGAAATCATAAAATTCTCAAGTAGTAAATTAGGGTTATCAGTAACTGTGAAACATAGAGGTTTCAACGAGTCCAAAATAGGTGTCTGTTTATCAACCCCGGAAACAGTATCACTACCCATCATTCCCTCCACCAAAACCTCATCAAAGACAGAAATATCTTTTTCCCCAGATAAAACCTCAGTGCTCTTAACACGCTAGAAGGATTTAGTCTTAGGAACAAATGCAGATTTAAAAGATTTACTAAAAGGTAAAGTACTTTCAGGGATCAAATGGTCGTAAGCATGGCATCTGTTACAACGGAAAGGAATGCTCATATAATCTAATGGCTGATAAAACTGAGAACCCCCCTTCTTAATCAGAATATCCGCTGCTAAACCATTCCTTAGATCAAGTAAAACCAGAACTTTACCCAAACAACATACACCCGAATTAAGAAATGAAAGATCTACCTCCAAAAAAGTTCCTAACGTATTCCCAATCAACTTAAAGAAATCGACAAACCAGAATTCAAATGGCAAGTTCGAAAGCTTAACCCAGATTGGTAGTAAATCATACCTTTCAACTCTCGGGTCAAATAAAGGCGACCATCTTTTCAACAACAGGCCAGCATTCCGCCATCTCCAAACACCAGCAAGAATTGTTGCCGCATCATCTTCGGTGTGGAATTTGAAAGAAATCCATCCGCGGGGAAGAATGAAAACTTCCAGACACAGGCTGATACGATCATTCCATGAAACAGCGGCCCAATTCTTGACACCTTCAGAATTGAATTTTCGACCACCGAATCTTCCCACCAGAGTCCTGGCGTTTGTCAAAACAATGTCATTCAAACAAACATCCTCACCGACAACCATCATCACAGGTTTGCCAACTTTCCTGATAATATGTCTTGGCCTCTTCATATGTTTATTTGCCACCGAGAAAACACTATCCCTAACCAAAAGCTTCTAAGAAGAGAAATCCTTAATCCACAAATCGTTTTTAACCTGTTCACCTTTAAATGAAAGATCCTCAACAAGTACCGTAAAATCCTCAAACGATGAACCCCTACCCGACTCATTCTTCAGAAAATCATCACCAGATGACAAAGAATGATCAAATCCCTTATTAACATTAAACCCATCACACACCGGAAAAGATAAAACAGGTTTCATGGCAGAATAATCCCTGCTCTCATCTGTAGCACAGAGCACTCCTTCATCCTCCCCAAGTGACAATGCATCAACACACAAAAACTAAAACATGGTCATCAATCCCCGCTATTTTCCCCCGAGGCGCCTTTACTACACCGAAATCATTAGGCGGCGTACGAGCCAAGTGCTTGATAGCGCGAAGCGACATACTTGCAGGTCAAGAGACGTGTCACCCCCAAACGCCGCTAGAGGGAAACCAAATCAATGATATGGAGGTAGGACGATTGGAATATCGGATAACGAGATCTCGAAATAAGGTCAAAACCTACCTTTCTGCCAGATTCATCATTGCGAAGGATTACGTTCTGTGATGTAGTTTGATGACGTAGTAGGGTAAGAAAACCCTAGAGAAAATCTTCGTTCCTCCGTCCAACTGTCAAAAATCTTCGTTCAGCTATGAATCGATATGTGATCTCCAATCGATTTCAATCTTAACTTAGAATGAATTGGTATACAAAAATTTCAATAATGTTATAATTTATATTTTATTATTAAATGACTCATCTTTATATTTAGTTTTAATAATGTATAGTTTATATATAAAAATTATTTAGTGCATTCTATACTATTGGTGGGAAGAAGATGGCTCATCTTAAACTAAGATATTAAATTTAGATATACATTGGATTTGATATATACTTAAAACTTGTAAATTTATATGATATATATATTGATTCACATAAATAATTTAAAATTTTTCATCTAGATTATGTAGATAGAGGAGGTGGATATTAATAGAATTGGAATTTCTATAAAAATAATTGTAATTACTAATATACTAATCAATATTATTGTATACATAATAGCAAGATGCTTACATACGAGTAAATTATATAACATGATATATTTTAATAATTAAAAAAAACATATCTATTTAAATTTTGTTTACATATGTTTTAATGAAATTAAATATATATCATGTTAATCTAAACATTATAAATTTTTTTGTTTTTTTGTTTTTTATCTTAAAAAAAATTAAACCTCAAAAAAATTCATATTTCACAATACTTAATTAGGTGAATTTTGGGGTGGACTACCATCTATACTATCCAAATTGATTTTATGGGCAAGACAAATGTATTGTCCATATTGATTATATGGGTGCCCTCCAAAATTAATAATTAATAATTAAAAAAAAAATTAATTAACATATGATAAATACAATTACTAGTAAAAATTAAAATTAATCTTCAACTATTCTAGCTTAACTCCATCTATTATTAGATACAACTATTAACTTAAGTGCAATGATTCTAGAACTATTAGCTTAACTTAACTCTAATCAAAGTTATATTGGATAACTATTAGCTTAACTATTAGCTTAACTATTAGATAGTACTATTAGCTTAACTCCAATGATTATACAACTATTAGCTTAACTTCAACTCTAATCACTTCAGGCCCAACTGTATTTGGCATCTATGAATGTAGCTAATGTGCAGTCATGTAAGAGTCAAACTCATAATAAAATAGTTGGAACTCCTAATAAACTCCTCCAAACACCTAATAAACTCATGATTCTCCTAGTTGGACATCGAGCTAATATACAGTTTGTATTGCATGTTTAGGTTTTCATGTAGATAAAATTAGGTTTTTGATTTAGTTGGAAAAATCAAACTTCACCTTCAACTATTCCCTTATTAGATACAACTATTCAATTATTAGCTTAAATACATTGATAACCAACTATTCAATATAACTCTTAGCATGAGAAGTTGACCTTGATTGCAGTGAAACCATGCACCAAGAACAATCACTTAAATAATGTGCAACTTACGTGACACTTGAATGCCAGATTTGGGAGTCGAGTTAAATACAACTATTAACTTAACTCCAATGATGATACTAGTATGAGCCTAACTTCAACTATGAGCTTAACAACCATAAAAATAAGTAGTTGTTATATTATCTTAACTATTAGATACAAGTATTTAACACATTTTTTTTTAGTACAAAACATTATCAATATGTCAATTTCAAACATATTAATCTTAGTAATATGGTTATTACTAGTAAATATATAAATATATGTTTAAAAAATAAATTTAAATATAAATATATGTTTAAAAAATAAATTTAAAAACTTTAATAATAATTAGTAAATATATGTTTAAAAAATAAATTAAAAAAATTCTTAATAATTAACGATCGTATTTAGAGAAAAAATAATAGTAGTATTTAGGTTATTACAGTCACCGACCCTGACCCTGACCCTGCCTATTGGGTTATATATAACAGTATATTTTGGTAGCAATTCGAACGAGGGAATTCATTTCAAAATTCCATCCGTGAATCTTTTCTTGGTCGATCAATTCCATCCATGAATCTTTTCTTGGTCGATCGATTCATATTAGCTTCGATTTACTTATAAATTCGCGCAGTCCACTTCCGTTGAATCCGCCCGGCAGGCAAGAACACTGAAGAATGGCTCCACCTGCCAACAGCCGGAATAAAACATTTGGCCGTCGGGACCTGCACCATCGGAACACCATGGATAATAACAGCGGTCGATATCGCTATCATCGGCAGCCAAATACCAGAGACGGCATCCCTCCCAATTGCCTTCCTCACCATAGCAGAGGCGGTTTCGGTTTCAGTTACGGTTTCCCTCACAATTCCCATTCTCACCATCGCGGAGGCGGTTTTTCAGCTCCCAATTCTCTCCATCGTGGAGGCGGTTTTCCAGCTCCCAATTCTCACCATCGCAGAGGCGGTTTTCCAGCTCCCAATTCTCATTCTCACCGTTATTTCAAGGGGAATAATTCGAATTGGAAGCGGAATAATATGCGAGAAGGCCAAAGGATTCACGAAGAGGAAGAATCTCGTCCGCCTGCTCCTCACAATACGAATTCTTACCTCTTGCGGGCATGGAATGACGGTGGTCTTACATTTGATTCTCCACGCTTTGGCGCTCCCATGTCTCCTACCAGTAACCCTAACCCTAGCCCACATTACTCTGCCGGACCAGGTTACGTTCCGAGCTCAACATCTTACAGTACGTGCGCACCGCCTTATCCGAGATCGATAGCTTACTTTCCCAGCTCACCAGGTTATCCCGGATCTCCTAAACTTAACCTAAATCATTCCTCTCCCAGAACTCCCAACATTAACCTTAATGCTAGTCTCAGTCCAGAGCTGAACATTAACCTTAATGCTAGTTTCAGTCCAGAGCTTAATGCTAGTATTAGTCCAGAGCTGAACATTAACCTTAATGCTAGTCTCAGTCCAGAGCTTAATGCTAGTCTTAGTCCAGAGCTGAACATTAACCTTAATGCTAGTCTCAGTCCAGAGCTTAATGCTAGTCTTAGTCCAGAGCTGAACATTAACCTTAATGCTAGTCTCAGTCCAGAGCTGAATATTAACCTTAATGCTAGTCTCAGTCCAGAGCTTTATAATGAAGATAATCAGATGGAGGCCAGCGGACAACTTAACCTAAACCTTAACCTAAACCATTGCCT
>LPNX010286393.1:0-15194 GCA_001517045.1 Pseudotsuga menziesii | reverse complement strand
CTAGATTTTAATTTTTGGTCGGCCACCGACAGATAGATTATGTATTTAACTCGTGAGATATGATCACCCCATAATGGGATTCTTCCTTAGGTGCTAAGCTATCTCATTTTTCTTGTTTTTATTTTAATTATACTGTTAGCTTTATGTTAGCTTAGATTAATTCGGGCCTTCAATCCTGCACATATAGTGTTTCCAGCTCACAAGCTACCTTCCTAGGTTGACAATTTAAGTTGGAATTAATTAGCATATATTTTCACCAACATTTTGGCACCTTTTTAGGGGAGGTGTTGAATGGGTTGGACTCTAGGTAGCTTGCCTTTACATTACATAGCAAGGTGGAGTGGAAACAATAGGACACAAAGATGACTTCACTACAGAATTTTCATAGTGTGACATCTTGATGCATCCACTATAGTGGGTCGCCCCAAAGTCTTGTTGTTCCTTTTTGCAAGTTTGTTTTAATTTTTCAATCTTCTTTTCATAATTGTGTTTCGCAAAGTGTGCTTATTTTCTTATTGGTGTCCTTACTTTTGCAAGTTTTACTTTTCACAAAAGAGTGTTTACTTTTTTATTTATTTCATTTGGGTGCATTTTTCTTTCTGCAAATGTAGATAGTTTACTTTCCCATAGTTAAGTGTACTTTTCTTTTAGCAAATGTAGATAGTTTATTTTTCCATAGTTTATTTCATGCACGTATACTATTATTATGAAAATTTAGGTAGTTTACTTTTTTTTACGATTTACTCTTATGCAAGTGTGGTTTTCTTTCTTTATGAGTGTATTTACTTTCCGCAAGTTAATTTCATGTAAGTGTTTTAGTGTGTTGTGTTTAAATCACAAATTTGTTTTAGTAGTAGATAGTTTCTCAAAAACACATAAAATTTTTGGGTCCTGTAAGAACCCCAGAGACTAATCCTTGTGTGAAGTAGGACCTATCAATTGACAAAATGGATTCAAAGGTGCTCATTAGCATGAGAGAACTTTCTCAAATCCTAGAAACAGCTAGGATCTTGATTTCTCCAGAAGAAAATATCTTGACAGCAGTTGAGAGCTTATCAATCTCTCTCGAAATAACAAATGAACCAAAATCCCAAGAACTACAAAAATATGTTATTCGTGAGACAACAAAAGAAGATGATACATTGCGGATTACATATGAAGGAGAGAAACCAAAAATTAAAGACCTCTCTACATGCAATCTAAAATATCCATCATATGCTCAAACAATGGCTCAACTAGAAGAAGAGGATCTGTATGACGTAGTGAAGGGAGGTGAGTACCAGGACTATAACAAAAGTTGGTTCCAAGAGGTAACCTAGCAACAATACCATTCCTTCCTTCAACACATGTTGATGCAAAGAAAAGTATGTTGGTTGAACTTCAACATTCAGATAATCACCGCAACAATATTTTCATATGTGGATAAAGGTACAATTTTAATTTTTCTTCACACTTGGTTTCATTGGAAAAGCTCATATGCTTGAATAAACATGTTTTCTTTCTTCTAAGGGTAGGAAAATATGTATACAAGTAAAATGTTGTATTCTTAGTTTAGGGAACAATGCAACTTCATTTTTTTGTTTTCTTTTTCAAATAAAAGAACTAAGAAAAGATAATGCCAAAGACTAAACTGAAATAATTTTTCATCATTATTTATTTTCATACATGCATATTTCTGAATATAACAGTTGCTCAAGACCAATTTTGAATGCCATGGGGATTTTTCATAAGTTTAAAAATCTATCTAAAACCTAGAGGTCGCACGTACATCCTACCTTCATTATCAGAGTCTATTTTTTAAGCATCTTTACTACAGGGAAGCATAAGGGTGAATGAAATTCCTAGTTTGTGAGGGAACACTACCATAAATCTATATGAAAAGATGAATTTTGGGACTAGAGGAACCTTTCACTCATTATCTTATGGATTCATCCACTTTACACTAAATCCATCAACCGTGTGTATCCTTGATTTAGTAGATTCATCTTGCACCCTTTCAATTTGGTTCCATGATAATAATAATAAAAAAAGGACTAGTTTTCCTCCAACCCATATACCATCCCATCCTAAAGCATGGTTTTTAGAGATGCTCCCCCACCAATCCTTCATAGGCAAACTTATTTTCTGAATATCTATAAGAAGTGGAAACATTGGGACAAGAGCCTTTGATAGAAAATGGATTTAAGAGGTTGACTCGTCGGTGTACTGAATAGGCTTGCTGGAAGAGGGTACCATCCTGTGGTATGACTAGGTAAACCCAACGGGGTACTGAACATGCCCAACTGAAAGAGGGGAATCTGCCTGGGGAGGAAATCTTGTTAAAAGAGAGAGAGAGAAAAAGAATATAAGAAAAGAGAAAAAATATGAAAATGACTATGTGATAATAAAGGTTGCTATGGGTATGCTGGAGAAAGGTATGCATGGTTGATCTAAAGAAAATGAACCCCATCAATCTGCCATTTGAGAATGTCTATAAGTTTCACTTAAGACCCTGTTTTCTAATTCATACTATACTTAGGATGTCACTATCCTAGAAGTGGGACCCATAAAATTAGGAGCCTAATGAACTTTAAATGCAAACTTTATCCATAGTTTCTTGTATAACAATAAGACTTTGAGAAGTAGTAGGGATGACTAGTTTCCTATAATATTTATAGACTATCTATACCCTCATGTTTTCTATCTAAGGAAAATCCCTATCATAGCTTATATGTGGTCTTCGTAAGCATAAAGTGGTGAATTTGCATGTATCAAAGAATTTTCCTTAGTATGATATTACCTGCTGAGAGTTGTTGATCTAGAGTGTTAACATAAGAGAACACAACCAAGTATTAATTCATTCATGGCACGAGGATGTGCCATATCTTCAGTCTAGGAGGGGAGAGAGAAATAGTCTCAAGATTATCTTAAGACCAGTGGATTAAATATTTCTTATCTTGCTCAAAGATATTTTTTGAAAGAATGAATGATCACCTCTAATTCATTCATAGCACAAGGATGTTCCATATCTTCAATTCAGGAGGATGTTGGGCCCCTAAATTTCCTCTTTCTTTCACTATATTTCACTATTATATCATCACATTCAAACCTAAATCATTACATTCACTCTTCAAAGCTTATCTTTTATTTTTAATCTATTAATTAGAAGCACTAAAATTGAAGGGAATGATTTATTAATTTTAATGCATTATATATCATTTTATTGATGATAAATTGATTCTCACACTTGGTGATGCATTCCCACACTTTGGATTAAGATCAAATGACCCTCATTTCAGCATTCCATTCACTTGTGAGCTTTGTACTAGGGTTTGAAAGCATCATTGGTTTATTGGTTTGGATTACTCTTTTGACAAAATCATCTACCTTTTCCTTCTAGTTCATGTTGATCCTGCATATACAAATTGAAACCATAAAGTGATGATGAGTTTTAAGTATTAGTTTAAATTTAAACAAAGAAGAAAATAAAAATATAAAAGAAAAATTAAATACTAAAACAACTCTTCAAACTTTAAAATCACTCATGAATGAAATTATTTTTAAACCCACTCATATGTTTCAAATTAAAAATAAAACACACTCATATAAACTTAAAATACACCCATTAACCCAATCATATTGCGTGGCGTTTATATGGAGGATATCATGAGATGGAAACTATTTTATATGTCACTCACTCCTTTAAAGATTAAATATAATAATAAAACTTTTTTAGATGGAATGGTTGGCTTGTTAGTTTGTTCAAAACATTTAGCCATGACATTGACTATAATGAAACGGTTTTGTGTTATGTGCAGGCTATAAGAATCAATGCACACAACATGTGGATGAAAAGTGATGAGGATCACATGATGCAATCAATAGAAATCAACAAAGATTTAAATTTAGCATCCAACACATCAACCAACCATCAATTCATTTTACTATCTTTATACACAGTCCAACAATATCAAAGAACTGGCACTCCCATCATTAAGCTAGGAAGCGTATCTCGACGATGGTTTATGAGAAATCCATGCAGAATCTAGCCAAACCATTCAAAACCCACTTCATAAATGATCTAATTTACCCCTAATTGTGTGCCATTTGCAAAATGTCTAAACATATCTGGAGAAAAGTGTGCCTTATCAGACACTATTTTCTCATATTTGGTTTGTGCTTGGTTCTCTAAAAGTTGGGAATTTGATTTGAACGGTTGAGGATTTTAACTCGACCTTCTCTCGCATGTGTAAAATTTGATATATAGAGGATTTTAGCCATACAAAAGAGGGGGACAGTGTATAAATCCATTTTTTTGTAATATATAATTGATTCTCTAGTTTTTGTTTCATTTGTGTTCTTGTTCTCATGCAATTGGTGGTTGAATAGCTTGAAGAAGTTGACAGCTACTACCTGGGAAGGGCCCCTCAGTGGTAGTGTGTATTTGATTTTTGGTGTTCAACTAAGTAATCGCGTGTTTCCATTTTTGTTGTACAAAAATGTTTCTCATATTTCTCATTATTTGTTGTACTAAAAACATTTTTTAGATTCAAATTATGCCATCATTATATTATGTTTATGTTTGAGAATTTGTTCATGATAAAAATGTTTTTTTTACTCTTGTGAATTTCATGATTCTATTAATAATCCAGTGTATGTGTAATGAGATCTCAATGTTTGATTTGATCACTGTCTTTGCATAGTTTACATTAGATTCTAATTTCAATAGGTTTTTCTTCAAATATCTTTGAGCATTTACAATAGTTTATAATTGATGCGTGCTAAATTTATGAACAATTAGTAGTTTGCTATAGTATATGTTGGAAGAAGCAATTACATTATATGCAATTTAACCCTCTTATTTTTATTTTGTACATTTCATGTCCATACTACTAGTCGTACGTACTAGGCTCTCAAACTGTCAATCTGTTTCTACCATTTCATGGGTATTCTGTAGTTAGCTAGGGTTTCAAGTTCCAATTTGTATTCAAAATATTTCATAAATGTTTCTCATTAAGACATAGATATTTTATTCTTGCTATAAATCTTGTTAGATCTAATTTTCTTTCATTGCATTGAAATTGTATGTGTAGGAAATAAAAATGAATTTTTATTAAACTTAAATTAGAATATTTCATTCATATTTAAGATGTAGTAGTTTCAAGTCATCTTTATGTTTTAACATTAGCAAGTTTAGTTTAGTTTCCTTTCTCAGTTGTAGAGTAATTTCTATTGCCTAAAATGGCTTAGTTTATAAATCAGTTTGTTGTAGAAGTAGGGTAGTAGTACTTTTCTTTTTGATAGTCATTAGATGTAGATTTGTTTACAAGTTAAGGTTTGTTTCCATACATTGTAGAAATAGAGTAATTCTAGTTGTTGTTTCATGCCTAGTGCATAAGTTCGTTTATAAATTCTAAGTTCATAATGCTTTCTGTTTTGATACTTGGTAGGTAAGTCTATTCACAAGCTGAAGCTTTGATAGAATAGGGTTAGAATTTATATAGGTATAGCATTGATTTCCCATAGCATTAACTGTTTTAATTATGAAGCACTGAATAGAAATAGAATGACTCGGAATATGTTATTTGGATTCCTTGTTGTTGGAATTAGAATTATTAGAAAATGTTTCATTTAATTCATAGAATACCATCTTTCATATCTTTGTTCATTGGCTAAATAACATTCAAAAAAATTTCCATTTCAGTATATAGATGGCATTTGTTTAACGGATAAATGATAGAAGTAAAAATTATTTGCAATGTTTAAGTTCTCTTGCAATTGATTCATTTTCAGCTTTCACATCATTCTTAAGATAGATTTACTCCGTTCATGCATTTCTATAACATTTTCAAGTAGGATATAGATTTCAGAGTAGTATTCCATTTTCAGGTTAGAATGAGTTTGATTTACATTTGTTAGGTACGTGTGATTTAATTCCAATTATAAGAATGCAATGTCATTTTTAGATCTATTTGACAAGTTGTTTATGTTGGAATTTATTTGTTTGGTTTCAATATTAAGAATGCAGTGCCAATTGTAGGTTTATTTAATAGGTAGATTGGTAGTTCAAAATCCTTACTCAATTGCTTTCAATTGATTCCTTTAATTTTCACATTTATGGTTTCTATATTTTAATTTCTAGTTGACCACCGACAGATAGATTAGGGATCTAACTTGTGAGATATGATCACCCCATAATGGGATTTTTCCTTAGGTGTAAGCTATCTCAGTTTTCTTTTTTTTGCTTTTAATTAAAGTGTCATCTTTAGGTAAGCTTAGACTAATACAAGCCTTCAATCCTGCACATATAGTGTTTTCATCTCACAAGATACCTTCTCGGGTTGACAATTAAGTGTTGAATTAGATAGTGCATATTTTAGTCTACAAGATTATGGTCAATTTCTTCTACCTGCACACAGAAACCCTAATTGGAGCGAAGGGATTCAAAGGAACTTTCTACTTGAAGAATGGCATGGTGTTCTGCATATCATCCAAATATATGTGACATGTGAGGGGAGGTTTGCCACTATCTACCTCTATCATATGCAGTTTCTTCAGCACATATCAGGTACCAAAAATTTAAACCTACCCTATTACTTGCTAAAGAGTTTAAGTAAGATGGCCATTAGGGTGCAGGATCATCATGATTCTTCTTGCAACAATATTTTTCACAACGACTTGGTTAAACTGTTATTTCCCAAATAATTAGGAAAACATGAGAGGTCCTAGTCTCATTTCTTGTTTTGGTCTGGTTTCAAAGTTGAATTTAAAGAAGATAAAGAGGGTAAAATAAAGCAAACCCATACCTAGAAAAAGGTTTTGAAGACTCCTACTGATATAGAGGAAGTTAATACATCAACATATCTATCTGAAAATGAAATAGAAGATCACCACAAAGGTGAAGTTCCTAAAAAAGAGATGACTATTCAGACACCCGCTAAATTTGAACAGAGGAATCCTGAAGAGTTGAAAGATTTTAGTAAAGGCAAGAATTCTCTCGATAAAATACAAATAGCTAAGAAATGATCAAACCTTGATATTTCTCTTAGTAAAACCTCAAATCCTACAGAATGTTCATCCAAGACAGTTAAAGTATACCATAGGCCAAATACATGCCCTGTAAATAAATTGAGGTTGAATATGAGTGCAATGCTAGATCCAAAGGTGAAGAAAGATCATATTATAAGTGCATAGGGTTCGTCAAGTAGTGATGAAGAGGATAAAAGATCAAAGCTACTAGAATCAACATTAAATCAAGTTTTGAATGGTATTGACCAAAGTTTGAGAAATGTTCTGGATCTAATTCCCAAGAATTGTCCTTATAACCTTGATAATGGTGAAGATATAGAAGAAAATACAACATCGATGATTTCAGAGGCGAGAGACAAATCGGTTGCTAAACTTGAAATGGGTGAATCCTCAAGAAAACAAACATATTTCAATAAGGATAATGTTGTAGATGAAATATTTGAAGATTCGGATGATTTTATGAAATATTTTGAAAGAGAAACAAAAAAGTGAAATTGATTATTTCAAATTTCAAAATGAACATATAAATCAGATAAATGATGGCTTAAAACAAGCCATCGGGATGCTATAACAAGACCCATAGGAAGTAAATATAAACTACTCAAAGCTGGTGCATGTAGTAGATGAAGTAGTGAAGATAAGAAAAATTATACAAGAACATAATATTCAGCTTGTTAAAGATAAAGAACATCTGAAAAGGAGGTTGAGTCAGGTTCAGAAAGAGTGCAAGAGATTACAAAGGAAGGAACATGCATTAGATGGGATAGCTGCGCTGGATGAAGCTGTTAGAAGGATTTGATCTGATGATTAAGTTAGTATAGATTTGACACATGCCATATTCAGTAAATTAGATCTTTTAAGATTGATAGTTTTCTATTTTTAGAAGCTTAATCCTAAAAGAGTGGATCTACAAACAATCTTTTTGGTTTTACCTTTTCCTATATATTGTAAAATTTTGTTTGAAAAAGGAGACACATGAGGGTTGACATATGCATGGAACCTGAGTACAGTTCAAAAATTCTATGACTATGTAAGAACTTCTTTTCTAAAATGAATGACTTTATTATCTATGGGAGCTAGGTTTAAAGATATATATTGTTTTAATTTTGTGTGGTTCTGTTTGAACCTTTGTCTGCACTTTTATTTATATGGATGTTTGTTGGAAAATGAATACTATTTATGAAAGATGTTTGAAATTTATTTATGAACACCTAAATTTTACATATGATGCAATGCATGTCAAACTATTTGTTTCCTCATGTATCATTTATGATTCGAACCTATCTCCTATATCCTGAAAAATTATTCTTTCTTTTAAATATTGTCCTTATACATACATTATCTGATGTTTTTCAGATCTTTTATTCTTCTATATATGATTTTGTACACTTGGATTTTTATTGTTATCCAAAAATCAACAAAAACAATCCTTAAATTATGAGGTGACTAAACCCTGTTACCTTGTAGTCTAGTTGGCATACTTTACGATAAACATCTTTTGGAGACCATACTAGGGAGGAAGCATACAATTTCTCCCTTGGTTCAACATGGGAAGATCTGGTTCGTAGGGTGAACATATTCAATGAATGATTTTATAAACTACAATTTTCACCTGTTTTGATAAAGGAAAGCAATTGTGGCTCCTAAAATAGTTGGGACTAGGGAAAACCCTTCATCTCCTCTACATCGAGGAGATCCAAATCTCAAGTAGATTCTGAGGGAAGCTAGGAAAAAATTGAGTTCTACATCATCTGGAATATTTTTATATCCTTCATCTTTAGAAATACCCAATCCATCACAGTTTGCTTCTCCTTCTGCTGATACACAACCTCAGAAAGAAAAATAGTAACAAGACTTGTCTTTTCCTATCACTCAAATTGATAATTTCAGGTTTTTACAAATTCTTTATTGTCTGAAGAGGTTAAAATTGAGTTTCGACATACAGGAGGTTTCTCACTAAAAACTCAAGTTTCACCTCACATTCCTCTCACGAGTAGGATCCCACTTCATCACCTTAAGTTCAATAGTTCTTCTTCTTCATCAAGCCAATATAGTCCAAGCCAATCTAGTCCAAAAATAGCTTCCCATCCTCCTAATTATATTGACCATATAGTGGCTCCAAGGTATGCCCTATTGGTAATGCCTTAGCCCATCCATGCTCTTCCTAGTGGAGATTATCAAAAATGTATCCCTAGGTTTAATGGTTAAGGGGAGGTAACAACAGAGGAACACTGTAATACATTTTCGAGTTATGCTGACAATCAGAATACTGAAGCTAAGGATGCCTAGATGCGAATATTCATTCAAAGATTAGATGGAGAGGTAATGAAATGGTTTAGATGATTACCTACAGGATCCATGGATGGGATATAATCATTAGAGGAAGTGTTCATGAAGAAGTCGGGGGATACAAAATACTTCCTTTACTACATCACTAAATTTGGGGCTTTGAAAAGAAAGAAAAATGAATCAGTTTTTGACTTTTAAAAATGCTTCAATAAGATGTATAGTAAAATACGAGCTGAAGTTAATCCTTCTTAGACCTCATCAAAACTCACGTATGCCAATTCATTTGATTATGAGTTTTCTTTGCTTTTAAGAGAAAGAAGGCCTGGAACCTTGCTAAATATGCAGGAAGCTGCATTAGAGGCTGAGTCAAACATGTTGGCATCAAGTAAGCTTAAAGAACAATCACAATACCTAGAGAACTTATATTAGAGGAAATTTGGGGTCTAAAATGCACCTCCTAAGGAAAATAATAAAAAAAAGCCACATCACACTACAAATATGCCATGCCAGATTAAATCTAATGAAAATCTAATGAAAGTCAACCTAAATCATCTCATTAATGGTAGTTGACAACTATATTGAGTTAATGTAGAGTTAAGAGATATTGATTAAAAATATTAATGAAATATTTTAGATTCTTGTGCACACATAATAAATGATAGGAAACTTTTGAATTTTATATTATTATTTTTTTAAATGAATAGACCACTACTTTTTTATATATTTAATAAATGTAAAACTCAAATATATTCATTTATAATGAAAAATATAATTATAATAGTATTAAAAAAATTAAAAAATCACTGTTATTTTTTAATATAAATTTTATATTAATTCATATAAAAAATATTACATCACATAAAATAAAAAACAATAAACTATGTATATTCATATTATTTTTTATATTAATATAAAAAAAAATTGTGGTTTAATGGGTAGGTAGGTAAGAGAGGAAAAAAGTAAAATCAAATTTTATTATATTTTTAGTAACATTAAAAATAGTTCTTATTTTTTATTTTCTTAGTATTTAAATGTTTTATTTATTTTTGCATGTAAAATGCGAAGGTTATGTTTTAGAGGAGTTGGAAGTAGTGATCAAATAAAATATTCTATATTTATTAGTTAAAGTTTATTTATCTTATTTCAAGGTGATCTTTTCAAGAACTTAACCAAGTTGAGGTTGATATGGAATTAGTTATTGTCAAATAAAAATATGACACATAATCATTATGTGTCCAACTCAACCATAATGGTTGACCAAAGATATTGAAATTCTAATGGTTTAAAAATTCAACTCAATCGAGCTCATCCATGGCATAGTTTTTTATAAGGCCCATTTTAGACCCCAAATTTCCTCTAATTAGCATACAAAGGAAAAAAAAATGATGCATCAACTTCTACAGGTAAGTCATGAGGAAAAATGAATGAAATGGATAAGTTAATTAAAAATATTTCTACAAAATTCAACATATTAGAAATTGAGAATAAGAATTTAAGTAGACCTTTGCAAGAAGGAAATCCAAATAAATTTAGACGTCCTTTTGTTCCAATATTTTTGCTGAGAGAAAGGAGGAACAATGACATTCAAAGAGAGAGAAAAGATAATGAGGATTAGAGAGTTCAACCCGCTTTTGCAAAATAATTTGTTGAATGAAGAGGAGGAGGTTGAGGAGTTGGAATATGAATATTTGGATCAGAATATCAATCATCTTGAAGAAGAATCATATGAAGTTTCCTTACTAAATCTCATTATCAAAACTATGAATATTTTGATGATTTTAGCTATACATCTCCAGTTGATACTTATCAGATAGATTTAAAAAATTCTTATAATCTATGATTTGGTGCTAAACAAGTTGCTCAAATTCATGAAAGGAAAGTAGCTGCTCCTATCAAACAATGGCCTGATCCATCATTGGAAAAGAAACAAAATCACGCGGTTAATAAAGCTAGGCTCATAGAGTTGGAAGAAATCAATAAGAGTAATGAGGGTTTAAATTTTGAAAATGAGTTGAGTAAGGTTAATATTCCTATCCCATTAATAGAGCTGATGAAAATACCTTCATTCAAATATCTTGCTTACATAATGCTGAAATGACAGGCTAATGAAATCCCTTCTGATGTTATAAACCTACACGATGAGCATCCTACGATTATTGTTGGTTCTTCCTCGCATGACAGAGTTGAAAATAAATCAGATTTGCCTCCTCCTTTCTAATTACCTTAATAGTTCATGAGCAAATGCTACACAACTGTTTGTTAGACTCTGGATCTTCTCATAATATTATGCCCAAGGATGTCATGGAAGCCCTAGGTATGAGCATTACTAGACCTTATCATGTTTTGTTTGCTTTTGATTCAAGAGAAGTTAAGTGTTTAGGAGTGATAAAATATCTTGTTGTTAATATTGTACATTTACCTATGAAGAGTGTTATGATGGATGTGTTTGTTGTTGATATTGCACCTAAGTTTGGCATGTTTCTCTCAAGATCCTAGGAAAAAAGAGTGGGAGGTACTTTACATATGGATTTGTCATATGGAATAGAGGAGCTTATACAGAGAAGCGCAGTTGGCTTATTCGGTAAGTGACAATGACAATCCAACAAATCATCAAATCTATGTTGTGGAAGAAGATATGGAATCTTATATGTTACATTTGAGTAATAAAGAAACATCTAGTGTTCTACAAGTGGAAAAGGAAGAACTAGTTCATCGTGGTACAGAAAAACAAGATGAATTGTGGCATATGTACTTTGATGGTTCTTCATCTAAAGAAGGAGGGGAGATTATTTGTCTAATGTACAAATTGGAATTCCAGACAACTAACAATACAACAGGATATGAAGCATTATAACTGGGACTAAGAGCTACAAAGGATTTGGGAATTCAAAAGCTGGTTGTTTTTGGCGACTTCGAGTTAGTGGTTCAGCAGGTCAGAAATGTTTATTACGTAAAGCAGCAGCTATTAAAATTTCATAGAAATGAAGTATGGGATTTAATAAATAAGTTATTTTCATCATTTCTTATTTCCTTCATTCCTAGAGATCAAAATCAAACAGCAGACTCTTTGGCTCTAGAAGCAACATTTTTCAAAGTCCCACAAAATACTCAACTCAGATACCCAATTGAAGTTAGGCAGACGCCTTCAATTCTTGATAACGTAAAACATTGGAGAGTGTTTCAGGATGATCCAAAAATCAAGAAATTCTTGGAATTAACAAGTGAGTTTTCAACCTCTCATATTGATGAAGAACAAGATTATGCTATGGATGAATTTCCTTCTTTTATAGAACAATCAATTGCTAATCATAAAATTATTGAACTCAAAGGAAATTTCATTCCAAAGGATTTAGTTCCTCTAGAAAGAATTTTTCTTAAAGATGATACTTTGGCGAAACTAGCTGTACAACCTTTTGAGGAAAATGTTAGTAGCTACAACATTGGAATTGAAAGTCAAACTAAGATCAGCTACAACATTGGAATTGAAAGTCAAACTAAGATCATTAAAATTTCTAAGTTGCTGACAGAAGAGAATAAAAAGAGGTATATCAATATGTTAAAAAAATGTGTGCATATATTTTCTTGGTCATATGAGAATCTCAAGACTTATGATACTAGCATAATCCAACTTAAGATTCCTTTAAAACCCAATACTAAACCCTTCCGACAGTAACTTAGAAGAATCAATCCAACATTGTTACCAGTTATTGAAAAGGAGGTGAAAAATTTGTTGGATGCACAAATTATAGTACCTCTTCGGTATTCCACTTGGGTTGCAAATATGGTTCTAGTTTCAACAAAAAATGGTGAGATAAGGTTATGTTTTGATTTTTCATAATTTTAATAGATCTTCTTTAAAAGATAATTACCCTGTGCTTAAAATAGATCAGATATTGCAAAGGGTAGTTGGTTCTCAAATAATATCAATGATAAATGGGTTCTTGGGATACAACCAAATTGATTTTCATCCAGAAGATAGGTAAAAACTGCTTTTACCACTCCCCGAGGAACTTTTATGTACGATAAAATGCCATTTCGTTTAATGAACATAAGTGCAATTTTTCAGAGGGCTATGGACATAGCATTTGTTGGTGAAAGGGATAAATTTGTGGTGATTCACCTGGATGACATAACAATGTTTTCAGATTTAGATGAAAGTCATCTTAAGCATCTTGAAGAAACCTTTCTAAAATGCAGGAAATTTGGTTTGTCTTTTAACCCAAAGAAGCAACACCCAATGTATTGGAATAAGAATAGCACTTCCTTTAAAAGGCTTGGAATTTATCTATGTTGCGGGAGTTGCAATTATGATACTACACCACTTATTTGAAGTAGGGAAAGATTCATTATCTCAATATTTCTAATTAGTTTCGTAAGTACTTATCTCACTAGGGGAACTTTAATCTAAAGGTATAAGTTCAGATTTATAATTTTTTTGAGGTGAGAAAGTTCTTTTTGGAGATTCTCTCAAATATAAAAAGTTTTTATTTCTTTCCTTCTAATCTTTTCTGTTGCATACTGAACAACTAAGTACTGCCTTAATTTTTAACTTCCTCCTTCAAATATTTTAATTGCTTTCCTTATAAAATAACATCCAAAAACTACTCTATGTTTTTAAACACTTTCAAACTCACCTTTATGCATTTTTTTACCAAAACTAGAAGACATAAAAAACTACTAATTTTAATAACTTCATGTACCCTAACTAAAAATTATATGCAAACTATCTATACTCACTGAATGCATTTTGTTTACCTTATTTATAGATTATGAAACAACTATAAACTTATCTTTTGTTTCACTTAATGTACAACATAGTCAACTAGGTGACCACATCCATGTAGCAAAATCAACTAAATACTTGTTCGTATGTTGTTTAACCCTTTCATTACATACAAAACACTAGGAAATTCTCTCCTCACTTCTATACGTGTGAAATTATTCATGCTTTCCTCCCTCACCTTTATGATAGCTTAATGTGCATATCTACCATTTGGATAAAGCACCGCCACTAAAAGACGCTATAACGCTTGGATTCACACTTTCACTAGCAAATAAACTAGCTAACTATCCATTTAACATTTGGATATTAGCATCTATTTGCTCAACTACCTCATTTTATTAATTTTATTTGGTCTCTTCAAGCACTCATATTTAGTAAGTCATTACACTTGGAACATTATTAGCATAGATCCGAATTCTACATTTTATCAAGTATTCAGAGGGATCAAATCTTTGGAGATGCAAACTTTTTAAGTATTGTACTTAACTATCACTTTTGGTGTGATTTAAACCAAAAGACACATCTTTTTATTTAAGAACGACATATAATATTTTATTATTAATATTTAATACTATTTATGAACGACATATAATATTTTTGATTTTGTTAGGAAAGAACATTAAAGCATCTCCCTCATACATGGTTTTACCGATACTCCAACACCCCCCTCGGGAGTAGCTCGAGGAAATTGACCTTGACATTATGCTTTGATACCATGTAAGGTTTCTAATTACACCAAAACCTCGAGATATTGATAAACATTTGAAACCCACCACAAGACCTATCACCAAAAAATTCTAAAAAATACAGCGGTTATACCATGGTGTTATACGGATACTCCCACAAATCATTATTGTTGAAATTTACAATGAAATAACTACTCAAGTTTAAATCACAAAATATACAAAACACTTTCTCAAATCACTTCATCCTACTCCTCTTTTTAATAGTTAGGTTTAGTTTACCTGATTTATCATTTATAAGTTAATAAAATACTTCAAACAATGTTCGAAAAAATTATTCTTTAGTAAAAAATAACATATATAATACAGATTATGACACATTTAATAGCAATTCATAATCAAACAAGCAATTTTAACAATAAATAGAGTAG
>LPNX010286388.1:131983-159657 GCA_001517045.1 Pseudotsuga menziesii | reverse complement strand
TTTTTAGTGGGATTTTCAGGGAAATATGGTAGGCAAATGGACAAATGAGCCATGTAGTGGGGTAGATGAGGTAGTTAACCATTTTTGGGTGTTAACATCTGCAAAAAATCCATAACTGCATCGTTGTTTACTTTTCGTAACGAGATGGCCTCTACCCATCTGGGAAATAATCAGTCGCTGTCAGAAGATACTTATGATGCAATGAGGAATTTGGATTGATTTCTCCGATAATGTTGATTCCCCATTGTTCAAATGGTTCCAAGAGAATCATTGGTTTCAATGGTCCTGCTGCTTTAGCTTGTCTCCCACCACTTCTTTGGCAAGTATCACACTTTCTAACATGAGCATGAGCATCTCTAGACAATGTGGGCCAATAATATCCATGTTTGAGAATCTTATGTGCCGTTGTGTCCCCTGAAAAGTGTTTTCCAGCAGGTCCATCATGTAATTCTGCTACAACCTTCTTTGCATCTTCTTGTTCCAAGCATCCGAGAAAGACTCCATCGTAGTTCTTTCTAAACAACACTCCATCAATAATATGATATAAGGCTGAATTCATATGTAATGCCCTTCTTTGCTTGGGAATCCAATGCTCCGGAAAATATCCATCTTGAAGATAATGAACTAGATCCCGATACCAGGAGTTTGGAGCTGTGAATAGAGGACATACATCCACCATGCGTAGTTCAGCCTCATTATCCCTGCTGCTATATTCATTGTTTTGACCCTCAGCCATTAGTTTACAAAGTCCTTGTCCTTTAACTATGGTTGCTAGTTTGAATTCAAGATCGTATTCCTGCAAAGCAGTGACCCAATTACCTCTTCATTCTCATAGTTCTTTTTGTACAAAAAGGGATCGTATTGCTAGGTGTGGGACTATTAATTTGGTGCAATTCTTAAGTATGTATGGCCTGAATTCTTTACCACCTTGAAAACTGCATAAGCCTGTTTATCAACCGCAGGATAGTTCAATTTATCCCCTTGCAGACCAGTGCTCATAAATAATATGGGGTACTCATCTCCCCCATCTTCTTTCTGTGTAAGCACAGCTGCTAACGAATCATCGAAATCAAAAGTGTACAGAATAAAATCCTTTTCAAAATTTGGACTTTTAAGTGATGGTGCATGAGCAACAGGTGTTTTGATCTTGTTGAATGCATTCTTCTCCAAATCAGTCCATTTGAATTGCACACTCTGCTTAACCATTTGTTGTAAAGGTTTGACGATTTGAGAAAATTCTGGCACAAACCTTCGCACAAAATTGATTCTCTCCATAAAATATTGCATACCCTTTTTATTATGGGGTAAAGGGATCTGTTCTATGGCTCTAATCCTCTCTGGGTCTATGGAGATCCCTTTTTTAGAAATGATATGACCAAGTAGCTTTCCTTCTGTGATTGCGAACACACATTTCTTAGGATTTGAAGAAATGCCATATTTCCTGCAGCGCTCAAAAATCTGTTTCAAATGAAAATCGTGTTCTTCTCTCCTTTTTGAAAATATTGTAACATCATTTATATAGACCAAAACACTACGACCAATCAGACAGCAGAAAGCTATATCCATAGCCCTCTGACAAGTTGCTCCAGCATTGATTAGTCCAAAGGGCATCCTCCTATACGTAAAAGTTCCCCACTTGGTTCTGAAAGTGGTCTTGAGCCTGTCCTCTTCTGCTACGAATACTTGATTATAACTGAAGAATCCATCTAATAGAGAGAACAGTTCGGAACCTAAGACCATTTGTAGTATTTGTTCCATGGGTGGGACAGGATAATTATCTGTTTCTGATGCACGATTAAGATTTTTGAAATCTACGCAAAGTCTGATCTCTCCAGACTTTTTTCACACTGGTACCAAATTAGAGATCCATTCTGAATGTCTGACTTTAAATATGATTTTAGCATCTAGAAGCTTTTTTACTTCACTTTGAATTAGGGGTTCTAGCTTTGGATGCATTTTCCTCAGAGGCTGCTAATAAGGTTTGACTCCAACCTTGATTGGAATTACATGCTGTATAATTTTAGTGTCATACATCTTTAGGTCTTAGTAAGTCCAAGCAAATACATCCTTATAATTGTCTGAATAAGCCGATGAATTTACTCCTCTCACAAGGTGAACAACACTTCCCCAAATTCACATATTTGGGTTCAGCTTCTGTCCCTAGATTTATTAGCTCGAATTGTAAAGATGAGCTATGAGTCTTGACATTCGATGGCTTTCTGAACTTGTTGTCTAAATCAAACATCTGTTCCAAAGTTCTAACTCCTTTTGGAATAAAATTTATGTACTGTAATTCCGCTTGATGTTCTTCGTCATCTATTATTGTTCCTTTAAATGTATCATTATTTGTTAAGCATTCCAATATTTGCTGATCATTATCGAACACCCTCATATTAGTGATGTTATCTGGAACAGAAGGCTTGAAAAGCAATTCAATCGAACATCTATTATTCGTAGGTACCAATCTTGCAGCCGATGTAGCTAACAAATCAACTGCCGCATTTTGTGCTCTAGGAATTGAAGAAATATTTAATGCATGAAAATTTACCAATAAATCCAAGACTTCATTTTGGTAATCCTTCAGATGCAGTGATATGCAGTGAATTTTGTTCCGAATCTGTTTAACAATAATTTCAGAATCTCCATATACTTTCAGATTTTTTACTTTTAATTCTATTGTTTTTTAAGTCCCTGAACTAATGCTTTGTATTCGGTTGTGTTATTTGTGCATTTGAATTCTAACCTACATGAAAGAAAATGTTTATTTTTTTATGGATCAATCAGGATACAGCCAGCTCCCGATCCTTCCAATGTTTTAGAACCATCGAAATAAAGAATCCAAAAACCTTCTACTCCTACTGGAATTGAATTTCTAACTACATCTGAAACTAAATCTACTATGTTACAATCAAACTCATCAGCACGTGAAAATCGAAGGAGATCAGGCTGGATATCAGGTATACTAGTAGCTTCTTCAACTTGGTAATTTCTCGGTTCCAGTTCAATGAAATAGTTTCCCAATACAGAGTTTACTGGTTCATTTTTTCCCTCTAATTGAGTCACATTATACTTCATTTGAGATTCTCTTAACACCTTTATTTGATTTTGACATCCTTTAAAAGGCAACCACAAATGTGACCAATCTGACCAATCTGATGCAAAATATACTTCTAACCTCGCTGACCAATCCCGGCCGAAAATCAAACCATAAGCATCCGGGATATCTGCTACGACAATGTCTATGTACTGACATACGCTCTCATCTGCAGATAAACGAATCATAACATCTTCCATTTCTCCTATTACTTTTATTGTTGTTCTGTCTAATTGAAGAACTTAGCCAGTAGTTGGTTTAGGTTGACCATTGATTTGCTTGGAAACAGAAAGTGGCATGACATTGATTGATGCTCCTGAGTCCACTAAATAGTTATGCACATTATAGTTGAAAATATCAAAGGTTAGAAGAAATGCTGGAGTTTTATACTTAGATTTTCCTCCTAAGCTCGCCTCACTAATTTCTTCTTCAGGTTGGTTGTCAATGGGAGGCTCCTTCTCAAGTGTCTCAAGTGCTTTCAAAAGATTTTCTTTCTGCTGAGGTAGATTGCACATTTCAAACAATGAGATATTTGCTTTAGCCTTTTTAATGTCTTCCACAATGTCATATACCATCTCATGTTCATCCCGGTTCTTCTTGACATTTTCAGTAGGCTTTATAGGTGTATTAACTTTCTTAGGGTTCTGGTTCGAAATGAAAAACTCAGGTATGTTAACAGTTGAAGTATTACTCTTCATTTTCTTCATGTTCTCTTGGAGTTTCTTGATCTTTGGAAGTATCAAGTTATCTTCTTTTAATGGATTTTGACTCCTTGTTGTGACATTTGTCTCTGATGTTTCTTCTTTGTTAGGGAAATATTCATCTTCTAAGTTGAACATATACCCACAGTCCCATACAACCAAGGTGTCTTCCTCTTGTGTTTCTGTAGGTTAATGATCTTTCCCTTTCTCTTCCTCAGTTTTTGTCAGCTTGGAATCCAATAATTGGTTCATTACTAATGTCATAGAATTAATCCACTGTGGGAAATTTTTCTCAGAATGAGGTTGTTGATGGAAAGTGAAAAAGTTATCCATTCCTACATCGGTCAAATTCATTGCTGAAGGACTGTGTGGAGGAGGCTTAGGTTGACTATTATCATCTCTCTTTTTATAATATGGCTTGTATTGTTTATGTGCCTCCTTTTCCTTTTCTAAATTAATAGCCCTATTTGATAACTTTTGCATCATCTTCACTACCCCATCTAACTCCTATGATTGTTCATCCTTAGGTTTAGTTAATAATAGGGGCTTTTTGTTTCCATAAGTTCTTTGATCTGACTGTGTAGGATAGTGTTCTATACTCTCCAATTCTGCTTCTACCTTCTCAGCTTCTTCATAAGTATCTACGAAAGTGGGCCTAACTGATCTCTTGGAAAACATGGCTAGATCAGGTTCAAGGGCTGAGGTATAGTACTCAATTAGAGCATGCTCAGATGGTTTATTAGCTGCACTGAAGTTATTCAGGTAGGCAACAAACATTTGAGTAAAATTATGTACCCTTTCTTTCTTTAAAGCAATCAATCCTTTCATTAACGCTGCGTGGGTTTTCTGGATTCTGTATTTTCTTCTAAAAAGTCTCTCGAATATATTCCAATTTGTGATTTAGTTTGCTGGTATGGAAAAATACCATGAAGCTGCTTTCCCTTTCAGGGTATGCGGGATAAGTATGCAAACTAGATCTTCATGTTCTGTTGCTTGCAAACCTTCTAAAGCCAGATAAAAACTCTGCAAGTGATCATCCATGAGAATTCCTTCACTGGGCCCAAACTTGGGTAAACTTTTGTCAAAAATCTGAGGTATATCATGCAATGGAGGTGTCGGGTTTAAAGGAGATCTAGCTCTCCAAGCAGGCTGTGGAGGTGGCTGATTCGCATTCACATTGGCCGTGATTCTGAGTGGAGTATGAGGTGGAGACTGAATAGGGGTCTGGAAAGGTGAACAATGAGGGGAATCTGGTCCCAATTGATCCAAAGGTTGGACAACTTCTTGTAAGTATGTTTCTACCGATTCTTCAAGATCTTCTACCAACATTGAATCTTCCAATTGAGGATGGTCCTTCTTCTGATACTCTCTTCTAGGTAGAACAATTATAATAGGTAACCCTCCAATTTTTTTCGCAAATTCCCTGGTAATCCTCCTTAAATATTCTACCACTTCGTTATCAATGGGATAGAGATACCCTAGCTCTTTTTCTTCAGGAGTGGGTTTCTGAGGAAAATTGGTTTCAAAACTGTCACCGGTGGAGTAGTCTCGAGAAAGTGGACTTCCTCGGCCAACCATACACTGGTGGCCCTCCTTCTAGCGCCAAAACTGTTGATGCCTAGAAAATCACAGGTAACAACAGTAGGGATTCTCCCCAACAAGAGTTCAAAATTAGCTCGTTATTGTTTGGTATGGGGAATCCATCCGGTTTACGGTCCGACTACCGTAGGTTAAGTAATGGTTAAAGATTAATTTATCGGTTGCGGCCCGGTTCGCCGTTTAAGTGTGTTTTTTAGTTTTATTTTTATGTATAATATGCAAGTGCCTAACTACATGCAGCCAATAGAGATAACAAGGAGTGTCACAATGTGATGCGCAGGTTCTTACCTCTCGTCTTACCTCTCTTGCTTCTAAATCATAAATAAAGAAAACTAACTAAGACTCACTAACCTATCCCTAGGGTTAAATACTGTAATTAATGTTGAGTAATGTATTGTATATCATGCATTAAGAACACTACAGATAGCTGTTAATACTTTTGAATACATGAATATCGATAGACAAATAAACAAAGAGATAGCTCATTGTTAATTAAAACATTCATCACTCAAATATAATTGTGGAAATTTCACAGAAATAAACAGGAGCACATTCACAACATGAAAGAGTTCATAAGTTAGAACAATCTCACAGTTCATGGCAACAAGCTGAACTAGAAATAGTTCACATCCAACAAGTCCATATCAAACATTTGAAACCCCACAGTGCTTTCTCCAGCTGAAAATATAACTCTTTATTATAAGATGAAATAGTTCTTCTTACAATAATCTTGCACAAAGATGGTCTGAAAAAAGGTCCCTTGATACATCAAGCTTGCCTATATTTATACAAAAAGCAAAACTCTTGGGCTGCCCTCGTTGTATTTTGGGCTTCCCCAACCTTTCCCACACAAAAAATTATCTTTTAGCTTGTGAACAAAAAGATAAATACAATATATTACATTCTTTATCAAAGTGATAGACAGTCCAACTAAGAGGGTCCAGCCTACTCGTTCATAAAATTTCTCCACACATTTGCCTCTACTGCTATATTCTCAAAACCAGAAGGTTTGAGAAATCTGATAGTAATTTTGTGCTGAGCAGCCTGGGCCTTTACACCCACTATCCTGGCAGGAATCAAGCGCAGCTGGTCTTCCAGCAAGTGGATACTCATAGCTGCATGTGCTATTTCAGTCTTAAGTATATTTTCATCTAACTCCTTGAATTGCTGAATGGCATGTTCATCTTCATTGCATCTCTCTTGTAATTGTTTCAAAAACATATCATGCTCTAGGAGCACTTCTAATCTCTTTGCAGCCGAGGTATGACACCGATTATAAGTTAGGAGCACTCTCCTACAAAATTCAGCATAGTCATTCTTTGTTTTCTTCATTGTCTTTTTTAGTTCTTATGCTGCTTTGGTAGCAAATTCAATCAGCTCGTATTCCAGCTTTAACGTATCCATATATTTGACAAATATATATGCAGGAGATTCCTTATTCTTTTCTACCCATGCCATCCTTCCCTGCAGAGTTTCTAGGATATCCCGTGTTCTATCCAAAAAATAAGAAGTAGTATTTACAATTTCCTCTAATCTGATGTCGATCTGTTGAACTTTAAATCTTTCTTCCACCATCTGCAGTTTCATTTGATGAATCTTCTTTTGAAGCATAAGGGCATGCTTCTTTAAAGGCTCAATATCAATCTTCTGCTCCATAACTGTCTTTAGTGAAGCTGCTAGTGAACTCTTCTGGTCCTCCAAGGCGACTATCTGAGTTTCATATAGCTTAGCCTTCCCTTCTGCAGTGGTCTTCTGCACTTCCAGCTCTATCACTTGACCTTCCAATATACCCTTTTCCTTATTCAATCCTTCAACTGATAACCTAAGCTCATCCCTCTTGGTTTCCAAACTCTGATATTTTTGCTGTAGCTTCCCCAACTCTGCCAAGGTGGTCTGGGAATTCTTCTCTATATTTCTTGTAGATATTACCAAAGCATCTTTATCTTCCTGTAAAGTCTGACATTCTGCCTTTGATATCTCGACCTCACCGATCATATCCTCATACTTTCTTTTCAAATTCTGGCTTTCACTCCTTTCTTTCTTCAAAGTCTCTTTCAGCTGTGTGACCCTTCTTTGAGACTGCTCTAGATATGTCATGATTTTGTCTACATTGTCTTTAGTAGCTGGGGTTAGAGCTACCCCATCCCTCACTATTAATCGTGGATCTTTGTGTGTACCATGAACCACTGTCTTCTTGGTAACCGTCACTCTTGGTTTACCCCCAGTGTTCACCTTCTTTTCTGTTCGTTTGACAATTCTCTTTTTTTCCTTATCGTAAAAGATAGTGTTAAAATCTGGCACCTCCTCCCCTTCAGTGGGTATGAAAGGAATTAACTCAACTCCAGAAATTGACACTGAACCTTCTCCTACTGCACTACTATAAGGAACAACAGGCTCTAATGGGTCAATATTAGACTGAACCTGTCCTTGATCAGTAGGGTCTTGTTCTTCTTGTGTTTCTTCTGTCACTCCTTCACCTTCCTTTTCTGTTGGCTGTTTTTTCTTTTGGACATCTTCTAATCTGAGCCCTTCACTTTTTGTCTGCTTTTTCCGTATTTCATCTTCATCTTTCCTCTTCTTTTATTCTTCAATCTTCTTTGGTGCTTCTTTAGCTGCTCGTTTCTTTTCTTCTTCTTCTGTTCTAAACCAGTTCTCTGCCTCATGTACTAGTCTTTTAGCTTCTTCCTGCCTCTTTTTTGCTTCCTCTTCTTCTTGCATTTTTTTCTTCTCAGTGACTTTACCTTTACCACCAACAATATCTATCTTCTGCTTGAATCTTTTGCTTAGAGCTGTCATGTTCCTAGCATTTTGGAGGTCTCTTCATCCTTATCCCAGAAATTGGTATATTCCAAATGTACTCCAGCTTCTGTGCAATAATCAACAACTTTTCCCTCAGATTCATTCCTGTGGAAATTCATTTCACCGAAATGAAAATACTCCAATTCCTTGACAAACTCAGATGCATTCTTCACCTTGGAAAATTTGTAACTTCCAACAAAAAAGGGAACTGTAGGATAGACTGCTTTCTTCTACTTGAAAAGAAAATTTCCTATCCCATCAATATACAACTATCTCACAGCCTCCTTGTGAATTACATAGTCTGTGGCATACTTTGGTAGAAGAGAAGGGGCTCTCGAACCACCATACATTCTTAAGTATAGGCCTTCTTTTGTCAGATAATAGCTTCCGTATTCTTGCACAACTTTGAAAGATTCTTCTGACATACAATTGCTTTCGACCAAGAAAATCAAAGTAGATAATTGCATAATGAAATGCTCACAAATCTCCCGATAATGGCTGTAATATTTGTGGGCCCAGAATAATTTATAGGCCGCATCCACTGGAGTTCAGTCCTTATCCCAATGGCACTTTAAAGCTGGGAAAGGCTGAGTGCACAAAATGCAATCAATCAAAATAGAACTCATGTAAAATTCTGACTTATTTTGGGACACTCCTCCCAATGCCGCGCTTATACAAGCTGGCAGACTGTTGGATGCTATACTTGCCCAGTTAAAAATTGTACCTTGTGTAGCAACAAAATAGATAATCGGTATCCAACCAATTTTAAAACTTTTTCCATTACCTCTTCCAAAGATTCGGTTCAGCATCAAAGCTATGGACCTATAGGGAATACGGAGAGTTGATGTTTCATACTCTCCAGAAGGCCTTGTACAATTTTTTTTTCCTGGTATCATCATTTTCTTGACTATTTCCACCATGTCTAAATTCAGCTCCTTTAACCAACTTTCAGTCAGATAAGTTTGTGTTGTTGGTAAATTATATGCCATGGATACATAAGTTGGGCTATATGTAGCATAACCCTGTTTCATGGTATTTTCCAATATCATTCTTGTTACATTTTCCCTAGGAAGAAACCACCCTATCACCTCTGCACATGGGAACAACTCAGGCCTAGTAGCTACTTTCATAAGGGTTGATCTTTCAATGTTCGCATAAATGGGCATATCTTCAAAACCAACATCTGGAACATTCTGGCTTGAAATCATCCTATATACCTCTCCCCATTTGTATTTTGGCTCAACCCCAGAAATAGCTTTAGTATCTTCATAGGTGACTTCCACTCTGGTTATCACCTCCACTTCAGGTTCCTCTTCGTCTGCTTGGGCTTTCTTCTTATGTTGCTGCGGCATATTGCTGTGTTGATAATTTACCTGTAACAATCATACAACCTGACCTCAATCTATTTATATCTAGCAAGCGGTGTAGTAAGAAAACAATAAAACAACCACATCTTACCATTTGATCAGTATGCATACTGAAAACTATTATTTAACAATACCCATAGTTCCTTTGAATGAGAGACTCTAAACAAAGAGAACTTGCAAAATACTTCTGCGCCCCAAACCTACTAAAAATTTGCTATCTCAAACCCTAATCTCTTCCAGCTTCCTTAAAATCTATATGTGCATCTCGACTGAGGCAAAAGATCACACCATTATCTGTTTCAACACAAAATCTCGAAACCCCTATCAAATTCGCGGCCCTCCTGCGTCCCATGGAAACCTCCTGTCAAAGGAGACATGGCCAAGCAGATTAGGCTTTAAAATGAGGCCATAATGAACAGGGAGGTGAAGATAGCGAAACGCTCGTGTGCACCGCACCCTAACCTTCCCAACAAACGAAACTGTCACAGGCGTAGTTGTGGTTCCACAACGGCAGAGATGGAAATACCTAACTGACCAAAATGAAACGCTCACAACAAAACGGGCTGAACCCTCAGTAAAAGGAAAAATCACCGCAAGAAAAACCACAAAATGCATAAAACTTTGCCCTACCGCGGAAAACCTAATCCTATCCGCCTTGGCGGTTTAAAACAACAAAAAACCAACTATAAAACAAAATTCAGGAACGTATCCTACCTGGGAACGAAGTGGCGGGTGACCTGGACAGGAGATGACTTCCACGGGCACAGAGGAGAACATATAGAAGCTTGACATCTGCGTGAAATCGACAGGATAACTACCACCGTGAAAATGACAAGTCACGGGCTTGACCGGGAGTGAAAAACTAATACTAGCGGGAAAAGATTTTTAACCAAACGCTGGACATAGAATCCTGAAGACATCTACAATGTCGGACGGGGACGGCTCTACCTACCCGGTAATCGCATGGGAAAGACACATCAGAAATCGACAGGACTAGCTTCTTCGGTATCGACGGGAGCACCACGAAGCTCCAGATCAACTCAACATTAACCTTCCGCAATGTCGGATGGAGGACAAACTAAATCTTTGATTGATTCCGAAAAAACAACCGACAACAAGATTGCCCACTTAACCGGACATCTGAAAATGATAGTCGAAAGAACATCCAATCCATCGGATCCACTTTATACTAAAACGTCGGAACCTCGCCGGACTATATCCGAAAACATAGACAAACTCACTCCCGATACAGTGGCTTAGACCTCGGAAGGCTTCCAATAAACACATCAGAAAGATAGTGGAGTATGCCTCTACTGTTTCAGAAGACTAGTCAACTAAGCATCCGATATGGACATGCAAAAAGACTAAGTTTTTACAGAAAACTGTTGAGCTCTGGGCAAACCTTGGTAAGAATAAAACACTTTTAGGCCGTCTAGATATTAAAATAAAAAAGGGGGGAATCCCAAAAATAGATTTTTTCGGGGAAAAAGTTCCAGCTGCAACAATTGGCGACTACCAGGTGAACACAGATCTCTGAACAACTTATTCTTTGATACAACAGATTGTTTTGGTGATATCATTTTATTAGGTTTCTTCAAGATATTTGGATTCCAAAATGCAAGATTTATGAACTTTAGTCATTGATGATAGTCCAAGTTTAAGAAGGGGAACGAGGATTTCAAAGTCTGGATAACTCTTCTGAGGCTGAAGATATGAGTTTTATTTTACCTCTGCCTTTGGGTGGCTTCCCACTTAGACACCACAGTATTGTAACATATGGTAAACAGATATATCCATTTGTTCCTCATTCCCATGCCAATTTGCACTTTTTGATGCTTCTGGACTTTAGTCCTTTTGAGTCATCTTGATTACTTTCTTTCTGAATTTTAATTCAAGCTCCTCTATCCATAGTGTCCTTTTGTGTGAGAGATACTTTAATTTTAAAGAACTTTAGCAAACTCATTTATACTAATGTGGATCAGTATGTGTTTTTCGATAGATATTGCTTTTTAGGAGATTATGACTCTTATTTGCCTTTTGGTTTTCAATTTATGGCATGGGATCATTTAAATATAATACACGGTTTACCTTGCTTCCTTTCCATGGGTATTTTGCTGTTACCCCTTAGGACAACTTTTAATGTGAGATGAATGGAGCCTCAAAATAGTACTCTAGACTTTTATATCCTTAGTTATTTCACAGGGATTAAGCAGGATTTCAAATGTGTTCATAATCCATTTAGAAAATCTACTAATCTTGAAGAATCTTTAAACATTGTATGCGTAAATAGTAGGCAGACTTTGATCAAAGATTTTAGTTTATCCAGAACTATGATGAACTCCAAAACCAAAAGTTGTGCTGATTTATTAAAACAAACCAAAATTTAAAAGCAATCAAAATCTGAGCAAGTAAAAAAAAACAATTAAAACTAATCTGATGTAAACAAACAAACCAAATCATTTATTTATGTACAAGAAAACAAAATAAAAAACCATTAATAAAAATAAGGCTTGAGAACTAAACCATTTACTGGTAAGTTATCCTCCCACCCTTGTAAGTCGAAGGGCCTAACTTTGTTGCAATCTGAAAAGGACCTACCCATAGTTGCTGAAATTTAGTGTGCTTTCCCTTCTCATCATGCAGGTGATCCCATTTAAGAACCAAATCACCTACCTCAAATTCCTTGTTCCCACCTTTGTGCTTGTCAAACCAACGCTTCACTATTTCTTGTTGATGCTTAAACCTTTCACGGGATTTGGACCTAGACTCTTTTGGCTTCAACAAATTATAAATTCGGATTTGCAGAATCTCATTATCAGTACCCCTAGAGTCTTGGGCTAGTTTGGAAGATGGCAACAGAATGTTAGGAGGGAGGACAAATTCTTTCCCATAGGCAAGAGTGTAGGGTGACACACCTAAGGAGTTCTTTGGTGTGACTCTATCGGCCTAGAGTGCATTAGGTAAAGCTAGATGCCAGCTCCTTTGTTTTTCTATCACTGATTTCTTTAAGATTCTAATCAGATTTTTATTTGTGGATTCTGCCAAACCATTTCCTTGTGGGTAGTAGTTTGCAGAATAGTGTAGCTTCATTCCTCTTTCATTAGCAAATGCAGTTAATCTAATAGATGAAAAATAAGAAGCATTATAAAAACCAGGGAAATTGGAATCCCCAAACCTGGTCATAATGCGGTTCTGCAAAAAATCAATAAATGCATCCTCGTTTACTTTTCGTAACGGGATGGCCTCTACCCATCTGGTGAAATAATTAGTTGTCGTCAGAATATACTTATGCTGCAATGAGGAATTTGGATTGATTTCTCCGAACACCTTACCACAAAATGGATAAAACTTTACCCTATCCGCCCTAGCAGTTTAAAACAACAAAAAACCAAGTATAAAACAAAATTCAGGAACAAATCCTACCTGGCAACGAAGTGGAGGGCGACTTGGACATGAGATGACTTCCGTGGGCGTAGAGGAGAACGTATAGAAGCTTGACTGCTACGTGAAATTGGCAGGATAGCTACCACCGTGAAAATGACAAGTCACGGGTTCGAAATGGATTTCTAAACCTCGACCGAGAGGGACAAACTAATACTAGTGGGAAAAGATTTTTAACCAAATGCCGAACATATAGTCCTGAATACATCCGCAACGTCGGACATGAACGACTCTACCTACCCGGTAATTGCATGGGAAAGACACATCAAAAATCGACAGGACTAGCTTCTTCGGTATCGATGGGAGCACCACGAAGCTCCGAATCAACTCAACATTAACCTTCCGCAATGTCAGATGGCAGAAAAACTAAATATTTGATTCATTCCGAAAGCACAACCGTCAACGAGATTTCCCACTTAACTGGATATCGGAAAAAGATAGTCGAAGGAACATCTGATCCATCGGATCCACGTTATACTAAAATGCCGGAACCTCGGTAGACTATATCCGAAAACATAGACAAACTCACTCCCGATACAATGGCTTAGACCTTAGAAGACTTCCGATAAACACATCAAAAAGATAGTGGACTATCCCTCTGTTGTTTCGGAAGACTAGTCAACTAAGCATCTGATATGGACATGCAAAAGACTAACTTTTTACAGAAAACTGTTGAGCCCTGGGCAAACCTTGGTAAGAATAAAACACTTTTAGGCCGTCTAGATAGTAAAATAAGAAAGGGGGGGACCCTAAAAATAGAATTTTCTGGGGAAAAAGTTGTAGCTGCAACAGGTATATTTTGACAAACTCCCTCAGGTTGTGCTCGTGGTCATCGATTATGGAATCATGGCAGCCTATTTGAATGGAGATGTAGCGAATGTTTGAGGCCATCTCCCTGTTTTCCTTAACACCGACTCTAACAACCTCGTAGACCCTACGCAGATGCAACTTGATATCATCCAGGCCTGACTTTAATCCGACAACATTATTTTCCACTTCCCTTTTCTCCATTTTTTTAGAGCCAACTTCAATCCAATGTGATAGACCTTCAAACAAGACCTGCAAATGTGAGTGTTGGCTTCTTCTAGATCCTCGCACGAGAGTTGGATGCCAAATTCTTCATGATTCATGGTTGCATATAGATAATGGGGTGAGATACTGTCATTGCAATAAATCTCCTCCATATTTCTTGTGCGAACAGGCTCATCGAAACCCCAGAGGACTGTAGAAGTAAGTTTTTTCTTGATGCTAGTCAAGCAAAAGTACATACACTTGACGGGAGGAGGGCCACGTGTCTCGAGGGCCAATGAACCAACGTCTACGAACTTTGAACATGAGGGAGGCATGGAGACCAACCTGAAGAGACTAAGGAACAAACTTATAACCCCTTGCTTGATTTGCATAAACAATATTTCCTTGGGTGCTTCATGCGCCTTGATTGGCTAGCTTTTCAAGTATGCCATTATTCTCCCAAAGGATATGAAAAAAGAGGACTTGAGTTATAATTTTTATAACACTAATCCTATCATAAATTCTTTTACAATTGGCATAACCTTTTTATAACTGGTTCTCATCTTTTGAATAACAAATCATTTATAAAATTAATATCACCAAAGCAATCAAAAAAATAAATTTATTAATTCAATTTTAATAGAATGGTCCCTTCATTGTATCTATCTACGTGTATAGAATGCTTTATAACTGAGAGATTCGAACAACCACATATTCAACGACAGTATTAAAAAGTACTAAACTAATAAACTTCTGCAATTTTATTTTATATCATTTCAATCTATTTTATAACATCAATTATTGGAATACATGATAATCAAAGGTATTTTGTCCACCGAAAATAATAATGTGTAAAAAACCAGATTCACTATTTAATTCAGTAAGAAATCTTGCACTTCAAAACAAAGGTAGCACTAGAGAGAGACTATAATAATGAATTTATAAAGAAATTTATTTCCAAGCAACCATTCCAATCTCCCCTTTAATGTGTCAAATGTAACGCAAATAAGATACTCGAGCTACAAGATGGGCTCGCTGGCAGGGTAGTCGAGGGTCGGCTGGTGGGTGGATTGGATATGTAGTTGAAGATGGCCATAGCCAACGGTGTGTTGGGACGGTACCATGTCACGTTCACGATTTCCTAGTGGTTCTTACAGTATAAAGTGGGACAAAATACAACATTGACAACAGGTTATTGAATAAGAAAAAGCTCACTTATTAAATATTATTTTTCACCAAATTCAATCAACGGATAAACTTATCCCAACCGTAGGAGTAAAAATTGAACGACTGACAGCTAAAGAAAAGGGAAATTCGGGGTGTCAACTCCCACTTGTAAAATGCTTTACGAAGTAAATATATGGAATTTATAACTAGCATACCCCTAAACTGGGGAAAAGAAACACCGATGAAAAAATGAAATGAACATTAATGAAGACTTATGTTGCTCGAAATAATGCTAATAATGTAGAGATGTGAATTGAGATAAACGACGCGTTAAGGATCCAATCACCTTCGAGATAAAATCATGCTAGATACAGCCAAAATACCAAGTTAAATACCTAACCCATCGGTCTGGATTTAGTTTCATAACGTGATTAAGATTTCGATCCTATCAATCTCTTAAATTGTCTTGTATATGATATCGTAATTATGACTTAAAATCCTAGTCTTAGCTAATTAAAAATTATATGATCTTGATCAACCATGTCATTTGGGCCTGCGAAACTATGTATTTGCTCTTCTTGTTAGTCGACTATGAATAGTAATGGGTTCAGTTCTTTACCAGCTTTGAATCGATATTAAGAAAAGACAAATTTCTTGATAATTGTGATCCCCTCCTGAGTTTTCCAATGTCTAATGAGTGGGGGTTAAATTGTTTTTAACTTGCCAAAACGAGTTTGCAAACTCGATATCCCTCCAACAACTTTTGAAAGCAATATGTTAGAAGTATAGCAATAGCACTAGTTACGTTTCGGGTTTCCATGGCTATTGTTGACATTATATGGAAAAATTGAAAGTCTACCATTCCGTGAAAAAATTGCATGTCTAAATGAAAGTACAATGCTCTCTCCGACCATATTTTCCTATTTAACCTCCCTTGAACAACACACATCCCATGTATGTGCGTTTGAATCATGCATGATGCTATTCTCCACCATAGTTGTATTTTTATCCTACCATGAAAGCACGTCATATGGATGTAGGCATTGTTGGAGGGATCGTAGCGTTATTAATCATATAATTACAAATTAATCTCTACTCGTGAAGCTCCCTGGTTGCTTGCTTTTGGACGATGTTCGTGTTTGTGTGAGCTAGTTTTACAGATGATTTTTAATTTGTTGGTCGGTTTCAGGGCATATTATCACCTAATGTATTGACTTGGTTGTTTGACTATGTTGGATCTGTTGTAACTTTGAAAGCAATTTTGGTTTGCATTTGGGTTAGAGATACGTAGATCTCTTCAGATCTTGTTCCAATATTTTGAAAGCAAGTCAAATGAAAGGTGAGATTTTGTTACCAAAATCCCGAAGCTCTGCTTCATGGCGCAAAGGATTATGCAAGAAGAGCGCTCGCAATGCTCCCTTTGATTGAGAAAACACAACCTAACCCCAGGTTCCAATTCCAACGAGCACCTTTGGATTCCTTTTGAGTTGAGGCTGGAGATGTACTTGAGGTGGTCAAACTCCTCTTGGTGATGAGAAACACCCACATTTACTTATTAAATTTAATTACAACGATGGTGCAGATGGTTGGTTCCCGATCTATCTAAATCAACCAAAGGCGTGTTCTCCACGATACAATCATACAACCTCTAGATGAGGGAGATCTATAAAATCCTGAAATGATTAGCATGAGATAAAAAATAAGCAGGTGAAATGTATTACATGTGGATTCACTGAGAATGAACGGATGGATTGAAAATAGATAATTTCCTATTCGAGGACCCCTGGAGTCGAACACATGCCCCCTGCTCTTTCTTCGGCTATGTTTCCCTTGGATGACATTAGGCAGATAAAGAATTTTGTAGGAGGGCTATGTAAAGTACACCATATGCTTGTAGCACTAATTTTCATATTGCCTGATTGAAATAATGTATACTTCGTACTCTAATTTGTTTGTTAATTATGTTATGCTCTACAGACAGTGAATGATGTGATCACTGCTAATTTTCATATTGCCTATTTGGAATAATGTATACTTGCAACTCTAATTTGATTGGTAATTATGTTATACTCTATAGACAGTGAATGATGTGATCACCACAGTAGTTTTCTACGGCATGCAAAGTTACTTGGAGATTCGCTTGTCAGCTAGTAATCATTTTCCTATTACTTCACAGTATATCAATCTATCATTTCCTTGATACAAATTTTAATGAATGTAATAAAGATCCATGGAGAGGTTTGGAAAACAAATCAAGCATATGGGTCTAACGTATGCTTCTGAAATTTCAGAGGCGCCTTACTATGGCGCATCTGCGCCTTATACACAGGAATTGAAATACTTTTTTTTCCTGGGTTTTCTCAATGCTTTTATTTTAGCCTACATATTGGACAAGTGCATGGCTAATTTTATTTTGTTTTGCAGTGTGAAACATATCCTGCAGCGCCGCTTTACAATGGAGAGATTCTTCAAAATCTTGGTTTTGATAATGGAACCAACAATTGGATCGATTACAGAAGCGCGAGTGTAACCTTGTGATTAGAGAGTCAGGATAATGGCAACAAATATCTTGTGGCATAAAATCGACAAGAGAAATTTCATTCTCCCGCTCAAACTTCGAAAAATTTAAGTCAAGATGTCAAGTATTCTCTGTCAGGTAATAAATTGCTCACCAGATACTACTGTGCGCAAGATAGATATTATTCAGATACCTCTAATGTTTGTGGGGTTCAATGTGTACAACGTGGGTGCAGATCAGATTGGGGAGGTCTGCTTTAGTTACAACAACTGTGGAAGTGGGAAATGTGAGCTTCAAATGATGGAAATGTTCATGCAACAAATGGGTGCTGGTCTTTTCTCAAGGGAGGATTCGTTCTTGACTAGTGTCCGTCTCAGTCTTGGCTATACTTCGAGGTTATTTCTTATGCCTTTCAATGAAATCAATGCCTCTAATTTAGATTACAATTCTTCGCCCAAAATTAGAACGACCGAGCCCATTGCTCTGGTAATTGAAGAGTAACAATACAGATGTTGAAATAATGGTAGAAAGCGTTTCGCTACAACCATTTACAGACGATGAATGGCATTTGTAGCAAGAATAAAGAATATCAGTGGTACTACTACTACTCTCTGTGAATGCTTCGATGGATGAGGTGAATTTGATTTTATTGTCTGTGAAAATGAGCGGGTTAGTGTTTACCAATGTGAAAGCGAGCGGATTAGCGTTTAATGATGGACAGGGGGAGGCTCCTCATAGGTCGTCGATAGATGATGAAAGCTAGAGGAGGACCATCCCCTTAATAACACCTTTGGTGTAATAAAACAAATAACCAAAGAATGCCTAATTTGCAATACCGTCAATCAAATTCAATGGAAGATCTCGTTCATGAGGAACTTGCATGACTAAGGGTTTTAGATGGCTCACACAACATGGCATTTATTGCTAAGACTCACTCAAACATTCATGGTTTCCCTCAACTGTTGTCCAGGTAATTTTTTTTCCCTCCTTGGTGCAACTCACTCAATGTGCTTGACTCCTCCTTTCTCCTGTCCTGCATAGGCCTGATATCTCTATGCAAACCTACTAAGTTGTGTTGCGATTCTATTGATCTGATAGGAAATTTGATGCTTTGACGACTATAAACTCCTTGAAACCTAGGCCAAACTACCATCATGACTCGGTTTGCGTTGTTTAAGTTTCGAGGCATGAATCTTTATAATTTTTTAAGTGACAAGGCTTTGTGACTATAAATAAATCGACAATTACTTAGGTTCATTTGAAGGATATTTTGAGATTCTTAAAGATATTCAAGTGAATAAGAGCAAACATTATAAGTTTAAATCGATTCTTTTTAGGGTTTGTCATTATTGAAATATAAGAAAATCTTCATCAAAATTATAAATTCAATTTTGGATTATGTAATTATTGTTTTTAATTCAAAATGAATTTAAATCCAACTGTATACGATAACAATAAATCCTATTATGGAAATTCCTTGAAAATGTAACAACACTTGTCATTATTTGTGAGTGAGAATAACACTGCTTACGGAGGATGCAATGTTCAATGTCGGACCCAATTTTAAAGAGTGGCTCATGATTTGATGCACTGTCGAGAGATACAACCGACAATTCAAATATGCACCCTGTACCTTAGTAGACACTTTGTATTAGAACATATACAATGGAAATAAGTGTAAGGATAACTGTTTTCCATTATTGGGTCTCCCTTAGCACCTGCGATAGTTTCATCTTCCCCTACTACTAATATTATACTCCTGCATTAAGCCCATCAACATACTCGTTAAATCCTTTGGTTCCCAAATCTAAGCCTATGCATTGTAGTCTTGTATTCCCACACTCTTGAAAATCCAGATTATTCATGTGTTCTGGACTATTTCTAGCTCCAGTGGTACCTGAAATCCCACAAATCATGATAAAAATAGACAGAGTGTTCTCTCTTTCTTAGCCACACTTAATCTAGCTATATCACTTTCTAAAATTCGATGGTAATGTCTTGTTCTTGAGCTAGAAGGTGAACCCTGACTTGGGCAAGTATATTGAATGTAACAAACTACAAACAACACAAGCATTGTACCTCAAGTTGTATCAAGATTGAAACTATACTGAACAACTATCTAAGAGGCTTTAACCATAGATCAGTTTTCTCTTCAAAGCCACTTTTCCTGCAGCGCCCACCTTGAAAACATTGCACATGGATGCAACACACGAGCTCTAGGGAATTTATCTTTGACATCCGTAGGACTGATGGTGGCAGTGGCGTAGTTGTGCGTGGTGGGTCCTTTACTTATGGATACATTTGGTGAGGCTCCCCCATCCAAACTCATATCTACCTGCTGAAATTTCCCTTGGATTGGATTGCTTTGGAGGCAAACTCATGGAAAATTTCTTTAACAGATCTACTTCAAACCTGTAATTTTGTTGAAAATACATAGACGTAATTAGTTACTATGTTTGTGGAGAATGAAGGATAATAAACCCACTACAAAATCATAAATAACGCCACTATGATTTCAGAGTGAATTGATGTAACTACACAAACATGATGAGAAAACTACAAATCACCTCAGAGAAAGCGTATTGATGGTGTGCTAAGCTCTGCAAAATGATGGAATAGCCTACCCATTAGGAAAATAGACTCCATGGGTACATTTTTCATGAGTTTTTGAGTTGGTTAACGTAAAACAAACACATTATAAACTTTGAAATCGAACTGATATTGAATCACAGACACCTAGCCCCGGGACTGCAACATGTTATGGATTTGTTCTTTTAGGTTTTTTATTATAAAATCCCTAGCTTAGGAAGCAACTCGAACCTAACCCAGTAATTTCCAAATCGCAGCGACAACAAAGATCTAACCCAGTAATTTCCAAATTGCAGCGACAACAGAGATTTTCCAGAAGTTATTTTGTGCTTGTTTGAATATTTTGGCTGTCAAAATATAAGAAAAGCAACAACTGGAAGATTAAACGTTGGAAAGGACACAACTAACATTGAATTCTCTTATGTGCCTGCTGCCACGTATATTAATAAGATGTGAGCGAGGCTTAAAGGCGGACAAGGGGTGGCTCCTCATAGGCCGTCGACATACGACGAAAGCCCGAGGAGGACCGTCCCCTTAATAACACCTTTGGTCTAATTAGTGATATATAAATGATAATCTAAATAGTTTAAAAGATTATTTTGATTTTTAAAATATATTTGGTTGGGTTGTTGAAATTGTAATTATATATTGTTGGAATTGCATAATATAAAAGTAAAAAATATAAAACCGTCATGGAGTAATAAGAGAATGGGTGAGGTCTGAATTGCAAAAAGGTTGGATCGTTTTTTGGTAGCAAAAAAGTTGATTGACCAAAGGATCGTTACAAGGAAATGGATTGATTCTAGTGGGGAATATGACTACTTTCCAATTTTTATGGAGCTGAATGGGAGGTTTTAGAAAGCCAACAAGCCCTTCTAAATTTTGTTCAACATGATTAAAAGTGGATTGCTTCAAGGAACTAATTAAAATGTCTTGGGTTCCTTATAATCATGATGAAGGGGGCCCAATTGCCCTACATTTTGCTTAGAATTTCAAAAAGGTGAAGAAAGAGGTTCAAGGTTGGGAAAAATAAAAGAAACTCAATGAAGACTGGGATGCACAAAGGTTTGAGGAAGAACTCCAATCCCTATATGAGTTGGGAGGTCGGGGATATATCTCTTAGGAATCAAAGGATTTGTTCTATGGGTTGGAATAAAAGAAGAGGAACCTTCTAAGGGAATAGGAATGAGTGTGGAGATTAAAGAGTAGAACCATATGGCTAGAGAGTTGATAAAAAAGCACAAAAATATTTCAAGCATATATAAAAGGAAGGAAGATTCATAACATTATTTGGAGAGTTAATGGTCCGAATAATGAACAAATCTCCTCTTTCGAAGGATTGGCCAGTTTGGGGAAGGGTCATTTTCAAAACTTTTTCAAGGTGGAGGATCAAGTCACTATTGTTGAAGTTGTTAGAATGGCTCAATTATCACCACGCTTCGAGAACCAGGAAGATAACAGGGAACAAATGGAAGACGTTTCAGAAAATGAATTAAAAGAAGTACTACACAGTTTAAAAAAAGAAAAGAGCCTTAGGCCTAATGGTTGGACATTTGAGTTTTTTCTGGATATTTTTGACACCATTGGGATGGATCTACTCAATTTGGTGGAAGAATCCTGGACTTAGGGCTTCATGTATGCTCCTTTGAAGACAACTTTCATTGCTCTTATTCCAAAAACATACGAACCCCAATCAATCAATAATTTTTTACCAATATCACTATGCAACATCACCTACAAAGTGGTTGCAAAATTATTGCCAGAAGATTAAAGAAAATCCTCTAAAATGCCATGCCATGTGAACGGTTTGGTTTCCTGGAAGGAAGACAAATTCAAGAGGCCATTGGGGTAGATCAAGAAGGGTTACACAGTCTAAAAATCAGAAATATGAAAGGAGTTGTGCTAAATATTGATCTCTCCAAAGCATATGATTGGGTTAGTTGGATTTACATCTGCATTCCCCTAACACACTTAATATTTGAGGTCAATTTCACAAATTGGGCCATGAGTTGCATCACCGTTGTATCATTTGCAGTCCTCATAAATGGATCAACCTCCCCTTTTTTTCATGTTGAAAGAGATCTCCATCATGGTTTCCCTTTATCTCCCCTATTGTTCCTATTGGTTGTTGAAGGTCTCAGCAGGGCCTTAAGTGAGACAAAAAGGGTGGGATACTTTTTAGGGATTCCTCTTTCAACTACACTGCAAATCTCCCACTTACTATTTATGGGCAATGTTTTAATTTTATTTAATGGCTCAGTCCGGGATGCTGAGAAACTAAATGAGGTTATGGAGTTATTTGGGAAAGCAATTGGTATGCAGATCAATTTTTGGAAGTCCACACTCTTCACCATCAACATGTATGTCGACGAGGTCTTTAATTACAGTCTCCTTTTTCCTTTCGAGCTTTGGGATTTTGAGATGGGTCTTAACTACCTAGGATTCACCTTAAAACCAAACAACTATCAAAAGGCGGATTGGTTATGTTTTCTTGCAAAACTGGAGAAAAGACTTAAAAGTTGGAGTTATAGATGGTTGTCGAGAGTTGGGAGGCTTGTGCTTGTTAAGTCAGTATTGGAAGCAATCCCGATATACTGGATGTCCATGGCATGGATCCCAAAGGGCATCCTAAAAACTCCAGGAAGCTATTTTCAAATTTTTGTGGGCTGGGTCTGGTAAAAAATATGTACTTCCCTGGGTAAGATGGGAGAAAACTGATCGCCCAAAACTGTTAGGAGGGTGGGGCCTCACATAATCAAAATCAACTGTGTGAGGGTGGGTTAGTACTATACCTATCCAAAAATACTTTCTTCTCGATCAAAATGCGGTTGGGAGCTCGAAACAACAGTTATTCTAAATTAATGGTTCTCAAATTACTATTATTATTTGCTAAGGAAAAAATGATGCATTTCCATTAAGGTTTTTGGTGACTCTATGAATGATATCAACTGGGTAAACAAAGCTCAAAATTGTCACAACAAGATTTTATGTGCCTTACTTGAGGAAGTGCTTTGCATTATGGAATGCTTTGACTATTGCATTTGTTATTATGTCTACAAGGAGCTGAATGCATAGACTTATAAACTATCCAAGGAAGGCACTTAGATAAGCTTGGGACAATGGAAGATTTCAGAAGCTCAGAACATGTCTTTTTTTTAATATTATCATCGGTCATTTATTGAGGGCTTGAACCCTCTTCAGTATCAACCTTGTCATTAATGATATCGAAGCCTTTTTGTTGTTGTTGTTGTTCCATTTACTGCTCACTTCAACGGCAGTTTCCTTTTTGTTAGATTTTGTTACAGTTTCAATTTTTTGTAGTTGATCCGGCTATGCAAATATATTGGTATCGGATTGGGATGATACTTTCACAAATACAATGCAATATTTTTGTCTTTCTTGTCAAGCAATATAAATATCAAATCTCTATGTAATTTCCTAAAGGTATGTTGATTTGAAATACATGGCAAACATGTATTATGCATAATGTAATTTTGTTTCTTATAATAGAAAATTACGATTTTTCTCAAGGAAAAAATAAAAGTAAAAAATAAGAAAATTCAAGAACTTGTAATCATTATTTTAAATGTATTATGCGTAAAACAAATATATTATATAAGAAGAATAACTCATTTAAATATATTATGAGATTAGTATTTTAGTAATCTTATATAATTACAATGGAATTAAAAAAAATATGATATGGCTTAAAATTATATTAAATTAATAAAATTGTAGATAATATATGTGAATATTGTATAATTTCATTGTGTTAGATATATATATTTTCCAAATGGAAATTATAAATCATTCATAGAGAATGATCATGAACAACCCAAGAAGGACTTACAACAAAATCTTTACATCTATACATCCCAAGACTAGACTATCTTTTTTACATAAGCATCTTCTTTACATCTTTTTGATACAGAATAGGAGCATTTCTTCCTAATCAACATTCTTCTATGAGGATTACATATATTTAGAATCATCCTTATAGTGGAGAGCTATTTCCTTCTCTGATTTCTTCTACCTTTGTTTTCCCAATCTCCAACATCAAGGCGCCTTTTGATAACTGATTCGCTTATGTATTCAATTCTATGTATATATGAGCAAGGTTAACACCGTAAAGTATTCCATTTGTCGACGAATAGAGTTTAATATATGTTGGTGATGAGGTGCCTTGATTTTGACTTTGTTATTGGCCCAATCAAAGACCATTTTTTAGTCTCCATAAATGTGAAGAATGGATATATTCCTGGATATTGCCACTTTTAGAACAGTGTAAAGAACAACAAGTTCAGCCTTGCTATTTGAGCAATGACCCGGAGCGATTTTTTTATTGAGCTTGTGATTCTCTACAATGTATAGAACACCCCCAGAGCCACCAAAAGGAGGCTCTCCATGACTTTCCCCATCGAAGAACACACATGGTACCAGTGTCATATATAGATATATTTGAAGATGTTGAAGTTATTTTTATAATTCAAGTTTTAAAATATTTAGCTACCTTCTAATTAAAAAACATGATTAGAGTTTACAATAAATATGGAAGTAAACATATTATAAATAATAATTGCACCAAGAGTAGCGAGGTGCTATACAACCTAGTATGGGGGAGATGTTGTAACATGTAACTTTGTGTAACGTTATGCAACATGACATTCCCATTAAAAGAAATTCAAATTATGTTGGCTTAAAAAAATAAATTATATTGATTTCATCTTAAACATGGTTCCCATAAAAAAATACAAATCGTGTATGGTTAAAAAAATTTAAATTATATCGATTTCATCTTAAACTTAGATATACAAAGCACGAGATCAAATACCTTGAGATGTAACTCTTTTCTAGTTAATGTGTTAAAAATTGAAGATAAAAACAATACAAATTTACCACCTTGAGAAATTGGATCCCTCTCGTGCTTGATAGAGATCGGTTTAAAATGGATCTATACTGGTAATAATAAAAACAAAACAATGCTTGGTGGGATAACTCAAGTGGTTGAGTGTTGTAAGTTGTGAGCAGAAGGTCTCGGGTTCAAATCCTTGGGTGGTTATACATTGATATATAAGGGCCTAACTTGATGTCCCCATCGGGTTAGCTCTGTAATCAGAGTGAGGGGTGGGGCCCCTCTGGGTTCCCACCCCCGTGATCTCTTCTCGTGGACGTAGCATCCCCCTGGAGGTTTGTGAACCACACTTCAAAAAAAAAACAACAAAACATAAACGTTGTGGTTAAGGACATGCATAAGGCATGATGTTTTATGTAAATGTACATATGGCATTCTAATATTTTTAAGAAAGATAAATGAATGATTCATGAGTATATTGCTAGAAGAAATCCAAAGACTTGTTTCTTATAAACCCCCTCATCATTCAACATGTGTACCGAGAAAGGAACGAGGTTCTTGATGTATTATCAAAAGAAGGTCTACAGATGTAGAAATGGATGTGGTATATAATGGAGAATATTCATATTATTACCATCCTCCTTTTCATGAACACAAAGCAAGGATTCTTCCATAATCATGGTTGCTACTACTATGGGACAATATAGACTTTATATTAAAATGAGTCCTTAATCCACGAAAATAATGTCCTTAAAATAACTGGTCCAAAATTTCTTCTTGTTTAGGTGAGGTCCATAGCAATTCAAGAGCTTCACTGGGACACCAACATCACGAACTAAACCCATCATTAGTATACCTACATATGAATAAGATGTTCCAAAATTTGTCTTCATAGGATTCCACGCTGAGGCAAAACCTCTGGAAATTCCTCTCGCATCCACAACACACACATTATAGCTAGGTAAAATAGATTTTTTCACCTCCATAACTTTACTTCCTGTGACCATCATCTCTTGGAGGAAAATTATGTCGGGTCTAGTTTTCCACAATAAGTGTTACAGAGCTACTATCTTCAAACCCCCCCCAAACCCCCTAATATTTAGAGACAAAACAATCATTAAGGAAAAATTGAAGAGGGATTCCCTGCTATGAGGTCCCTAAATCCACCGTGTAAAATTCCCATAGGCAGCTTTTCGACCCCCCCTTCTCCTCGCTAGAAACTTTGACCTTTGATTTAAAATCCATACCCAACCCACCTTCGATCACCCCCATATGCTTTTGTCTAGCCATTGCCTTAATCGTTTTATCTTCCCTTCACACCATTATCTGCTTCCCCTGGTTGTTCTTAAATCGCTAAGTTGTTATTGTAAACCTTTAGGGGTTTCATGATGAGGGCATCCTTGTAAGATGAATTCTCAATAGCCTACAAACAAATTACAAACTATGACTCCCCTTCTCTACTAGATTAAAGCCTATATAGGCTTCCCCAAGGCACTTCATTTCTTCCATCCCTTTCTTCAGGTAAACTCAACCCCCTTTCAGATAAGTTGCCATCAACAAGTAAGGCCAAGTTGAAACCAGCATGCCCAATGGAATGGTTCCTTGGGTCTGTCGAGCCCCCAAACCCAACTCGATGGAAAAAGAACTTGAAAATTGTTTATCATAGGAGAAAGATCTAAAGACTTACCCAATGTACTAGTTGGCTCCCCTTGTTCAATAGGTTCATCTTTTGTTTTAGTGTCCACTCAACTACCATCCATTGTTGTTGCAGGGCCTGGGGATCCCGGGGATGTAGGGTGAGCCCAAATCATTTTTATTCATTTTTTGCTCAATCATTTAATGAATTGGGACTGGTGTATGTCCTTCCTTCTGCATTTAGTCCTACCTATAGAAATGGAAGAGAAGTGGAGGAGGTTGTGGCCAAACGATTGGATCGATTATTAGTGTCTGAAGATCTATTGGAGAAAGCAATAAAGTACATGTATTGGGAGGAAATAATAAATATCTATGATAATATTTTGGTTGTTCTCTAACTAGACTTTGTGCAATGTCTATATAGATTTCCATTTAAATTCAATCACGCCCTCACAGCTGATGAAAAATATATCTCACTGATCCATGTGTTATCTCTAGGGTTATTTCACCTGTTTATTTTTAAATTTTTGATTATGGTTGATTTTTATTGTTTTAATTTTGCTTTGTTTTATATTTTATGATTGATTGATTGTCATTAGGGTTCCTTTTTGTTACCTAAAATCATCAAAATGTTCATTCATTCACTATGAGCCCATGCATGTGCAAAAGAGTATATGTTATATGGTGAATTCTTACAGCTGGCAACGTTTATCCAAACTGGCAGCATATTGTGAACTGGCAGCATTTTTATTTCTGATGACAGAATGTCCAAATGGTATTTTATTGAAAAGTTTATTATTTATTTCATGGAATATAAAATGATAATAAGCTTTTGTCATATTTTATTTATATGACATTCGATATGGCCATGTTTTAAAACAAAATGCACCCCTGTCCACAA
>LPNX010286388.1:106446-131904 GCA_001517045.1 Pseudotsuga menziesii | reverse complement strand
CATTTATGGAAAGGTACATGTGTTGTCACTTCAAAGTTTGAACAGTTCATGTCATAAGTACTAGCATTGATCGTGGCAAAATCAAATTAATGCACATTTTTCCCAAAATTTCTCACATTATTCTACTGAAGAAGGGTATTCGCAGGCTTGTTGGTTTACTGGCTATCTCCATTGATGACGAGCAGCGTTATGTAGAGTTTAGGAAATTGGGGTTTGTCTTCAAACTCTAGGGCTTTTGGTTTCAGGGTTTGGAATACAGTATATATATGCTTCCTTGCATTTCAAAGCACGTAGTTACAGCACTGCCTTTCTTGAGCACACAGTTGCAGTGTAAAGTTCCCTGTTTAGGACAATACAGCGTGAAGGCTTTGGTGATTTGAATGATTGACAAAGGTTTAAGGGTAAGAGCTATCACGAATTTTAGTTCAAATTTCATTGGCATCGTCACTCTGTTGGCTTGCAGATTAATATAATTACTATTAGCACAAGCATAGATATTATTAACAGGCCAGATGCTAGCATGAACTGAAGATTTACCACAGAGATAACTGCAGCAGAATGTATGTGTTTTTGTTTGAGATTTAAAGAAGTTGGAATCTCTTTAGGGTTTCAAATGTCAAAGGGAAGCGATGAAGAAGAACCAGAGGCTACAATTAAAAGAAAACCTGGTGGTTTCATTTGTAGGCTGGAACCAAGTAATACAGACTGAATAAAACAATTTCCTAGGTCTGCCAAGCTTATGCAAAAGTTTGGATGGTTCAATTTTTGTGAAAGACTACAGGGTTACCATTCACAATTGACCACAGCTTTTATTGAAAATTACAAGGATGCAAGGGTTCAATTACAAAGCTTAACTATTAGGGTTAATGAGGAATTTATTGCTGAAACAATAGGTGTCTCTGCACAAGGAGAAAAATGGTTCAAACAGAAAGATTTCCAAAGAAATTTTAGTGAGTTTTTAATTCCTGGAGGTGAAAAACTTGACTGGAAAAATGGATTCCACGTTAGCAGAGTGAAGCCAAGATGGAGGGTGCTTTTCGAGGTGATTCATAATTACATAACTTGTGATGGAAGATATGACCAGGTATTGAAGTGCCATTTAAAACTGTTAATGCATATTCATGGCAATATACAGGTAAATCTTCCATTTTACTTGTTAAAAAGCCTCCAAAAAATGATTGCTAAAGTTCAAAACCATCCAGCACATACAACCCGCTCTGTTTATCATCAAGGATTGATTAAATTATTAATTCTAGCTCAGCTGCAGAAAGAAGACAGAACATGGGAATCCTTGTTAACAGAGTTAGGGTTTAGAGATAACCCTAAGGAGAAAGGTAAAAGAATGTTGGATGATGCGAACCAGCAGGCAACAAGCCCTAAAAGGACAGTTCAGGAGGTTGAAAATGAAGAAAATAATACTGCTGACAAACATATCCAAGAAAGCCTGAACCCTGAAATTGCCTGCACAGATGAAAACCCAGAGAAGCTCAGTAATATGATGAAAAGAATAACTGCAAAAAATAAGATTTGTAAACAGTCATCCAAAGTAGAGAAGCCAAGAACCAGACTGACGAAAAAGATGCAAATTGAGGAAAGAACAACACAGAAAGAGGGCATGGATGTTGTAGTAATAGAAGATGCTGCTAGTGAGGGAACAGTCCACACAGCAGAGGACAGGTACTGTGAAGATATGGAAGAGTTTATTGATATCCACGGTGTAGCAGGCTCTATACCAGCAGTGTTTTGCACAGACAACGAAGACAATCTTGATGAAGGTTCAGTATCGAGAAGTTTGCCTGAAAAAGGAGGTTGCATGAGAGAAGAGGATTTGGATATGCCCCCAAAGTTAAGTCAATGCAAGAGATCTCTGCAAACCTATAAAGAGAAAACAAGATACTTACAAGACATAAATGAGAAACTAATGGTGGCTAATAAAAGACTCTGTGAGGACATGGAAGACAAAGAAGCAGAGTACCAAAAGCTGCTAGTAATTTCCAAGAACATTCTCAAGGAGAAGTGAGCCATTCAAAGACAGTTGGAGCAGGTCAAAGCCCAGTACAAGGAAAATAGTAAAGATGCTGAATTTGCTCGACTTCAAAAGCATTCACAGGTTCTTAGTGACCTAGCCACATTAGCAGAGGCTTCTAGAAGCCTTTAGGTGTTAAATTGTTATTTGATTTTTAACTTATATTGTTCCTTTTTGACACATGTATGACACTTGTAGTCCAATACTTTTTAGAGGGATTAACTTCCCAATTTTGGAGGAGGTTCGATCCTTGAATATAGGATCTATTGTTAGTTTGTGGATAGAATATTTTTGTATAAAATGAGGGTCCCGACTAGGAGATAGAGGTTGGCAGTTTTGGAACTATGCAAGCTCAATTGTAAACACTGTCTATGTAGCATAAGCACTCTGCAGCTTCAGTAACAGGTTCTATTTTTGAATGAAAACATGATGATGATTTGCCTATGTATTTTATGAGTTGTTTTTCTAGTAATTCTGTTATGCACATGGTCCATTAAATCCCATTGCACTAATTCTTAATGTGAAAAGCAATTATCTTTATATTTTCTAGAAACAAGGCAGTTTCACTTTTGGATTTTATGATCATAGTGACCTTGATATTGAATTCTGTGTTACACAGTTCCTGTTGATTCTTTTGTAGCTCTGGTTGACCTACCAACCTACCTTTTTGATAACTCTGTGATTCTTTTATAATGTTCATAATATACCAGTATGTGCAGTGATAAATGTGTGAGTTGTACAGACAGTCTTGATTTCATATCAGCTTAGTTCTTCAATACTTATTTGATTTTTCTCACATTTTTTATATTATACCAGCTTAGTTCTTTCATAGTTGTGTGATATTCCATTAGCCCTGGTTTCATACCAGCTTATCTTTTCAGTTTGATTTCATTTGATTTGTACTTTTTTAAACAAGATTTCCTTAAGCTTGAATCCCGTAGTCTAGGTTCAACTTTAGGGATAACACCATGAAAATTTGAGGCATTTTAAAGGTGGCAAAGGTACTTCTATGATGTTCCATATCGCTTCCAGTCTAAAGAATCTCAAGGGGGTTATTTCGAAGTGGGGAAGGTATAAGTTGAGGGATATGAACAGTAATATCTTGGAGACCGAGAAGTATATAAAGGGGATTTACTATAGGAATTCCTCAGGGGTTTACACTGATTTGGAAATTTTTTACCTGGGAGCCTTGGAGGAAAGGAGAGGTGGCGACTCTGGACGAAGTAAAGAAGGATTTATTAGAATTTGCAAAGGAAAAAAGCCTGGGTTCAAATGGATGGACCGTGGAATTATTTCGTCATTTTTTTGAGAATGTGGGATAATATTTACTATCGATGATGTAGGAGTCCAATTCCACTAGGAAAATATGAAATGAATTAAACTCTAGTTTTTTGCTTTGATTCCAAAAAAATCCAAGCCCTCTTCCTTCTCGGATTTCAGGCCAATTTCGCTGTGCAATCTGGTATATAAATTGATAGCAAAGATCATTGCAGTAACGATCAAATTAGTCTTATCAAAGAAGATGTTTAAAGAGCAGTTTAGGTTGCTACACAACATACAAATTTTGTATGTGGTGGGATTGGATCACGAGGGAATGCATTCAATTAAGGAGAGGAATTTAAATGTTGTCCTCTTAAAACTAGATCTAGTTAAGGCTTATGACCATGTGGATTGGTATTACTTGAGTATGGGTCTTCTCCAGGTAGGTTTGGGTCTGGAGATCACCAATTGGATTATGAATTGTGTGTGCTCAGTCAATTTCATGGTTTTAGTGAATGGGTCCTCGATAAAAAAATTAAAAGCAGTAGAGGGTGAGGCAAGGTTTCCCCTTGGATCCACTTCTCTTCCTATTGATAGTCGAGGTTTAAGTATTATGATAAAAAGGAAAAGGGAATATGGGATGATTATGGGCACCAAAGTATCAAGACACCATGTATTGACTCACTCTTTATTTGTGGATGATGTACTCTTGTTTGGAGATGGGTTGGTGTAGGAATGGACATAATATAAACCATCTCTTTATCTTTTTTGCAAGGCTTCAAGTATGAATATCAGTACTGGAAAATCCATTTTTTTGGAGAATGAACTTAGCCATCAGATTTGCTCAAGGATAAAGGACTTATTCGCTTTCCAATTGAAAAAAAGGATGAAGGGTTATGTTAGTTGGGGTGTCCTCTTAAACCAAATAATTATAGAAAGAAAGATTGGCTATGGTTGGTAAGGAAAATGGAAGAAAGGATCGACAACTAGTGTCATAGGTGGTTGTCTCTAGCAGGAAGAATGATTTTGGTTAAATTAGTTATGGAGTGTATCTCCATTTATTGGCTATTAGTGGAAAATGTTCCAAAACTTATTCTTGATAAAAATAGCCATAAATGTTTTAAATTTCTATGGATTGGAAGGAAGGTAAATACGCTCAACCAAAACATGTAGGAGGTTGGGGGTTTATGAACATTTTCAAATTTATAATTGCCTTGGTGGCCAAGAGCCTATGGCGGTGTCTAACTGGTTTAGGTTTGTGGGGTATCTCAATGACAGATAAATATCTAAAAGGGAAGAAAATTGAAGATTGGATTAGAATGGGTGCAAAAAAGTCATCAAATGGGTCAAACCATTGGTCAGGATTGGTGGATTCTTTCACATTCATTGGGAAATGGCTGACTTGGTAGATTGGGGATGGGAGGAAGATGATGGTAGGTAGAGACTCTTGGATAGGGGGGCTGATGAATTCATGTTATCATTAGATCAATTAGAGGTATTGTCAATGAAATATATCAGTTTCCTGACACATGTGTCCTTAAGGAATGACATGGTGATTAATGAGCAATATTGGAGGAAAAGTGATTCTATTGGGTTAGTTGGTGTAGAGGTAGTGGAATGGGAAAACTATATTCAAGCTCTGGCACATTCATGGATCTCCCAAAATCACAAGGAAGAGGACTGCTGGTGGTATAAGGTGGTTTGGAAGTGGAAGGCTCCACTCAAATCCACTTATTCCTTTGGATGGTATTAGTTGGAAAGGCCCTCACCTAGAACACTTACATAAAAAGTGGCGTTATTGGTCCAGGGGTTTTTGTGCTATGCCTAATAAAGGTGGAGTGGATCAATCCATTATTGGTACATTGTCATTTTTGAAAGCATGTGTGGAGGGATCTAAAACAAGTGATGAGAGTTATGGAAACATGGATTTATTTGTCCTTGTTGTGGACTCTGAAAAGGTGGACAAATTGTGACCTTAGTGAATAGCTATTGGATCTTCCTAGTTATATATGTTGGTGCATATGGCTTCATAGGAATAAAGTAAGATTTGAAGGACTTATGTCATGTGTTGTATTGGTGACACAAAATATTTTGGGTATATTTCCTAAAAGGTAGGGAAGAGGTAATATTAAGCCAAGCAAATGATTACCTAGTCCTATCATCGGTGATGAGGTTCCAATAGGAGACTTTGACGGGGCATGTCAAGGTTTAGATAGAAGGTGTGATATTGGAATCTTATTGAAGGTTTATTGATCTCATATGTACACGATTAAAATGGGGGAGGGCCTGAAATGCATTTATCTACCTATGGTGTTGATTTATATGTTCTTTGTAAATACACACACTCATTCTTAGTATTTTTTTCTTTCAAACACTTTTTAGGTGTTGTCATTCCTTGTCTACAGTTGGATATGTCTCCTCGCACCAAAAAATAATGTGAATGTGTCTACCATTTGGTTAACAAAGATTACATAAATGCACATAGGAGACATCTTTACCAAAAAAAATGCCCTCACATTGTGGTGCAAAAAAGAACATTGCATTGCAGAGAAAGGAAGGAGATGAAGTAGGCAAAGGAAGAGAAGACAACTAGAAGAAGCAAAAAACAAATTGTGAAGAAAGAGTTGAAACAATATCCTCACACATTTGATTATTTTGTTTAAAAAAAAACCGAGTAGATAAATTAGGGGAAAAAGGTTGTCCACAACCATTCATTACAAAACAGAGAACTTCAGTTCCATGATGGTCTGAAAGGAGAAGAAGGCTAAAACAACTATATTTATAAACAATATCCTGAAAATTCTATTATGCTTCTTGAAAGTAACCATAACATGGGAAGGGTTTTTTTTTAACAAACTCCCTTAAGTCGTGCTCGTGGTCATCGATTCTAGAATCATGGCAGCTTATTTGATTGGAGATGTAGTGAATGTCTGTGTCGATCTCCTGTTTTCCTTAACGCCGACTGTAACAACCTCGTCGAACTTACGCAGATGCAGTTTGATATCATCTAGGCCTAACTTTAATCCGACAACATCAGTGTCCGCTTCTTTTTTCTCCATTTTTCTAGAGTGAACTTCAATCCAATGCGATAGACCTTTAAACAAGACCTACAAATGTGAGTGTTGGATTCTTCTAGATCCTCGCTCGAGAGTTGGATGCCGAATTCTTCCTAATCCATGGTTGCATACAGACAATGGGGTAATATATTGTCATTGCAATAAATGTCCTCCATATCGCTTGTGTGAACAGGCTCATCAGAACCGTAAAGTACTGTAGAAGTAAGTTTCTACTTGATGCTAGTCAGGAGGACTCTACATACACTTGGCGGGAGGAGGGCCAGGTGTACCGGGGGCCAGTGGGCCAATGCCTAGGAAATTCGAACATGAGGGAGGCATGGAGACCAACGTGAAGAGACTAAAGAACAAACTTATAACCCCTTGCTTGATTTTCATAAACAATATTTCCTTGGGTGCTTCGTGCACCTTGATTGGATAGCTTGTTAGCTAGGCCATTATTCTCCCGAAGGATATGAAAGAAGAGGACTTGAGTTGGAAGTTTGATAAGGCTAATCCTATCATAAATTATTTTTACAACTAGCATAAACTTTTTTATAGCCATTTCTCATCTTCTGGATAACTTGTCTTGAATCACCGAAGACCATTAACTTTGAAATAGATTTCCTAGCTATTTTATAACATTCAATTATTAGAATACATGATAACCAAAGGTATTTTGTCCAACGAAAATAGCAATTTGTGAAAAAAATATTCACTATATAATTCAGTCAGAAATATTACACTTCATAACAAAGGTAGCACTAGAGAGAGATTATAATAATGAATTTATAAAGAAATTTATTTCCAAGCAACCATTCCAATCTCCCCTTTAATGTGTCACAGGTAACACAAATAATATACTCGAGCTACAAGATGGGCTCGCTGGCAGGGCCATCAAGGGTTGGCTGGTGGGTGGATTGGATATGTAGTTGAAGATGGCCATACCCAACGGTGTGTTGGGATGGTGCCATGTCACGTTCATGGTTGCCCAGTGGTTCCTACAGTATAAAGCGAGACAAAATACAACGATGACAACAGGTTATCAAATAAGAAGGATCTCACTTCACCCTAACCAATGGTTTCATCAACACATCAGCTATCTAATCGTCCGTTGCAACATACTGGAGCTTCACTGCTCCCCTCTGCACCATATCCCTGATATAGTGATACTTGATCTCGATATGCTTCGACTTGTCATGAAACATTGGATTCTCTGACAACTTCACACAAATATGGTTGTCACAATGTATACAAGTAGCATCCAACTGGAGATCAAATAAATCAGATAGTAGCTCCTCAGCCATACTGCCTCACAACTAGCTGAACAAGCTGCGACATACTCTACTTCAGCTATACTCAGTGCCACACAGGATTTCTTCCTGCTAAACCAAGAGATCACACCTGATCCCATACTGAAGAAACACCCTGAAGTGCACTTCCTATCAATGGCACTGCCTTCCCAATCTGAATCAACGTAACCCTCCAGGTTAATCTTCTGATTCAACTCATACTTGAGCCCATAATCAACTGTACCCCTTAGGTACCTCACAATATGCTTTGTAGCAATCAAGTGAAAATTTCTCGGATCTATCAGGAACTGGCTCAAGGTGTTCACAATAAAGCAAATGTCTAGTCTCGTGTTCGTCAGGTACATCAAGGACCCAATCATCTGACGATACATTGTAGCATCAACCGACTCCAATGAAGCATTGCTTAACAGCTTCAGCTTTGATGCCACAGGTGTGGCCATGGCTTTGCTGTCCATCATCCCAAACCTTTTCAGTACCTCTACTGCATACTTCCCTTGTCCAAGGGAGCTTCCATTTGCACTCTGCCACACCTCCTTGCATGGGAAATAATGCATCATACCCAAGTCCTTCATTTCGAACTTAGCAGCAAGCTTTCTCTTCCTATCAGCAATCAAACCATCCATACCTGTCACAAACAGATCATCTACATATAGTAGGAGCATCATTGGGTTTCCATATTCAACCTTGTAGTATAGGTTGGAATATGCTTTACTCTTGGTAAAGCCCAAACTGGATAGAAAGCTGTCAATTCTACCGTACCAAGTCCTGGGTGCCTGTTTCAAACCGTACAGGGCTTTCTTCAATCTACACACATGAGACTCTATGTCATGTGTCTCAAAACTGAGTTGTTGTTCTACCTACACTTCCTCTTCTACTACACCATTCAAGAAGGCAGTCTTGACATCCATCTGGTGTATCTTCCATTTCATCACTGCAGCCAGAGAAATTATTGATATGATGGAAGTGTATCTGGCTACAGGTGCAAAGGTTTCTTCATAATCTATTCCTTATTTCTGAGAGAAACCTCGAGCCACAAATCTTGCTTTATATATTTCAATGCTACCGTCTATAGCATGCTTGATCTTGTAGCTCCATTTGGAAGTTACAACTGACTTCCCTTCTGGTCTTGGGACAACATCCCAAACATCATTCTTCATGATCAATTGATATTCTTCGATCATAGCATCCTTCCATTATTTCCGTTCTGCTGCTTCTTCATAACTGGAAGGTTCTTTATCAATGAAATCACATAGTAAGGCTACATACCCGGAGTAGGATATGGTCCTCTTTCTTTCTCTGTGATTCTCTTCTAGAGCCCCATATCTTTCTGCACCTTGGATAATTTCATGGACCCAAGCAGGTTTCCTCTTATGATGATTCTTCTCCAGAGGTGGTTCTACAGGTCTTTGTGGTTCTTAAAATTCTTGATCTTCTTCTTGAGTTTATTCGTTCATGGTTGTATCATGAATTTTGGGTGCTTCTGCTTCTTCAGGTTCTTTAGCAGGTCTCTTTCTGGATTTGTTGTAAGTTGTGTATTCATCAAATGTCACATCCCTGCTGATTTTAATCTTCTTGTATCCTAGGAAATAGATTGTGTAAGCCTTCGAGCTTTCAGAGTATCCCACAAATATACCCTTCTTTCCTGAAGGATCTAATTTTGTTCTCTTCTCTTTTGGAATGTGTATGTATATAGGACAGATGAATATTCTAAGCTGGCTGACTTCTGGTTTCTTGCCAGAGAAGACTTCTTTAGGAGTCTTGTTCTCGAGTAATCTATGTGGAGTACGGTTCTATACATACATCGTTGTTCCAGCAGCTTCTGCCCAAAGATGCATAGGAAGATCTTGATCATGAAGCATAGCTCTTGTAGCTTCCATGATAGTTATATTCTTCCATTTTGCAATCCCATTCTGTTGTGGATTAGAAGGAGTGGACAACTCCCTCTTAATCCCTGATTCTTTACATAGCTCTTTGAATTCATTCGAAGTGAATTCTCTGCCATTATCTGATCAAAAAGTCTTGATCTTCTTTTCAGTGTGATTCTCGATCAAGGCTTTGAATTCCTTGAACTTGCTGAATACTTCATCTTTGTTCTTCATGAAGTAAACCCATGTCTTCCTAGAAAAGTCATCAATAAAAGAAACATAATATGCATACCCACTTAGTGAGCTTGATGACATAGGACCGCATACATCAGAGTGGATGATTTCCAAGATTCCTTTTGCTTTGCTTTTGCTACTTGGAAATGTCTTCTTTGTGTTCTTTCCTTTCGCACATCCTTTGCAGACCCCATCATGTTTTGCTTGTATTTCTGGAAGACCTTCAATAGCTTTGCTTGCAAGAGGTAGTGCTCCGTAATGCACATGTGCAATCCTTCTATGCCAAACTTCATTTGGCTCTACTGTGTCATGGACCAAGGCTTGTTCTGGATGGCCCTTCAATTTGTACAAACCTCCTTCTTGTTCACCAACCACTATTGCATCATCAATAGTCTTTCCTTTTGGCCACATGATGACTTGACCATCTATGAATGCAACCCTTATTCCTTTTGCATATAATGTTGATATGGAGAGAAGGTTCTTCTTGAGTCCTGGCACAAACATTACTTCCTTCATTGTCATAGACTTTCCATATTCTAGCTTATAGGAAGATTCCCCACTACCTTTTATTGGATACTGGTAGTCATCTCCTAGCTTCACCTTGTGAGGTGATTCATGTTCTCATAGTTTCACAAAGGATTCCTTGAATCCAGTCATATGTTTGGAAGCCCCACTATCTATAAGCCAATCATCACTTCCATGAGTAATGTTTCCTGTGAGAGCGGAAATCAAAACATATTCATCCTCGCTTGAAGAATCTTCACTTTCATATTTTGTTCTCTTTGATGATGGTTCATCATCCTCTGCAGCATGAGCATGATGTTTTCTTTTGTTTCACTTCTTCTTGTGAGAGCTACTTTTGTTCTTAGGACAATCTCTAGCAAAGTGTCCGTTTTCATCACATGTATAACAAATGAACTTAGACTTATCTCTAGGTTTTCTAGATTTATTCTTTTGATGAGAGTACTTACTTCTGTGATGGTTGGATCTGGGTTTCTTGGATTGTACTATGAGAGCTTGATCTTCACTTGCCATATTCTATTCTCGAGCTACTATCTGAGCTTCTTCTTGAGAAAATTCTTCCCACAGTCTGCGGAACTTGACTAACTTCTTTCTAGCACAGATCCCTTGAATGAAGGAGTCCCATGTCCTAGGGAGACCATTCAAAGTGGTCATCACAATTTCTGCATTCTCCACTTCTTCATCTACTGCTTCTAATTGTTCCTTGATCTGAGAAACCCTTATGAAGTAAGACTGGATGGTCTCTGCATTCTTCAGTTGATTCCTCAGAGTCATTTTCCGGTTTATGTTCTTCCCTTCAAACAATTTGGTTAGGGAATCAAAGATAGCTTTAGGTGTCTTGAGAGAGGACACTTGTGGGATAAGGTGATCCTTGATAGAATCAGAAATGATCCTCTTTACCATAACCAACTTCTTCTTATGTAAGGCCTTAGCCTCATCTCCCTCTGGAACTGGAACCTCCTCATTGATGTAGGAGTCCAACTCATTCTCTTCCAGGACCAAGGAGATCCTATACTTCCAAGCTCGGAAGTTATTAGCTCCCTCAAGATTTTCATCAAGCTTGGTATGATGAGACATCTTAACTAAGAACCTCAAATGGAAATACAAAATATTTAGATCTTACCAGGTCAAGATGTTGCATATGGATTTGGAGCTGAAATCCCGAAGAGCTGGATCAGGAGCAAATTAGGGTTTTGCTTTTTCAGAGTTCTATCCAACCAATTTCTTTGAAATTGATCCCTAACTTCAATTTTGGGGAGGAGATCAATCCAGGCCTAGGCTCACTAAAAAATTCCTCTTCTATGAAAAGCCCTAATTTTCGGCAGTAGTGTCGGGTCCAAAACTGAAAAACCTCAGAATTGGATTATGCTTTGACAAAAAGATGCGCCCTAAGGAGGAGAGTTATTCCATCTTACTTTAGCTGAAAATATGTGGAGGAAGCTCCACAAACTAGGAATCCCTAGTTCCTGTAGCTGCACAGTGTCTTTTTCTCAGGTTAGCTCTGATACCATGTTAGTTTTTCAACATTAAGCTAGCATTATTAGGATCTTTAACTGAGAGAATAACAAGCACAACAATCAAACACAAGAGACAATGAACACAGTGTTTTTATTTGGGGAAACCATAAATGGATAAAACCCCGTAACTTCCTCAAAGATAGAATCAACACCAAAATAGAAGAGTCCAAAACAGTAAGTGATCTCTCGACAATAGTAACCTTCTTCTTATCTAGCCCAGTGTCTTCTCCTTCCTCAACTATGTGCTACAATTGAGTGTGTATGTGATGTGTGCTAAATATAGAAGTCACCTCTCTATTTATACTGCTTCCCAGCATGACGAAAACCCTACTAGGGATGAATTCACTATGCGAGTCTAATAACCCTAGTGCCCTAGAACTACGGGGACTTTAACCCTTAGACAATAGGAGGGTTACCCACAATGACTTGACATGACTTGTTTACATTATAGATCCTCCCTATAGGAACATCGGGGCATGACATCATGACTCAATTACATTATAGACACATCCCAGAATAAACATCGGGTTACAAGACATAAGATACATAGATGAATACATTTCGAAGTTACAAATACATCAACAAACACCAGATTGCTCAAGGATACCATACATTTGTCACCTTCCAGATGGAAATATAGGAAACTCTTGCACATATTTCCTCCTGCATTCTACATTTCATTGTCTAGCCATTTGATGCGAATCACAGCCAATGTGCCACCTAAGAGTTGGTAATAGGATGTCCTTCTGTTGTAACAAATTTTGATTCTTGGATGTCGGTCTGGGAAGTTCCAATGCTATAAATATACCTCCTAAAGAAGGAGAAAGGGTTGAAACCAATGCAATTTTTGCTGTGTATGTTTTTGAGAGAATTTTAATAAAATTGCAGAGCCGAGGTCGATGTTTCTTACAGGGATTCATGTGTCGTTCGTATTTGCAGTCTGTAGCTCCCTTTCTTATGTGAATTTTTTTCCAGTTTATCTCGTCCATTTTGTCTTCTTTCATATCTGAAACGTAGTGTATAACAGTTTGGAATTCATACTTGCTATGCTCTGTCTGTTGTTTTATACATTCACCAAAGTTTTCTTCTAAAGTTAATACAAAATTCATTTTTCAATGCTCTATGTTGATGGTCTGTTCATGTTCCTCTTTTCCACCAGATAATTATAAATCGACTGTGACCGAGTGGCTATCTTGCCCCTGTGTTGAAATCGCTTGCATAAGCTTTGTTTATTTCTATTATATATCTCGACTCCATCGCCCAATGGTTTTGTGTTTTGTTTCAACCAATTTTACAAACAATTTATAGTTTCTCTTGTATATCTTGCATTGTTAACATTTGTTGAGAGATCCCTCTCGGAAGAGAAGAAGGCCAGTTCTCTCTTCAAAAGTGGTTCTACTGTTACCTGGGAGCGAGGCTTCCGCAACCTTTGGCAAAATTCCAGTGCTAACATCTTCTTTGAACATGTGTGGAAACATTATGGCCTCCCAATGACCATTATTTTCGACAGAGATGCTAGATTTTTTAGCACCTTTTGTAAAAATCTCTGGAAATAGCTCGACACGAGACTCTCTTTGTCGACAACCTTCCATCCACAGACAGATGGGTAGACCAAAGTTGTAAATCACTTGTTCGTACAATTGATTAGCATGTACAACCACAAGCATCGTCGAACATGGTATTGAAACCTTCCATACATACATCACAACTATAATTGTGTTCAACACAGTTCTACCGGAAAGATTCCATTTGAGATCTATTACATATTTACACCCTCAGCACCTATTGACTTAATCAGTTCCTTGACACAGTTGAATGACACCAAATTCGAAGGACAAGAAATGGAGAAAGCATTGAAGTTCATATATCAAATCTACAACATTTAGAAGCATGCACATGAAATGTTGCAGTGAGCTAATGCAAAATTTAAGGACCAACATGACAAGCATAATATTCCTCATTCATTCCAAAATGGGGATCAGGTCTGGTTACATCTAAAGAAGGAGCGATTCACTGGTCCATGCAAAAAGATGAAACCCTTGCGATATAGTCCATATAGTATCCTTAAATAGATTGGAGAAAATGCTTTTTAGCTCAACATTCCTACATGCCTTGGCCTACATCCATTATTCATTGTAGATCTACTTCAACCATACCATGCACCATTGTTGGAATAGAATGACTTACAGCTAACATAAACCGAAGACATCCATCTAGATATTCAAGAACCTCTTCTTTGCGAAACCATTGTGGGACGAAGCATATGCCATACAAGGGAGAACTCCATTCCCTTGTTTCAAGTGGCTAAAGTTGGAAAACTCCCCATGCAAGGTAAATGGTACTCTGCTATTGAAGTAGCCAACAAGTTTCCTCACCTGAATGAATACACAATAGATACCATTATTTCTTAAGGAAGGAGGAATGATCCAACCAATATTAGTTGGCATGTTGTCGAAGTTAAAAAAAGTCTAGCACTTCGATTTCTTCGAATACTCTGACTACATCGATAGGTTCCACATCAACTTAGACAAGTCTGAACCTCATCACAACCAAACTCGACAGGTTTTGCACTCAGGGTACAACATCTCCACATGCATTGTCGACATCAAGGAATGTCGAACATCGACAGAATTTCTCAGTCTTCCAGTCATCTACGACGGTTGGACTTCTGAACCGTTATAACTTGTTTTGTAACTGAATGTAATGGGTAGTCACACAAGCATCTCAACATCCTATATAAGCATGTACACTATTTTAATATATATGATTATGATTCCTCCATATTTCATGGAGAAGAAGTAATAAATTGGTTCAAATTCTTGCATATTGTTTGTGTGTATACTTTCTGTCAACCTAGTGTATTTCATGCTTTACTTGTTCTTCTTATATGCTTCCGCAATAATGGTATTTGACTCATTCAGTCAATTGTTGTCCCCAGTGTGCACCTGGGAACGACCTAGATCATATCCCATCAATGAACATGAGCACATAATAGGAACTTATTTGTTTTCAAAGGTATTGGGTAAATTTTTTGCACAAACACCATTGAGTATGTCTCTTCCATGCACTAGATGAGAATGGTTCTTGAAAAATACCCTCTAAGCAACAACCAATAATTAAATATGTTGACAAAGGAAAGTAATTCCACCTATGATGAAAATGGAATCCAAGTTATGGCACAAATCCCAAAATGTGAATAGAGATGTTGTTGTTGAACATATGGGAAACCACTCAGTCAACAACCAATGATGAGCTTTCATATTTGAGTGCAAGGTAACCTACCAACAATGAAAGCAGACATAGGGTACAAATGGATTTGGGTCAATCTCTCTTATTAATGTGTTGTAGTCGATGAGAAACAACTTGTTAATGAGAAGTCAAATAGACTTTCTACACTAGCATGATTCAATCACTGGTTATGACGATGACATTTAGAGAAACTTTACAACAAGGCCAACATGGATATCTAGAGAAATTAAGGAACGGCTGACATCGGATTATGAAAACCCTTTAATAATAACATGAATTAATGGTGACTTGGGAAACATTGGATGCAAAGGAAACAATGATATCAATATGCAACATAAGAGACATTAACAAATTCTCCATAATGATTGGAAGAGTAACCAACTGAAGGAGTACAAACTCAAAAATCATGGTTCGAATTCTTAAGGAACAAACTAGCAGCTCTCTCAACCTTGCCTCATTGTCCTAAAGATGAATTGGGTTTACAGTTCAAAATGTTGACACAATAACCGACAATGTGAATGTTCCAAAAATCATTTATAAAATGAATCCCATAGAAACTTGATATAAGAAATCGTGACCCTTTATGGAAGCGCTATATATGTATAAAATCGTTGATTAAAGAAATTCTAGGTTAGTATTGAGAGAAATATTTCTTATTTAATCTTTCAAAAAAGTTCCAATGATCGGTTGGTCACTCTCATGTTTGTTTTCATAAAATAGGATTTGAAACAAGTGGAATGAAAGAGCTTAAATTTTTTAGAAACACAATAGTCAAGGTAGAAATTAAGAGGCCTTGTATAGCATTCGACCATTCGTCACATGAAGGATTGAAACTTTGTTTGAAACTCACCCATCATATCCACCTAGATTTATGGAGCACCCTGGATGTAGTAGTTGCAATTAAGGAAAATGGTGAAGAGCTATCGCTAGAGAGGAAATGAAAGAAGTTTGAAAAATATGGTATTCCGACAACATGGGAGCTTAAATAACATATATGATAATATTAAGACAATTGCCAATATTTCTAACTTTGAATTAAGCAAAGCATAAATATAATTAATAAAAATGGGTATAGTATTTTCCATAGTGCTCAAGGATATTTCAGTAGAAATCATGAGAAAGAGGAGCCAATACAAGAAAATAATGAGAAAGAGGATCCAAGAAAAGAATACATAGTGGTGTTGAGAAGATCCAGACCGTTGAAGATCAAGTTGAAGAAGGATGAGGGAACTACATTGAATTAATTAAGAAGCAATGATAACATTGTCATCTTAAAAGCCGATAAGGGTGGCGCTACGATGGTAATGAATAAATAATATTATGTTTCAAATATCAATGAGCACCTTGCATGGAGTGGGAACTCTAGGAAAATAAGCAAAAACCCCATAAAATACATCACTAAGGAGGTTAAAACGGTTATTAAATAATCTGAGCTGGATGAGAGTATCAAAATGCGCCTTTACCCTAGCAATCGAATAACAATGTAGATCAATATATTACCAATGATACATAAGGATGTCATCCCTATGAGACATATCGTTAATTCATATGGGGTACCCATATATGAGTTAGGAAAGTTTGTCACAATAACATTAAAACTTTTGATTGGGTGTACATATGCCTTCATTAAGGATTTTGGAGACTCTGTCAATATGATAAAAAGAAAAAGAATAGTAGTGAAAGATAGGTTCATTAGTTTTGATGTAGTTTATTTATTTACTAAGATACCTTTTGATGATGCTATAGAGGTCATTGACAAAGTTGTGGATCCAAGAATATCTAGGTTACCAAAAGTTTTCCTTTGCACAACCTTGTTTAGTTTTTAGGGGGAGTTTTAGGAAAAAACAAGTGGAGTGGACATGGGATCTCCTTTCTCTCTAGTAGTTTCCAAACTCTTCATGATCCTTTTGATAAGAAACCTTTGGAATATTACCCATTAAACCTACATGGTGGAAAATGTTTGCTGATGATACCATGGTAAAATGACCAGACGGGATGAAGAGTTGGGAAGAATTCTCAACCGGTTAAACAACCAAACATAGCACATTAAATTTACTATGTAGAATGAGGAGGAAGCAAGAATTCTTTTTCTTGATGTATCAATAGGAAATCAACTGGATTAAACATTGTCCTATGAGGTTTTCAGAAACAAAACTCACATAGAAAGGTATATTCCCGCTAATTCCCATTATCACCTAGCCCATAAAATTGGTAACATGAGAAAATTGGCCAATAGGGCCTTCAAAGTTTTAGACCACATGCATCTATGAAAGGAAAAATAATACTTAGTTAAGGTTTTTAAATTCCTTGGTTATAAGGAATGGTTGATGAAGAAAACTATTCATTGCGCAAAAGGAAGTGTGGGGGATAGGAATTGTCACAATGAGCTTAGCATTAAAGATTTTTTTACGTTAAATTCATGGTGATATAAATAAGATTGTAGGTATTCTCAAAAATAAAAACATCAAGACTACTTTTAAACCTCTTTGTACCATAATAAAATTAATGAAGTCAGTGAAGGACAACATTGATCCAAGGAAACATAAAGGAGTCTACGCAGTTTCTTGATCGTGTGAGAAATGTTACATAGGTGAAACATGGAAATACTATAATGTAAGGGTGAGATATCATAGTGTGGAAATTCAAACAAGTGCACTCAAACCTCATTTGTAGATGACCATTCTCTCAAGTATTTCACCACATTGAGCTCAAAGGGACCAAAATCATGGCAAAGAAAGATCATTACTATAAACACCATGTGAGGGAATCTGTTAAGATGATTAAGAATGCCAATTATTTTAATAGAGATGGTGGATTGGAGACAAGCAGTAGTTGGATTCTTTTATTCCATAAGAAAAGTGATTTTACTTAGGTCGACGTGGAGTAATAACGAAGTTTCAAGCATGTACGGATTGCTATTTATTACAAAAACCAACAACTCTCTAAACCTTGAATCATTGTCCTAAATATGAATTGGGTTTTTAGTTCAAAATGTTGACACAATGGACAGCGATGCGAGTGTTCTAGAAATCATTCATAAAAACTTAAATTATCGAGAGGACTCAAAACAATGCTTTGTTCAAGGGTGACACCACTGAGATTGCTACCACATAAAAAATGGAGATCTAACATTTTCCCCACTTTATTTTTATTTAGTTATAAGTATTTGATTGTTTTCCTATATTTTTCATAAAATACTTCCAAATTTCAATGAGGGAGGAGAGCATCGCATGACATGCAACCACATTCTAAGTACATGGAGCATACCTATGAAAAAACCAGAAAAAGGGATGTATAGGATGTAGACACTTAGTTAGAGTGTCTCCTCTAAGGATAAGGGTTCTGAAATGTCTCTATAATAGAAGTAAATTTGAGTGACAATCGAGCACTCATAAGCACTAACCAGTGAAAGAAAAACAACAATGAACATGAAACTAATTAGTTCAAGCAACAATATGCAGTGAAATAACACAAATTGAAACAAATCGTTGGAGCCCCTTGTAGGGTAGCTAGAAAATGATTTAGAAGAAGTCATGCAACTTCATCACAAATTCATGGAAAAACTAAGTTATAAAAACTCTAGTCCCTGCATACCACATCAAAACAACCTTAACCTGCAATCTTAGTGTCATTTTTTGTATTTTTTGAATAATGTAAAAGAGGAAAATGTTTTTAGCATGTAAAATTATAACATTTTTGTGTGTGTTGTAGCTATAGGACCAATACAACCAATAGAGTACTTTTGGTTTGCATAGGAACCAACCCACTGGATAGGTGAAACTTATACTTGTGGAACCTTGAGGGGTTGGACCTTAGGGTTCCAATGTCGAGGATCGAGGATCTTCTAGAGGGGATTTAGGGGCAAGAGGTAGGAGAACTGCATGCATGTATTTTCTTATTTTGTAGGGTGGTTACGAATAAAGTGTGCTACCATGGATTTCAGTTCATGGCTTGAGATGTAGTAGTCATCTCATTTTTGTACTAGTTGTCCTTCTATATGTGAAATTGTCACAAATCATTAGAGACAAGGGTTATTGCACGAGAGCCAACAAAAGGGTCCATTATAGTGACTTCAGTGCATTGGCATTTTCAATATCCTTGGAGGGGAGGAAGGTATCATCCGAAGTGTTTCCTAGACCTATGTTATATGTGGGAGGGATAGTTAATGGATTTTATTGTAATTGAACTATTCATTTTATCCTTGACAAATATTTGGGGGACAATATTCTTATTACATCATGCAAAATGTTAATTACCTGATTATAGCTGAATACATTTAGAACATAGAATAAGATAAATAATGTGCATCACATAGAATTCACATGCTCTATGGATATTGCAACTCTTTTGTATCTCACTTAATGACTCAAATTACCCCATTCCCTAGCTCTCATGGAATTTTTATACAATTATGGGTGGCTAAACCTAACTGCATTAAGATGGCTATAGTTCAACTACTCAAGTGTGGACAAAATAATGATGTTTTTATCTCATGCCATGTCCTCTTCTGTCATTACCTCTTTGTCAAATTTATCTTTCTTATACTACCAGTTCTTTTAAAACATAAAGGATCCAATAGGAACAAACCACAATCATTGACTCGTCCCCAAGTCAACCTTGTTCCCACCAGTTACCCATAAGAAAATTAACACCAACTATGAAAGCTTGTGCTTTGTCACTAACTAGATCTTTAGGCTGATGCTTTTCTAACCATTTCCACTACGAGTCGAGGAACGATTCTAATTGATACAAATGAAGATATTTTAATTAGGTTGTAGGGAAAATCTCACACAAAGTCTTCTTAGTGGTGAGAGCAGTGTTATAGAGGGCATTAGCCTTTTTTCTATACCCTAAATTTCTTGATATTTACGTTGCTGCTCCAAAGGATTAGTGAGGGTTTGTACTTCTGCATGTATCTTCTATATTTTCTCTCTTGGAGAGAGAGCTCTAGGAAACTAAGCAAAAACCCCATAAATGACATCTCTAAAGAGGTTGAAAGGGTTATTAAACAATCTGAGCTAGATAAGAGTATCAAAATGCGCCTCTACCCTATCAATGGAATAAGAATGCAGATCAATCGATTAACAACGATACATAAGGATGACATCCATACAAGACATAACGCTAATAAAAGTGGGGCACCCACCTATGAATTAGCCAAGTTTGTCACAATAACATTAAAACCTTTGATTGGGTGTACAGATACCTTCATTAAGGATTTTGGTGACTTTGTCAATATGATAAAAAGTAAAAGAATAGTAGTGAAAGATAGGTTCATTAGTTTTGATGTAGTTTCTTTATTTACCAAGATAACTTTCCATGATGCTATAGAGGTCATCAAAAAGGTTGTGGATCCAAGAATAGTTAGGTTACCAAAATGTTTCTTTTGCACAACCTTCTTTATTTTTAGGGGTAGTTTTATGAAAAATAAGTGGAGTGGCCATGGGATCTCCTCGCTCTCCAACAGTTTCCAACCTCTTCATGGATTCTTTTGAGAAGAAAGCATTGGAATATTACCCACTAAAACCTACTTGGTGGAAAAGGTTTGTTGATGATAACATGGTAAAATGGCCAGATGGGGATGAAGAGTTGGGAAAAATCCTCAACTGTTTAAACAACAAAACATAGCACATTAAATTTACTATGGATAAGGAGGAGGAAGCAATATTTACCTTTCTTGATGTATTAATATGAAATAAATAGGATGAAACATTGTCGCATGAGGTATTTAGAAAGTAAACTCACATAGAAATGTATATTCCCGCTAATTTTGATTGTCACCTAGCCTAAAAAATTGGTACCATGAGCAAATTGTCCAATAGGGCCTTCAAAGTTTTAGACTACACACATATAGGCAAGGAAGAATACTACTTAGTTAAGGTTGTTAAAGACCTTGGTTATAAGGAATGGTTGATGATGAAAACCATTCACCACACAAAAGGAAGAGTGAGGGATACGAATTGTAACAATGAGCATATCATCACAAATTTTTTACCTTACATTCATGAATTTTATAAAGAATATTGGAAGTATTCTCATAAAGAAAAACATCAAGACTACTTTTAATCCTCTTTGTACCATAAGAAAATTAATGAAGTCAATGAAGGACAACATTGATCCAAGGAAATTTAAAGAAGTATACAAAGTTTCTTGCTCTTGCGAGAAGTATTACATAGGTGAAATAGGGTGATCCTTTCAGGTAAGGATGAGAGATCATAGTGTGGAAATTCAAACAAGTTCACTCAAACCTCATTTGTAGCTGACCATTATCTCAAATCTTGTCACCACATTAAGGTCAAAGGGACCAAAATCATGGTGAAGGAAGACTATCACTATAAACGCCACCTGAGGGAAGCTATTAAGATGATTAAGCATGCTAATTATATTAATAAAGATGGTGGATTGGAGATAATCCGTAGTCGGATTCCATTATTCCATAATCAAAGTGATATTACTTTGGACGACATGGAGGAATAACAAAGTTTCCAATCATGTACGGATGGCTATTTATTACAAAAACCAACAACTCTCTCAACCTTGAGTCATTATCCTAAAAATGAATTGGGTTTTTAGTTCAAAACATCGACACAATGACTGAATATGTGAATGTTCTAGAAATCATTCATAAAAACTTAACTTGTCGAGAGGACTCAAAACCAGTGCTTTGTTCAAGAGTCATACAAATGAGCATGCTGCCACATAAAAAATGGAGATCTATCATTTTTCCCCACTCTCTTTTTATTTAGTTATAAGCATTTGATTTTTTTGTTGTATTTTTCATAAAATATTTCCATATTACAATGAAGGAGGAGAGCATTGCATGGCATGCAACCACATTCTAAGTATATGGGACATACATATGAAAAAGTAGAAAAATGGATGTATAGGATGTAGACACTCATTTCGAGTGTCTCCTCTAAGGATAATGGTTATGAAATGTCTCTATAATATAAGTAAATTTGAGTGACAATCAAGCATTCATAAGTGGTAAGCTGTGAAAGGAAAACAACAATGAACATGAAACTAATTAGTTTAAGTAGCAATATGCAGTGCAACAACACAAATTGAAACAATTTGTTGGATCCCCTTGTAGGGTAGCTAGAAAATGATTTAGAAGAAGTCATGAAACTTCATCACAAAGTCATGGTAGGACTAATAAGGGATTCTTGAGCTTACAAAAAAATGTAGCATGGGAGATAATAAGAAAACAAAGGATCTAATTAGGGCACCCATGTTAGGTAAGCTCTACAACACCAACTACATCATTTTAAGTCAATGAGGGCTAATGTTGCAACTTGGTCATGTGGATCCTAAGGTGTAACAAGACATAGAAAGATAGTGCAAAATGCAAGGTGGTATGGCAGTTCCACATCATACATGTGGTCGTTGTTGGATTCCATTATTCCATAAGAAAAGTGATATTACTTAGTCCGATGTGGAGGAATAATGAAGTTTCAAGCATGTACGGATGGCTATTTATTACAAAAATCAACAACTCTCTCAACCTTAACTCATTGTCCCAGAGATGAATTGGGTTTTTAGTTCAAAATATCAACACAATGACTGAGAATGTGAATGTTCTAGAAATCATTCTGTTGCAGCTGCAACAAATTCCCAAAATTCCAAAAATTATAGGACCCTCCTTTGCTTCAATTAGTTCTTTGTCTTTGAGTTAATTCTAAATGCTTGGATTGAGCTACCAATTGTTTTTTATTCCTCCTTTGATGCTTGAAGTAATCCACTGTTTGATCAAGCCTTATCGCTGCCTTTGAATGCATTTGAAGCACGCCTGAACCGGAAGTTATTTTGGTCAGTGCCCCGTCGTTGCGGGTGGATCTTTGTTTTGGTCTTCTGTCGTTGAGGAAAGAAATACACTTTCATCTTTCGATACGTTGGTTTTCACATCAGACGATCTTTTGGTTTATGTCGGAAGGATTTGTCATTTCTTTCTCTGCCGTTGCGAACGGAAAACCACTTCCTCTCTCGATCATTGCTTCAATATTTTGTTGCCCGCCGTTGCGGATGGACATTCGGTTTTGACTTCGAATTTTTCTCCCGATTCGATCGGCTTTAATCGGCTGCTTTTGATTTTGCACTGGAACTATTATGACTTCTTCTTCCGTCGTTGCGGATGAAAAACTGCATTCTCTCCCGATTATGGCTGGTTGTTTTCGTCAAGCCCGTAAATATTGGGCTGCCGCCGTTGCGGCCACGGGAAGTTTTCTCCTTATGGCCGTTTGAGTCATTTTACCTTCGACGTTGCAGAGGGTCGCGCCTTTGTAGCTCCGCCATTGTGGCTGTTGAATGCTTTTCCTTGCCGATCTCTTAGTCGTTCCACTTCTGACACCGACCCCGTGTTGCGGAACGGTTTATCATTTGTACCCCCGACGTTGCGGACGTTGATGTCCTTACAGTTCTGCCATTGCGGATGAAAGAAGTGCTAGCCCTTCCGATGTGTGTTCGTTTTGGTTCCAATTCAGACTTTACCCATTGTGGATGGCTTAACGCTTTGGCCGTCCGCCGTTGCGGAAGGAAGTTTCCTTTCAGCTTCCGATCCAAAGTGGTCCGCCATCTGATATGTTGCGAGTGTTGACCTTATATATACGGGGTCGAGGGGTTTATTATTCTATTGTTATTTTTAACTGCCGTGCTCTGTCGCTATCGTGCTGTCGATCGCTCAAGTTTGTTTGGACCCCATTGCCGGTACCCACACCCAGGTGGCAGCTATAGAAGCCTGACCGTCTTCGTCTCACCACATATGCCGGTTACACATCAGTGCCAGATAGGCTTCGTTTGCCTTTCCTCTTGACGTTTGAACGTTTGGTGGTTTTATTTTCTACGGTGGTTTGTTTCCCCGACCGTTTTCCTCGTCCCGTTACATTATATGCCTATATAGGTGGATATTTTATCTTAACTGTCCATGGGAGGGCGGTTTGGCCCTTAGATTATTTTTTCCATATCGCTGTTGCTATATCACCCTGCGCATAGAGAATTAGGGGGTTTGGTGCAGACGGCCATTATGCTGTCTGCACCAAACCATCCTGTATGATGATGTATGGCGGAGATAGGTTTGCCATGGCCCTTCCTTGTGGATTTGGGACTGTTTGTTCCATTTTTTGGGCTTCCTGCATCGTTTAAACCCCAATCATTTTCGTCATGTTGTTCCGCGTGACCCTATTCAAGCTCAGTGGTCGAACCCTAGCCGGTTAAAAGGGATATATCACAGCTTTTTTTGGCCATAAACTGTGAGGGCACGGTTTTGTTAAAGCACTGTTAAAGTCTCGTATATCTTTCCCCTGTTTTCCCCGTGCAGCGAAACGATAATGTCACCCGCAGAGAGCAGAGGTTTTCTTCGCGTTAATATAGACGTTCTTTTCGCCCGATTATATTGTTAGAATTGTTGGTATTGAAAAGCAGTGGTAGCTTGCATATTTTAATGCATATAACTATTTTTCATCATGCTGGACATAGACAAAGTCATTGAACACTGCACATTGGGTTTAATAGTTCTGTTAGTTAGGCCATTTCAGTCTATACATGCATATACTTGCTTCATTGACTGATTGCTATCATGTTAAACATAGAAGAAATGGCACACTGCACATTGATGTATACCAGTTTGTCACTCAGCCAAAATGGCTTAATGTTACAATTTTATGGCAGGAAGAATCCACAATGTCAAAGAGGCAAAAGAAGAAGACCCCGGTGGTCGAGGAAGATCCTGAAGTAGAAGTTGTCACTAAAACTGAATACATATATGAAGACACTAAGTGCATTTCTGGTATTGAACCTGAATACCAGTGGGGGGAAGTATATAGACTGATCACACGCAGAGAGGTTCCTGACATGGGCTTAGAAGAAGAGTCCATATATGCCAACATAGAAAGATCTTCACTGATGAAGATCGCCACCAGACCGGAGTTGTTCCCATGCTCTGAAGTAATCGGTTGGATTCTGCCCCGGGCAGATGTCACAACAATGATTCTGGAAAATGTTGAAAGACAGGGCTATGCTGCATATAGCCCTGGATATGTAGCATTGGCTTACCACCTGCCAGAAGCCCAAGTATTTTTATCTGATGATTGGCTGAACAACATTAGAATGGACCTGGTAGAGACTCTTAAAAGGATGTTGTTGCAGGGAAAACATTACAGATACAGACCGACGGGTGATTACGATACGGCAAGCTTAAGGGCCCCCTATAAGTTCATAGCTTTAATGTTGAACAGGATTTTTGGCAGAGCACATGGTAGGTTCTTTAAGTTAGAGTGGATTCCCATCATTTTTCATGTTGCAACCCAGGGGACAATTTTCAACTGGGCTAGCCTTGTATCAAATAGTCTTTCAGCTTGCTTGGCCTCAGCTTTGGGAGGAGTGGCCCAAAAGAGGTCTGAATTCTATATGAGTTCCATACTCAGC